>CM076582.1:1650016504-1650248872 GCA_034641835.2 Pinus albicaulis
TCGTAAAAGACAACTCCATTGGGGTACCTTTGTCATGTCTTGATAACCGGGCACGACAAAGGGAGAATAGTAAGCCCGAAATAGTCAATTTTCTATGAGTTAGTCCATCGAAGCCGAAAAAGTGAGAAATCTATGTTCGATGGACATATACCTCATTTTGTTATGAGTACGAGGAGATGGAGTAAACTCAGTACTCTTTGTGAAATTTTAATGAGTCCAAAAAAGAAAAACTTAGTGCTCTCCGTGAAATTTTAACGAGCCATGTGGAGAAAACTCGGTTGCTTTTTCAGTTTAAAGAGATTTGAAAAAGAGAAAAAGAATGGCTCCTTACTCTCTGTTGTGGTATTTTAGTGAGCCCAAAAAATTCAACTCGGGGTTTTTTCAATTTTATGAGCTAGAAAAAGGTCCCTAAAAAGAAAGCTCAGTGCTTCTTCATATCAGTTTTAACGAGTCTGAAGAAGAGAACTCCAGGTGTTTCAGATTAACAAGCAAGAAAAAGACCATAAAAAGAACGCTCAAAATCAACTTTGTATAAGTTTAACAAGTCTGAACAAGGGAACTCGAGGTTTTTCAGTTTGACGAGCAAGAAAAATATCGTAAAAAGAATGCTCGATAAAAAGGGTCAAAACATGTGTATGTCTGCATATGAATCTTGATCACTCATCAGAACATCAGTAACAAATCTCAATAGTTGTGACACATATGTAGCAAGAATTCATGACTTTTTGTTGACTAGCTAAGAGAGTCATGCCCCAGAAGTGGCTATAAGAAGGTCAAGAGACTTTCATTTTCACTATTTTGAGTGCTGTGAAGGAGCTCTGGGGTGAAAAAAGGGTGAAAAATTTAGCTGACGATTGCGGTCAATCCAGGAAACAGTTTTCCTTCTCGCAAGATCCAGGTAAGATCTATAACCTCCTGCTATGATTTAATTATATTTTTGTGAAGTTTTGTTGGTTCAAAATGGGAAATTTGGTAGGCCCTAAAAAAATATTAGCGGCTAATGCAGGCCAGCAGTGATGGAGCCGCGTTAAGCACACTTCCCATGAGGGGAGGATGTGTTAGTGCACTCTATTTTGCACTGTATTTAACGTTAGGTGCACCAATTTTTTTAGGAACTCATTTATAAGCATTTTGAAGTGGCCCAGACAATTTCTAATTGGTTGAAAATGTTGTATTTGCAGGTATTCAGCTGTTAATCATGAGTATCCAGTGAGCGAGAGAACATGAACAGGAAGAAAGGGAAATGATTACTAATGTTGCAAGCTTGATGGCTCTCCATAGAGGCGGTTTGATAAAATATGCATGTTTAGAACTGATGAGGGGTCAAGAGGACCTCCTGAGGTGGCTAATTCAGCAATGGGACGAATGGCACCATGTCTTTCGGATTGGGGGCAATGAGCTCTTAATTGAGAAAGACGATGTATACTTTTTGACCGACCTGTCATGTAGTGGACTGAGGCCCAATTTGACAAGGTCCAAAACAGATCCGCATTCCACTACTGATCTCATTCTTTCTCATTGCATACGCAACACAGAAGATGTGAGCAACTGGGTACCTATTGCACGGGTAGCTTTGAGACCAATGAGGTCTATATTATGGATGATTGTTCACTTGGCAAGTTCCAAGAGTCAGCATGTGGCCACCAAGGCCCAGATGCTACTAGACTTGGATTGTATGCAACCTCAGGTCTTTGATTGGTGTGATGGAGTTGTTCGTCGGGTCCGAGCAGAGCTCATAGCATGCAAGACCCGTACCTAGAGAGAGTTTGGGTACGGTACATTGATCGTTTCTTTATTACTGGAGTAGGTACCATTAATGAGGCCCAGGATCATTACAGCACCATTGGGCCCACACGAGCCGAGGCAGGCTCGATGGGTAGCTTTGCTTCCACAAACTAGAGAGGGTCCCATCCGCCACTGTTTTGATGATGTATTTTTTGATTGGTTGAACTCCCAAATTATTATGATAGAGGATTATCCCTATGTAGGGATGAACTTCATAGGAAATCTGGAGTTAGCGTTGCCCCCTAGCACCCAGTGGGGACTTGAAGGTAAGAAGGAAATGATCAGTGTACTCTAGGAAGTACTTTGTTTTTGTCTTTTGAATGTTTATGCAATTTTTTTTTTTTTTGAATTAGGGTGAAAATTATGTTTTAACATGAAGCTTTGTTTGCTTGACATAGATGTGGCACCTGTCCGCCTAGTTGGGGCCCCTCGCTATGCACGGCGAGGACTGCAGCTAACCGAGGCTGGTGCACCACTTGAGGATGCGGAAGCTACCGAGGATGATAATGCCCAGATTTTACATGAACTCTCTTGAAACTTGGAGGGTTTGAGTATGGGTATACCATCCCTTCCTATGCGAGAGGTTCCATTTCATTTGCAGCAGCATACCATAGGTGTGCCGGAGAGATACCTGGTGCCTCTGAGGAGGATAGCCAGATTAGTTGTATGTTATCATGATCATCAGGCCTAGCTAGCAGAATGGATGTATAAGTGTCAGAGTGTGGCTTAGTATAGCCAAATTTTTGTAAAACACCCAATTTTTGGAAGATTTTTTGATGTAACTACTGTACTGGACACGACATATATATATATATATATATATATATATATATATATATTTTATGTATTTTCAATGGGATAAAAATATATATACTCACGAGTAAATATTTTATAGAAAATGTGAAAAATGCCAATTTAACACATAGTTTTCCAAAGAATTGGCTAATGCATTAAATTCTCTAGGAACGTGCTCAAATGTGATTGTTTGAAATTGACGTTCTAAAATTCGCACCCTTAAAAAATAATGTAACAAGACTGGATGACGGACATGGTAATGATTGTTTAACTGCATAATGACAAGTTGGGAATCTAACCTGACCACTAAATTGGAGATGTCACGAGACACCACCTCCGTGAGGAGTTGGATCACTGACATGTACTCGGAAACATTATTGGTGGTGCTACCTAGGAAGATTCCCCCAGAACCAAGAAGGTTTGACTAAGGAGTGTAGAGAACCCAAGCAGCTGAAGTAATGCATCTAGTGTGATGACTAGCACCATCTACATATCCGACGTATGATAAGGAGGATGATGGCATCTGTGTGAAATAAAAATATTGGACATGAGAAAAACACCTCAAAAACCAAAAAATATCCAGAGACATCAAAACAATAGGCAAGACTTATAAACATAAAATTACAAAGCATACGCCTAGTGCGAAACTAGGAAAAATACTTCTTTAGATAGAGCCCGTTGCGGGGCTCCGTGAGTGGAATTCCATTACAGTCTTGAAGTTCATAAGCCCCTTTTGAGAGGACTTTAGTGACGATGTAAGGACCAAGCCATAATCGTTGGAGCGTTCCTGCCCCCAAGAGGTCATGTTTCTGATCATAGAGTAGAACAAGATCGCCCTCTTGAAAAGAATGAAGTGAAAGATACTATTAGCTAAGTCCAGAATAGGACAATAAGGAAGAATTTTTGAAAGAATTCTCCTTACCCAAAGGACCTCAAGGCAACCCTTGAAGCACAAGAGGGTTTGTTTGCAAAAGGCTGCTTGAAGAAGAGCTTGACTCTACAACCAATTTTTCAAAAGCTTTTTCAATTTTTTTTAAAGATTTGTGAATTTTTGTTGAAGTTATTTATTTCATTTTCATAAGATGACAACTTCTTCAAGTGAGGTTTGAAAATCCTCCTCCTTCACAATATTCTTTGATGAAGACATGAAGCGAGACATCTACATCCTGAAGGATAGGGTGAAAATTATGTTTGAAGATAGAAAGGAAAGCACTAGAATTCATGAGCAATTGGTTGCTATGAAGCAAGAGAAAGAAGGACTTCTTCAAAGAATGCATGAGATGGATATGCAGCTCCATCAACCCCAAGAGGCCCTAACCAAACACATGCATGAAGCAGAGGTAAATCACTCAAATTTTTCTTCAACTTCCTCTTCAGAAAGATGTGTAGGTTCATTTTAAAAGTAGGCTAGAGGTATAGGGTCCAATTTGATGTTAAAAATGGGCTATGAAGGAAAGTGGTTAGGAAAACATGCACAAGGCATGATTGATCCTATTTTGGTTAAGGAAAGGCCTAAGAATTTTTGTCTGGGCTATGTTCAATCTTATGGCGAAAACTCTTCAGCCATGAAGGAAATTGAGACGACTTAAAAAATAACTTTTGTTTCAAGTTATAAACCACAAACATATCAAATTTGTTTTCAAGTTGATTTCCATTGTTTTAAGCCTATGTTGCAGCAAGATGTTTGTAGACATGTAGCTTATGGCAAGAAAGAGAGTTCTGAAAACTATCAAGACTTGAACAGTGATGTTGGTCTTCAAAAGAAAGTTGGAACCTCTACAAGTTCATCTCCTCAAGAACGTAAAAAGGATGGACATGCAAAGCAACATTTGAGGTATAATTCTTCCCATAGTCAAGTTGATTATGTTTCTGTTAAGCATGGAAAATCTGCATGCATGAAAGGAAGAAAGAGTTGATGTTCCTATTGTGATTTGTGTAACCATGATGTTTCAAAATGCTGGAAAAGGATGAAGGCATACAGGAAATAGTTAAAGCAAAGGAAACTTGCTCATAAGGTGCAAAATAATTGCACACATTTCCAAAAGAAGGGACATGTTATTTCCCAATGTTGGACATTGCATCCAACTCAACATCCCAAGCATTTGAAGCAAGAGGATTAAAATATTGGCGAAAATGGATCCAAAGATTCTGGCATTGATGTGAGAACAAATGTTTCATATGAAGAATATTTTCAGCAGCAAAAGTCACCATGGAAGTGGCTTGGTAAGAAGTGGTTCATTAGGGGACTTTTGAGGTCTAAAATGGGCCTCCTAAGAAAATTATAAAATAATATTGGAAATAATAAAATAATATTTGATTACATCATCAAATTTTGGAGGGAAAAAAGGAAAAACTACCTTTTCAACTCATATTTTCAACTTACCTCCCAAATGTTTTAACCAAATTTCAAGCGGGAGTACTCGTTGGATGAAAAATTTAATTCCTCATCATTGGAGTAGCCATGTTGCATACTTTCGATGGACCCTGCTACACAAAAAATGAGAAATACATGAAAAAAGTGATTGCAAACATGTTTTTTAATGTATTTCTCATTTTTCATGTAGTAGGGTCCATCGAAAGTATGCAACATGGGTACTCCTTGGATGATGAATTAAATTTTGCATCCAACAAGTACTCTCGCTCGAAATTTGAGTAAGCAATTTGGGAGATAGGTTGAAAATATGAGTTGAAAAAGTAGTTTTATTATTTTATTATTTTTTAATATCTGTACCGTTTTACTTAAAAAATGGTGAATCATCCCCCATGGTTGACATCATCATCTTGAATCCTATTGGTTCTTATAAATTTTATTTTGGTTGTACATTTTTCTTAGGAGGCCCATTCTAGACCTCAAAATTCCCCTAATGTGACTTCTTAACTCAGTAAGACATACATTCATTTGTACCTATGCAAATTTTAGTCATGTATGCATTTCTGTTGGAAACTTACGTTTGTTTGAGCCACCTTGGATCGATGATCAAAGAAATGATGTTTAGTTACCTTCTATAAATTTCTCGCCATAAATTTTTGGATGAGCAAGGAAGACAATTCTTGATAGGAGGACCAGAGCATCTAAGAATGGAAGTGTTGACTAGCTTCGAGTTGGGTTCAAAGGCACTAATACAAGTAAGGAAAAGTGTATGGAGGCTGGAAAAGTGAGGGTGATATACTCTCATCTACTTAATAGATCAGGTAATTAGTATTTTGGGGTCCAAAATATTCGCAATGGGGAGGAGTGATCAGATTTGGATCAAGGACCTAAGTGATAGCTCAAATTTAAAAGTGTTCGAAAGTGTGTCGAACCTAAGCGATTGGATATATCTCGTTTTCCTGATTCTAGCGCTGCAAATGGTTCGAAAAACTGACACCATATGAAGAAGTTATCATGATTTTAAAATTCCAGTAAACTATAGTTTTTTACCTTTTACCGAGTTTGACTGGGCATTTGAATATTCAACAAAAAGAATAGTCCAGGGAATTTTCCTAGAATATTCCTCAGAATATTCCTTCTTGGCTAGTCGAAGGAGGACAAGTGTTAGCATGTTATTTGACAGATGGACTATATGTGGATTTTTCGGTCAATCAAAGGTTGTCACATGGCAAGCCCAGAGGCCGCCACGTGGCTCATGAAAAATGGTTTAAATTTTTGGTGGAGGTTCGGAGGATCAATCGCGTGACCTCCCGCATAGCACGCCCATGCCTTACCGTCCGGGCTATCAGTTGGTTCTTAACCATAAATGACCGCAAATTTTACTTAAGGTTTGACGAAATCCACATTGGGGGATTGGAGGGGCCATCCCCTTGGGCCAACCCCTCCCCATATGGCCAATGCCCATGTCCAAGGGCTAAACCGGTGCAAACTCCACCGATAGTTACCTGCTAGCATTAAACTCCATCACCTTGTCACATGGCTTCATTACTACATGGTTAAGGTTTTGATTATGATGGTTGTAGTAACCCCGCTTCAAACTCAAGTTCAAAGGCCTCTATCCATAGTTAGATGTGCAGTTCCCATCGGCAGTTGTGGTTAGAAGACCGTAGGTGCTATAGGGTAAAATGCTTGGGTTTTTGGTTATCGAATATCCCTCTCAGGGCTTTTCGGTGCCCGAGGAAGACAGTAAGATTAGCTGTATAGTTCACAAAGATGGCACATACATATTCATATTAACTTAAAACAACTTGATGGAATAAGATGGAAGATTACCTCTTTAATGATCTTGAAGTATTTTGGCGAGTGCTGAATAGCGAAGTAGGGATCCTTCTTCAACAACTCCAAATCTTGACCCTGCAATCAATCAAAGCACCCATGTAATCTCCACCATAACATACGTTTCCTATCAATTAAGTCAATATATAATAAACATTTAAACTATGCACATCTAATCCATTCATCTCATGCTATATAAGTGATTGAATAACAATGAAAATATCAACGCATAGAATTGAAAAAACAGATACAGTTCTATTGATTTATAAAAAGGAGGATTACAACCGTCGGTTGTACCAAGCCCTCCTCAACATTCCAATATCTCTATCTCTCAATGTGGTGATGTCTTGATCAACAAGTTCTCAATGAACCTCTTTGACCTTTGACCTTCACACTACAACAATAATTCTCTACTTCACAAGTATTCAAAACTTTGACAATCCTTCGACCCTGAACCAAGAGCCTTCAGCTCCATTTTATAGGAGATGGAGAGAGCAATCATTGCCCTTCTCTTTCCGCTAGTTCTGAATAGAAAAAACCAAGATGTTTCCTCAACTTCCATGCTTTTTCCTTCTTTGAGAGTTCTGTTGTTTTGGCAAGGCCCAATAAGAGATTAGTGCTTTGCAGTTTCCTTTTTTTACTGACTCTCTTGTGAGAAAAAGCTGGAAATTCAAATCATTATCCACAGGTTTTTCCCATTCCAAACTCAAAACATGGGTAACGCTGCCCTCTAGTGTAAACAAAGCATTTCCCTAGCCACTAACGTATCCTATTCATTGATCAGATGCGTTATAACGCTCTTGTGCTATTATAGTGGGGCGTTACCTTGGCAGAAGTAGGTTTAGTTTAGGTCTTTGTATTCCTTCCATATTTATCTTCTCCTCTGAGCTGATGAGGAGGTATTTTGACCTGTAACAGATGCCCCCTAAAGTGTGAGGTCAGAGACGAAGACGATGGCCGAAATACTTTATAATGTGTGTAGTAGAGATAAAGAGATTGAAAGACTGAGGAAAACCTGAAACAACAACATATGTCAGAAAATATAGTATCTGCCTTGAGTCGGGCATTCCCATGCTCAGTAGCTTAATCAACATGATTTCTCTAGAACAGATAAATGAAGAATCGATCCACCAATAAGCACAATGTGGAAATGTCTGTCATAACCTGATCAGGCTGAAGAAGCTGTCTCCATAAACAATATCGCAACTTGGGGAAGGGAACACAACTTTAGTGATGTAACCTTTGCCCCAAGGTCTTGACCGCCGCTTCACTTAAACTGCATATTTCTCAACATATGAATGAAGGAGCTGTCATCGAAAATGTGAGAAATCTTCTGATTACCAGTCGATAATGAAAATTGTTAACAGAGGCGAAGGTGGCCACCGATAATGATGATGGTCCCTAAGATGCACAATACAATCTAGCAAGTGTGAATAAAAAAGAGTTGAAGTCGAACACTCGTAGAATCATTCGATCAGGAGCCAATGATGAAGACTCCTAATCAAACACAAGACTACCTGCCACTAATGTCTGCAAGTATCCAGGTACTAATGGGTTTTTGGATCAACTTCCTAGATAAGATGTTGAAGTCGATAGGAAGAGATATGTTGAAAGGTAAGCACTGAGGTGTCCTACATCAGTCAACACAAAACAGAAACCAAATGGTTTTGTTTGTGATGGAGATAATGAAGAGCAAAGGGGGAAGTCTGACGAAAAATAATTTCTAGCATAATGAGCGGTTTGGTTGATAAGAGGAGCAGTAGATAGCGAGATCTACTTGAACAATAGAAGGCACTGTAATAGGGTACTAGACAGATGAGGCTTAATGAACACCAAAGAGTGTGTTAGGATTTTACCAGTGTAGGGACATTGGGAGATGAAGGCTAATACTCATAGATGGTAGGGTTCAGCTAACTGTGAAAGAGTTTTCTGGGAAGTGCCATGTTCAAGATTTTTGCTGCCAAATCGACCTTTCGGAAATGTAACAGAGGTAGTATCCATTTTGTCCAAAGTTTTCCCCATCTGATTAAGTTTAACGAGTCCAAACGAGTAAACTCAGTGAATTTTTCATATTTAGAGAGTTTGAAAAATATCATAAAAGACAACTCCGTACCCCATCTGATTAGGTTTAACGAGTCCAGACGAGTAAACTCGGTGAATAATTCATGTTTAGAGAGTTTGAAAAATGTCGTAAAAGGCAACTCCATTGGGGTACCTTTGTCATGTCTTGATAACCGAGCACGAAAAAGGGAGAATAGTAAGCTCGAAATAGTTCATTTTCCGTGAGTTAGTCCATCGAAGCCGGAAAAGTGAGAAATCTATGTTCGATGGACGTCTACCTCATTTTGTTATGAGTACAAGGAGACGAAGTAAACTCAGTACTCTTTGTGAAATTTTAACGAGTCCAACAAAGAAAAACTCGGTGCTCTCTGTGAAATTTTAACGAGTCACGCGGAGAAAAATCGGGTACTTTTTCGGTTTAAAGAGCTTTGAAAAAGCGGAAAAGAATGGCTCCTTAATTTCTATCGTGGTAGTTTAGCGAGCCCGACAAAGGCAACTCGGGGTTTTTTCAGTTTTATGAGCTAGAAAAAAGGCCCTAAAAAGAAAGCTCAGTGCTTCTTCATATCAGTTTTAATGAGTCTGAAGAAGAGAACTCTAGGTTTTTCGGATTAACGAGTAAGAAAAATACCATAAAAAGAACGCTCGAAATCGACTTCGTATAAGTTTAACGAGTCCGAAGAAGAGAACTCAAGGTTTTTCAGGTTAACGAGCAAGAAAAATACCATAAAAAGAATGCTCAATAAAAAGGGTCAAAACATGTTTATGTCTACATATAAATCTTGATCACTCATTAGAACATCAGTAACAAATCTCAATAGTTGCAACATATATGCAGCAAGAATTCACGACTTTTTTCCAACTAGCTAAGAGAGTCATGCCCCAGAAATGGCTATAAGAAGGTTAAAAGACTTTCATTTTCACTGTTTTGAACGTTGTGAAGGAGCTCTGGGGTGGAAAAGGGTGAAAACTTCAGCTGATGATTGCGGTCGATCCGGGCAACGGTTTTCCTTCCCGCAAGATCCAGGTAAGAGCTAGAACCTCCTGCTATCATTTAATTGTATTTTTGTGAAGTTTTGTTGGTTCAAAATGGGAAATTTGGCAAGTCCTAAAAAATATTAGCGGCTAACACGGGCCAGTAGTGCTGGAGTCGCGTTAAGCGCACCTCCCGTGAAGGAAGGACATGTTAGCGCGCTCTGCTTTGCACTACAGCCAGCGTTAGGCACAACACATTTTTTAGGAACTCATTTATAAACATTTGAAGTGGCCTAGACAATTTCTAATTGGTTGAAAATGTTGTATTTGCAGGTATTCAGCTGTTAATCATGAGTATCTGGCAAGAGAGATAACATGAACAGGAAGAAGGAGATATGATTACTGATGTTGCAAGCTTGATGACTCTCTGCCGATGCGGTTTGTTAAAATATGCATGTTTAGAATTGATGAGGGGTCAAGAGGACCTCCTGAGGTGGCTGATTCAGCAATGGGACAAGCTTCACCATGTCTTTTGGATTGGGGCCAATGAGCTTTCAATTGAGAAAGATGATGTTTACTTTCTGACCGTCCTGTCATGTCGTGGACCGAGGCCCAACTTGACGGGGTACAAAGTGGATCCACGTTCCACTGCTGATGTCATTCTCGCTCATTGCATACGCAACACAGAGGCTATGAGCAACTGGGTACCTATTGCATGGGTAGCTTTGAGACCATTAAGGTCTATATTATGGATGATTGTTTGCTTGGCAGGTGCCAAGAGTCAGCATGTGGCCACCATGGCCCAGATGCTACTAGCCTTGGATTGTATGCAGCCTTAGGTTTTTGACTAGTGTGATGGAGAGCAGAGCTCACAGCATGCAAGACCCGTACCCAAGCAGAGTTTGGGTTTGGTACATTGATCGTTTCTTTCCTACTGGAGCGGGTACCATTGATGAGGCCCAGGATCATTACAGCGCCATTAGGCCCACATGAGCTGAGGAAGGCTTGATGGGTATCTTTGATTCCGCGGACTGGAGAGGGTCCCGTCCGCCACTGTTTTGATGATGGATTTTTTGATTGGCTGAACTCCTAGATTATTATGATTGAGGATTATCCCTATGCAAGGATGAATTTCACAGGTGATCCAAAGTTAGCATTGCCCCCTGGCACCCAGTGGGGACTCGATGGTAAGAAGGAAATGATCAGTGTACTCTAGGAAGTACTTTGTTTTTGTCTTTTGAATGTTTATGCAATTTTTTTTTTGTTGAGATAGGGTGAAAATTATGTTTTGACATGAAGCTTTGTTTGCTTGACACAGATGTGGCACCTGTCTGCCCAGTTGGGGCCCCTCGCTATGCATGGCGAGGACTACAGATACCCAGGGCTAGTGCACCAGATGAAGATGTGGAAGCCATCGGGGATGATGATGCCCAGATTTTACATGAATTCTCCATAAACATGGAGGGTTTGAGTATGGGTATACCACAACTTCCTATGCGGGAGGTTCCAGTTCGTTTGCAGTGGCATACCGTAGGTGTGCTGGAGAGATACCTGGTGCCTCTGAGGAGGATAGCCAGAGCAGTTGTATGTTACCATGATCATCAGACCTAGCTAGCAGAGTGGATGTATTAGTGTCAGAGCGTGGCTTAGTGTAGCCAAATTTTTGTAAAACACCCAAGTTTTGGAAGATTGTTTGATGTAACTATTGTACTGGACACGACATATATATATATATATATATACATAATTTTTGGTGCTTTTGTGTTTTTTGATTTTTTATGTATTTTTCAATGGGATGAAAATATATATACTCATGTATAAATCTTTTATAGAAAATGTGACAAATGCCAATCTAACACATAGTTTGCCAAAGAATCGGCTAATGCATTAAATTCTCTAGGAACGTGCTCAAATGTGATTGTTTGAAATTGTCGTTCTAAAAGTCGCACCCTTAAAAAATAACGTAGCAAGACTAGATGACGGACACGGTAATGTTTGTTTAACTACATAATGACGAGTTGGGAATCTAACCTGACCACTAAATTGGAGATGTCACGAGATGCCACTTCCATGAGGAGTTGGATCACTGACATGTACTCAGAAACGTTATTGGTGGCACTACCTGGGAAAATTCCCCCAGAACCAAGAAGTTTCGACTCAGGAGTATAGAGAACCCAAGTAGCTGAAGTAATGTGTCTAGTGTGACGACTAGCACCGTCCGCATATCCGACATATGATAAGGAGGATGACGACATCTGTGTGAAAGAAAAAGAGTGTACATGAGAAAAACACCTCAAAAACCAAAAAAAATATCCAAAGACATCAAAACAATAGGCAAGACTTATATACATAAAATTACAAAGCATACACCTAGTGCGAAACTTGGAAAAATACTTCTTTAGATAGAGCACGTTGTGGGCCTCCGCGAGTGGAATTCCATTATAGTCCTAAAGTTCGTAAGCCCCTTTTGAGAGGACTTTAGTCACAATATAAGGACCAAGCCATAATGGTTGGAGCGTTCCTACCCCCAAGAGGTTATGCTTCTAATCATAGAGTAGAACAAGATCGCCCTCTTGGAAAGAATGAGGCTTGACAGATTTGTCGTATTGAGCTTTGACTCGGTGCTAGTGAGCTTCGAGTGCTAGTGTAGCATCTTGAAAAGTTTCATCCAAATGATTGAGCGAGATAAAGTGCTCTTTTGTGGTAGTGGTGCTAGGCAGGAGTTCAACGATGAGTTTGAGTGATGGAATTTCGCACTCGATTGGAAGTACTGCCTCCAGGACGAATGAAAGTTGAAATGGCGTGAAGCCTGTGGTAGTTTTGACTGACGTTCAATATGCCCATAACGCGGAATACAACTTCTGATGCCATGTGGTTTTATGATTTCCGACCAGTTGACGAATCATGGTTTTGAGGACGCCATTTACGGCTTCGACTTGACCATTAGCTTGAGGATAATAAGACGAAGATTGATCTTGACGAAAAACTAGCATGGATGTTAATTCGGTCATCATATGATTCTGAAAGTGGGATCCATGATTTGTGACAATAGATAGGGGTACGCCGAACCGACAAATTACCTAATTGAACAGGAAGAGAGCGGCGGTTTCGCCATTGGCATTAAAAATGGGAATGGATTTCGCCCATTTCATAAAATAGTCAACTGCAACCACGATGTAGTTGTGTCCATTTTCCGAAGTGGGATTTCAGGTGACGAAGTCAATTCTCATTTCGCGAAAGGACCAATGGAGATAACCGGATGAAGGGGGGAAGGATAAGCACGCAGTTTCTTTGTGAGAATTTGACATGGATGGCACTTCTGGATCACTGCAATGCAGTCTTTAAACAAAGTGGGCCAATAGTAACCAGCGCGCAAGATTTTTTGGGTAGTAGCTATGCCCGAAAGATGACCACCGCATGCCCCTGCGTGGAAGTCATTCAAAATGCGTTCTGCCTCATCGAAAGTGAGACAACGTCGAAGAATAGTATCGACACCACGACGATATAGTGTATCATTTAGCACGAGGTAGTGCTTTTCCTGGTGGCGAATACGACGATGGTCGGCGGACGTGAGAGTTGGGTGGAAGCGTTGGGTTTGTAGGTAGACCAAAATGACTCCATACCATGGGTCCGAAGAATCAACCAAGTATACAAATTCATTAGGAAATGGATCATGAGCTACTTCTCCTGGGTCAATTATGGGAAGGTATGATAATAATTCGGCGAAGACGAGGGATTTCTTTGCTTTGGTAGCTGTGAAGACCAAATCAAATTGTTGGAGGATTATGATCCATTTGGAATATTTTCCTTCAATAATTTTTCGAGACATGATGTGTCGCATGGGGTTCTCCAAAGCAATAACCGTAGTCTGTCGCAACAATATATAGTGTTAGAGTCAGGTGACAGCAAAAAATATCGCCAGAGAAAGTTTCTCCACATGTGAATAATGTAATTCAGGTCCGATTAGACCTTTTGATAAGTATTATATCACATGTTCACTTTCTTCACTGTGAACTTGAACCAGAACCATTCCAAGTGAGGATGGTGAGGCCACCAGGTAGAGGAGAAATCTGCGTGAGTAGTCGGGGGCACTAAGGAGTGGGGCTGGAACAAGTGCATGTTTTAAAGCATCAAATGACCGGTGAGCTTGGTCATCCCACAAGTATAGTGTTCCTTTCTCTAATAATCACATAAATACTTTCGTCATCGCGGCATAGTTAACGATGAATCGACATAAAAATTTTGCCTTCCCTTGCAAACGTTGGAGTTGAAGGATGGAGTGTGGTGCTGGAAATTCAACAATCGCCTTAACCTTATCGGGATCAACCCTAATCCCATGCTTGGAGACAATGAAACCTAATAGACGCTTGGACTCGACCATAAATACGCACTTATGAGGATTCAGACGTATATTGTAGAATCTACACCTAGCAAAAATTTCTTTCAGATGAGCGAGGTGATCAGGTATTTTCTTGGAATGGGCCGGAAGGTCATCCAAGTAAGCCTGTACAATATGTCGAATGTCGTGAAAAGCGTAGTCCATAGACTGCTGAAAATTTGCTCCAGCATTCTTCAGACTGAATGGGAGTTTACGATACACAAATGTGCCCCAAGGATAGATGAAGGCAGTTTTATGCTGGTCTTATTTTTTAATTGCAATTTGGTTATAGCCCGAGAATCCATCCATGAAGGAAAAATATTCACATCCAGCACAATCATCGAGAATATGATCTATGAACGACGTAGGATAATTATCTTTCGGACAAGCTGCGTTTAGATCGTGATAGTCCACACAAAATTGAATGGTGCCTTGTTTTTTTATCGACGGGAACCGGATTGGAAATCCATTCCGTCAAAGGAACATGATAGATGAAACCAGCGTTTAAAATTTTTTCTACCTCAATTTTGATGGCGGCTGATTTGCGCGGGTGAACAGGTCTGAGTCGCTGCTGAATTAGTTTGGCATTGTCATAAATATTGATTTCGTGCTCGAATATAGATGGATCTATGCCGGGAATTTCGTCATAAGACCAAGCAAACAAATCGCGGAATTCCTTTTAAAGGGATGTGAAGCATGCAATTTCCTCAATATTGCAATCGGCTCCAATTTGAATATTTTCCACGATACCCGTTTTGATCGAGATATCAATGAGAATTGTCTTAGAAAGATTACCCATGTTCCCTTCTGAATCGATAGTTTGAACAGTCGTGTAAGCGGAGGGAACCATCTCAGGTGGGTCAAAGGATGGGATTTCAGTTTTTATCACGTCCGAGTCGATCATCGAACCGCGATGGTGAAACTCTCCCCAAGGTTGTTTTTCTAGAGACATGATCTCTCGAATAGCTTCGTCTGTAGGTAAGACTTCATTGATGAGATCCTTAGAGAAAACTGTGATGGGTGGGAGGTTTGTACCTTTGGTTGAAACCATAGCGGTGGAGGGTTCATATGTAATTTGGATGGCTTGGTAGGCCAACTCGGCTAGTGAGAGAAGCATCTAATCTCCGTAGGAATCAATGTCTAAAGGTGCCGAAAGGATCCATGGGTCGATAGATCCATCCAAAGTGGTGGATATAATTGCAACCGTGTTTGGGATCTGTGGTGGCGGGAGAGGAAAACAACCCAGTAGGGAAGATGCCTTCAGAAGACTGGTACCGATACTGATGTAAGAGTCAGGAAAGCCTCCTATTAGGGGTACAATGCTACTTGGTAACGTGGTATAATCAGGGGTGCAGAAGGATAAATGATCCACTATGACTATTTTCCCATCCAATGGAAATAGGATGAGTCGGAAGACCGAAGAAACAATGGCAGTCATGGCATAAGACAAATTGTGACCAAGCAATAGATTATAGTCGAGATGGTGATCTATGACTTCAACATCCACAGTTACCGTTTTCCCACCTAGAGTGATGGGAAAGCTAGCAAGGTATCCTTTTGGGAGGAACGTGTGGCCATCGAAAGCTTTGAGGGAATTCGACGTCGGTGTTAAGATAGGAGAACCTAAATTGAGCTAGCAAGCTTGTGACATAACGCAGGTCGAAGCACCTTCATCACAACAGTGCGATGAAGGTCTCCCTTTCGACACAACCTGCACCTGGAATGCGAGTTGGTGTGAGAGTTGAGGTTTATTTTTTTCCATATCAAAGATAGCAAGCATGGAATCTTGGGGGTCTATTCCACCAATGGCCGAAAGCAAGGCTTTCCTTTGTGCTCGACAAGTTTGCAATACTTCGAGAGTAGACATAGCTGACGGTGCCTGCGCCAAATATTCTATAATGTTGTAGTTTTGGGCTGCACGTGCGAAGGTGTTATGAGTTGTGCGTCGAAGTGTCCCTTTGGGGGGACGAATCACGAAGTCAAAAGTAGGCCATTCGATATGCAAATCGATGGGCGGCAGTGGATTTGAACTAGTACTAGGTTCTTGAGCATCTATGGTAGGATTTCCATAAAGCTTGGCTCGTGTTTGAAGTTCAACACTCTCAATGCCATAAATGGCAGATGGTCCTTCACTGGAAGGATGCGAACCACCATTGCCCCATTGCTGGGTTTGTGGCGGGTTGTCAACCATGTGTTGATGTTGCTGCTGTTGATGAGGGAAAGGATTATGAAGAATGACAGGTGTTCGCCCAAAATCCTTGTTTGCGATAAAATCGGTGCATTCCTGTAGCCGAGGACATTTGTATGTCAAGTGGTCCTTCGCACAGATCTTGCAAGGAAATTTCATGGGTTTATCCTTCCCTTTGTCATTTTTGGCAACGTTTTTCTGATTAGGCTTATTCTGATTGTTCGACTGCTCTTCTGAAGAAGATGTCTTTTTCTTGTTCTTCTTATTCTTTCCACTAGGTTTTTGTGAAGTTTGCACAAAATTTACCTCAGCGGTAGGAAGAGTAGTCGTTTGGTGAGGGGCGGTGGCAGCCGAGGATGGCTGGGAGGTTTGCTCCCGAGACTGTTTTGTGGCTACACCAGAGATTGTGCCAGCAAGACCGTCGACATGAGCTCCGGTTTTCTGAGTAGCTGGAGGATTTGGGTTACCAGGGGCATTGGGGAGAAAATCATATAGCATGCCAGATTGAGAATAGATTAAATCCAAATGTTGGGCACGACGAATGCATTGATATTCTGTAACCGCACCGGAAAGGCCAATGTCTTTAGAGATTTGGGGTAAGAGATACTTACAAAACCAATTAGCTAAGAGATGATCCGGGATTGGCGCTTTGACTAGCCTCCTCCTATGTCTCCATTCATGAATGTGATCGGAGATGTGGGTGGTAGTGTCTTGGCACAACGAGGTTAACAATTCCGTTCCGGTTTCAAATCTGATTGGTAATTGGAAGTTCTTTAGAAAATCCGTCGCTAAAGCGCCAAAAGTGTTTATGGCAGCGCGTGGCAATTCAATATACCACTTGGAGGGTGCAGGGAAATAGTCGAAGCTGGGCACTATCATCCACCATGGAACTAGATATACACCATAGATTAAAGGTAGTCATGTGTGTGGCTGGGTCGTCCCCTTGTTTCCCATCAAACTTTGGGATGTCAGATGGAATCTTGTGCAATACTGGAGGCCATAGCGGGTTGTGATTGATGGGATCATTAGTCAGTTTATGGATGTCGGGGATGTCTAGAGCTGCCAAAAATGGCAATTGTGGATTTTTCCCCGAATCTAACCAAGGAAGTATGGGCTGACTATTTATACCATAGGGTCCGCCCATCAATGTGTTATCAGGAGGATAAGTAGGACTTTGATAAATATTTCCTATAGGTGGAGGGGTAGGGACATATGGTTGCTGTCCATAGGGAATATTGTATTGTGGGGAAAACGGTTGGTTGTCCCCAGTATAAAAGTGCCCTCCCATTCCAGATGGAGGTTGGGGTGGGTTAGTCCATATGGATGCAATAGATTTTCCTGGAGGCATGCTACTACTTGCATAGTTCAGCAACGACATAGACCCTACACCTATATTTGAACCACTTAAGGGAATAATATTAACAATAGGTTGTCCCGTTTGTCCTAAGGATTGCAGGGGAAGTGAAATGTTCCCTGCTACCTGCATGCTGGTGACACTGCCCCCTTGTATAGTGGCCAAGGGGTTTGAACTCAGCAAAGGGTTCCAACTAAAAGGGTTGCTAAAAGGAACCAAAGTAGTCACACTCATGGGAGGAGCAACTGTGGGCCCCAACGTGGTCAAGGTAGGAGTAAATCCCGAAGGACTCAACGAGCTACTGACAGTTGTGATGACCGTAGGGTTGGGAATAGGTATATGTTGACTACTGGGGTTACCAAGTGATGGCATAGAACTGACAACCGGCAGGGAGGATGGTGGCGAACCTGGGATGGTTGCCATTGGAATCGACCCTGTGGATGCCGATGGTGAAATGGATGTTTGTGCGGCCGAAGACATATCTTGGTGTGGTGGAATATGAACTATCACAGGCCCCAACGAATCAGTGAGTGGAGGATTGTAATGAGGTACAACACCTTCCATGAAAGGGTCCTCCGGAAATTCCGTATGATATGAGGCTATGTGTAAATCAATGTTTTTCAATGGAGACTGCTCTTCCGTAGAAGGCACGGGTTCACCAAGGTTCAGTTGTTCCTCAAGAGGTAGAGGAGGTAGACCTTACTGTCATCAAGACAGACAGCGTGGGTCAGATGACACCACGGTGACCTGTTTATTTTTAACAAATTTTAATAAATTGCGATGTATTATAAAGTCTCAATGACAGTAACCACACAACTAAAAAAGAAAAAAGAAAAAAGGACTCTCTAAAATCAATCAGCAAGAAGCCAGAATAGGGTGCCTTGTCTGAGTACTACCATTTGCTGGTGATGAAATCTAGTATCACAATAGTATACAGAGAGGGTTGGTCGAAATTACAGTTACGGTCACTCTAGAGCTTTGCCCAAACCTCAGACGATAGGTGTAAGCACTCTCATGAAGATGAGTACCCTCCTAAAGACCAAAGACAGAATGGGTCCGTCTGTTTCAGGTCCCAGGACAACCTGTCCCAGTCACCTTGTGTAAGTCCCTAAAAATTATGGCCACTAAAGATACCTCAAATCACAAACATCATCAGGGGGGTCCACGGTCAAGGAAAGTATGCTATATGGGCAGAATACCTAGATCCCTGATCTAGTTTCGACATCCCTGAAGGGAACCCCAATATATAACACACCCAACGGATGCAGTCGAAGGCAGGCTACCTTTTTGTGCACCCAAGTGTTGTCTCGCGTTGAGCTCCGGTAAAGGAATGGTCCCGATAATATGAGTGCAGTAGGATTTCGCTCGTTAATGACTCTAGTTTCAAGTTTTGAGATCTTGGGTGATTTTCTCACTTTTCCTAACCCAATATCCTAGCCTAAACTACTGTTGATGTGAGCTCAAAAAGAGTAATGTGATTGATTTTATTATCTCTTGATTCTTAGTGTACTTGATTATTATTCTTGCAGAGGGGGAGTGGACGTATGAAATGTAGTGAGACTCTGACTCAAGAAACCATGCAAAAATATGCTCTAAATATTCAATTCGATGAAGTGTATTTCTACAAGGAGAGGTTTCTTTTCAACATCCATGCACTAACATTCAAATAGCACAGTTCAACTTCAAAGATTCAGACTTCTATCTACCTCTTCTTAACATTCTATGAATTGAAATTTTCAGAATTAACTCAGCTAGATGCAGAAAAACTAAAAAAAAAAAATTCTTCTCTAAAAAGTAAATGCTTTTGACACTAAATTTTCAAACAAGAGAAAACAAACAGAAATGCCAGCTTAGTAAACAAGCACAGGGATTCAGTCAAGGAGAGATACTGATGGCCAAAAAACTCTGCAACTAAAACACAATCACAGGGGTGAATAAAAAGTTTTGGCTGAGTAACACACTATCTCTGAGTAAAGACAACGTTAATCCAGAGACTAGCGCACTGTATTTAAGCAGAACCAGTGTTATAACACACTGTAAAACCAACAGAGGTAGCGTTAGCCAGGGTAAATTTCTTTATATGGTCAAACAGAAACATGATTGAACTCTGCGAGCTTTTGAAATGTCTACTGGGCATAAATACTGGTTATAAGGGTTTGTGAACAGAGGAAAGAAGAAAGGGGGAAAGAAATAGTCTGGAAACTATGGGGAAATCCCCAGCAGAGTCGCCAATTCTGCTATAGGGTAAAATTATTGGGTTGTTGGCTATCGAATATCCCTCTCAGGGCTTTCCGGTGCCCGAGGCAGACAATAAGATTAGCTGTATAGTTCACAAAGAAGGCACATACATGTTCATATTAACTTAAAACAAATTGATGGAATAAGATGGAAGATTACCTCTTTAATGATCTTGAAGTCCCTTGGAGAGCACTAGGCAGTGAAGCAAGAGTTCTCCTTCACCAAATCCAAATCTTGGCCCTGCAATCAATTAAAGCACCCGTGTAATCTCTACCATAACATATATTTCCTATCAATTAAGTCAATATATAATAAACATTTAAACTATGCACATCTAAGCCATTCATCTCATGCTATGTAAATAATCAAATAATAATGACAATATCAATGCATAGAATGGAAAAAACAAATAAAGTTCTATTGATTTATAAAAAGGAGGATTACAACCGTCGGTTGTACCAAGCCCTCCTCAGTCTTCCAATCTCTCTATCTCTCAAAGTGGTGATGTCTTGATAAACAAGTTCTCAATGAACCTCTGTGACTCTTGACCTTCACATTACAACAATTATCTCTACTTCACAAGTATTCAAAACTTTGACAATCCTTCGACCTTGAACCAAGAGCCTTCAACTCCATTTTATAGGAGATGGAGAGAGCAATCATTGCCCTTCTCTTTCCACCAGTTCTGAATAGAAAAAACCAAGATTTTTCCTCAATATCCACGCTTTTTCCTTCTTTGAGAGTTCAATTGTTTATGGCAAGGCCCAATAAGAGATTAGTGCTTTGCAGTTTCCTTTTTGTACTGACTCTCTTGTGAGAAAAAGCTGGAAATTCAAATCATTCTCCGTGGGTTTTTCCCATTCCAAACTCAAAACACGGGTAACGCTGCCCTCTAGTGTAAACAAAGCGTTTCCCTAGCCACTAACATGGCCTATTCACTGATCAGGTACGTTATAACTCTCTTGTGTTGTTATAGTGAGGCGTTACCTTGGAAGAAATAGGTTTAGTTTAGGTCTTTGTATTCCTTCCATATTTATCTTCTCCTCTGAGTTGATGAGGAGGTATTTTGACCTGTAACAGCTACTCCTAGTTGACACTATTAGAGATTGTCAAGTAAATTCATGTTTTGTGTGTGTGTGTGTGTGGATGGTATTGGCTAGTATGATAAATTGCAGGGTCTTGTAGGGCATTTCATTAATGATGTCAGGGTTTTTCAGGTGTTGTAATAGTTCTGGAGCGGTTTGATGGCTTAAGTGTGAGTGCAACTGATGGATGGAATTAAAGTAAACCCAGTTTGACTTGTAATGATGCTGGAGTTGCTACAATAGATTGCTGGAGTGTTGCAGAGGCTAAATTTGCTTCTTGAGGAATTACTGATGATGATCAACTAGTGGAGCAAGTTTGAGGAGGTTATAAGAAGAGGAAAGATGATTTTGAGCATCCTCTTCCATAATCGCTTGCATGAATGTGTTGTGGGAGCGAGTAAAAGCTCTTGTTGTTGGAAGGAAAGCCTATGGGAGAAATTGAGGAGTTACATTTTCATGGAGTTTGTGTTGTAGGTGTGACCAAGGATTTTCGTTAAAATTCCTCCTCATTCCTCATGATCGTCAGATGTTTATTTTTTTTACGACTTGTCTTCTTTGGGACTAGTCCGAGGATGTTTAAAAGGGAACATTCATCAATAAGTGAAGTTAGTTGCTAGATTGAGTCAAGAAGCATTGAACCAAACCACTTTTAGGATATGGAAAAAGATCCACTACAAGATTGGAATTAATTGATTTAATCATATTCAGAAACTATAAATATGTGGAGAAAGGTTGCTCATTGTGTTGGTTCTCTTGTGTGAGACACTGCAAGACTACAAAGGAGATTATGGACAAGATGCATAGTTTGTATGAAAGAGAAAGGAATCAAGATTATTGTAACAACACTGGTCAAAATGCCATGTAATAAAATAACAAAGGGAAAATAATAACCATGGTTACATGACACGTATTCCAAGCTGAATGTTGGGAAAACCATCCTAGTGTGGGTGTTCATTTGGTTTATTATGGATATGGATATTTGCAAAGGCAATGGATAATTGAAAATAGGAGAAAGGGAAGGTGAAAGGTCACATGTTGCATGTGAGGAGGAAATTGAAGGAAAATAATGGAAAATGAAGAAATTAGAGGCCTCATTGATAAAAATGCTTCTAAGGATCAGTTCACAGACTTTTGTTAGTTTAGTTTTGGAGCTTTCATTCTATTCTCTCTCTCTCTCATACTCTTGGGTACTTATATTTTTCTTGGAGCACTCTTGGAGGAGTGTGACGTATTTGGGATTTGGAGCAAGAAGGAAAAGAAGGAGAAAGAAAGCACAATACAACATCAGGATCAACAACTAAAATGGGTTTTTCTTGCAGGTACCAAGTTGCATGTATGATTTCCTTACTAGATTTGGCATGCATGTGGTTTCTTAATTATGATATTTCATTGCTATGGAGGATTTCTTGGATTGACAATGGTTTTTCATAGCCATTCCATTTCCTGGATATCCATGGTGTTGTGGGAGTATTTCCTTTTTTTTTTTATGGTCGGTTCTCATGTTCCTATGGTTATGGGTTGAATTATTAGTTCTTGGAGCCTTAGTTGGACAAAATTTGTGGAGCCTTGTAATAAATTGGGTTGAGTTACTATTCCTGGAGCCTTGGTTGGAAAAATGCTATGGAGCCCTTGGTGGGTTGATTTACTAGTGTTGGAGCCTTGTTTGGACTAATGCTTTAGAGCCCGACAAGAACTGTGGATTGAGTTACCAGTCTTGGAGCCTTGTTTGTAACAAATGCTTTGGAGCCTTGGAGAGATTGGATAAAGACCAATATGGTGATGGTTAATGATGTCTGACTGTGGGGTGGAATCACTGGTTGAGGGTTGAGGTGGTTTTGCCTCTGGAAGCCCTGGTTTGGTTTTGATGGGTTTGTTCTATAATATCCCACATTCATGCTTGGAATTTACCATTGGGGTGATTAGATGAAGAGATATTTGGTTTAACCAATCTATGCTCGGGTGGAACGTGGAATTCCCGAACCTGGTTGTCCTTTACATTCATTATTAAAAGCTTCTTATACTTGGTATTTTATGGGTAAATATACTTGTTTATATATGGTTTATATGGCTGTTATATCCTTGATATTTCTGTTGGTTATATGCTAGTTACGAGTGAGTTTTATGACAGTGATAATGTATGGCTCTCATCATGTTTTGGTTAATCACTGGATATAAAATGAATACATGTCTTAATGATAGATAGTAATGCATTTATTGTGATGAGGCATAAATTCTTCTTAGTGATACTCATATATGTGACCCATATGCTCAGATCTATTGTTTAAAAATGTAGAATGCATACTTGTGACATGTTTGACGAAATTTCTATGGCTAGTAGGGGTCCAGTCATGTCATTATTCAAGTATTTGCATTTGTATCATTGTTTCGATGTAATTTTCCATTTATATAAGTTTCATGGAGTTTTGGGAAGTGGCTTGAGTCCTGGGCTTGAAAAAGTGGCATGAAATCCAGAGTCCCTGGCACAGAACTACTTGGAAAAGTCCCTAGTCGCATGCATGCCTTGTTGTGGGAGTGACTAGAGGGTCCTAGTCGCATGAATTCCCATGTCAAGGGAGCGAATGAGGCTTTAATGAAAAAAAATGTCATTTTGTCCTAGGGGCTAATCACCCTAATGGGTTGGATGGGTCCTGGGGGTTTTGTCGCATGTTTAGAATGTCAGGCTGGTTGTGTTCCATTTATTCCACTTCCTTAACTAATATATATGGAGTTGAATCATATCATAGTAACTCTTCTTCAAATGTTTACCCTAGTTGGCAGGTTACTTGGGTATTTGTAGGAGGAGGGTGTTATAGAGTGGTATCAAATCATGGTTCCTTTCTCCTTGGGTGATGTCTGGTTTCTGTTCTCCTTGTATGAATGCGTTGTGACATGTACATGTCAGTCACATATAGGTCCTTGTGATTGTGGTCTATGTGATTTTTGTGTATGCATGGCGTTGGTCATGATTGAAATGGTGTCACCATGTGAAATTTGATGGTGCCATTGATGAATGTAATTTTTGTGAGTGTATATCGGTCTTGCATTGGTTATGTGTGTCTGTGTTTATATGTGGTTCTACAATCATTGAATGGATTATGGTCATTGTTCATGTAGTCATGGTATGTGTTCAACATAGTCATGCATGGGTAACTGGATAATGGCTGCAAATATGCTTATATTTTGATCTGAATGTGTTTATATATGTATTGTGCTAATCTGGTTGGTCTTGCAGATGAGAAATCCTCCCTAAACTATACTAAGGTACACTAGTTTGTTTATGATTTGGTTTAGCTGACATAATGTGCTTGCAGGAAGAAGAGATCAAAGATGACTAGAAATATGGTAGAATACATATATTCTCCCTATGAATCAGATGAGAAACGTGGTGTTGGTAACTCTTCTGACTTAGCAGACACATTGAGGAGTTTGAAGGAAGAAATAAGAAGTTGCAAAGTAGACAATGACCGAATCATGTAGGCGTAGGAGAAACATGTAGAAGTCAACGCAGTAATTCTTCAGAGTTTGTCATAATTGCAGATACAAGGGTCACTTTGGATCAAATATGGACAAGAGGATAAGACTAATGGGGCCTATGGCAGTAGATATCATGGTGGGCACATGTTAGATAGAGATGACACAATCAGGGATGGCAGATTCTTGGATACTCCAGACAGGAGGGGTGATGGACACAAGTATTATTCAATAATAACTACATTTAGTCTTAAAGGTAAAGCATATATTTGGTGGGAAGATGTAATAAACGTTAGAGATATTCATGAGGAGGAGTTGAATTGGAGTGAATTTGAAAGACTATTCAAGAAGAATAATCTATTAGAAAGGTACTATGATGACAGAGAAAAGGAATTCTATGAGGTAAATATGGGGTATATGAATGATGAGGATTACACTAGCAGGTTATTAGAGTTATTGAGGTATGTTCCTTACCTCAAGGAATAGAAAGCCAAGATTCAAAGATTCATCAGTGGGTTTCCGATAAAATTCAAAGACATGATTGAGTTTGACAAGCCTAGAACATTGGAGAAGGCCTTTCGAAAGCTTAAGCATTGTTATCAACAATCAAAGCGCACATATGAGACTAAACTAGACTAGAAAGGTAATAAAATGAATAAAGGGAAAAGGGACAAGAAATAGGCAAGGAATAAGGACACAAGTAATAAAGAGAATGAAACACCGCACAAGAAGTTCAATGCATATAGCAAAGGATAGGAATTTCAGACTAAGCATAACAAGGGTGATGATAGGAAGCCCGTATCATGTTTAACTTGTGGAAAATATCATCGTTAGAGATATTTTCCACAACATTAGTGTGGTAGACCGCAAATTTACATTGCTCAGGGGGCGCAAACTATTGGGGATGTTGGTAAGAGTAATCCTCGGATCTATGCATCATTGGATAATAGGAAGGAAGATCACCAGATGTCTATTATCGAGGTGGACATTAATATTTGAGATCAAGTTATTTATATTTTGATTCACTATGGATCTAATTATATTTATGTTAATCTATTGACGGTGCTAAAAATTCATCAACCAAGGGGTCTCCCTGATGTGAAGTCCCAATTAGACCTCACACCATTTGGAGTAGGAGCCCCATCAGGAATATCAACCCGATTTCCATGTATTCTTATAGATTTTCCTTGAAACTAACTATTAGCAAGAGATCGGGGTGCACATGCGCCTTCAAAAAGCAAGGGGGGTGTGCCTGGTGAGTGTTCAATTGTATTTGTGTCAATTTTCTTCTATTGTGAGGGAAAAGAGAAGTGAGTCTCTAAGAGTGAGGTAATAGTACCACCCAGGAAGAGACACACATGAACCAAAGGATTCTGTCTAACATCCAGCGGAATAGTCCACAAGTATTATGAAACCAGCTCCAAAAATAGAAGAAATTTGAGATCAATGCCTTATAAATCAACCACTTCGAGGGGGAAACCTCCTTTACATTACATAAATGAACAATTCTTGGATGATTCAAATGAAAAAACCTCCTTTCTATATATAGAAGTCCATGGGGTCACAATATAATCCTAGCCAACCTAGAAATAATAGTAAGGGCACAACAATAACAATAGTGGGGTTTTATGGGGCACAATAATAACAATATGGGGACTAAAGGGGTATAACAATAACAATAAGGGGGATACACTAACACAATAAGGGATTGCACTAGTAATATAGGGACCTAACATGCCCCTCTCCTTCAAACAAGTGTTGTCCTCAACACTTCATTATTTATTGATGCTTCTGTATAAAATTATCATCCTCCCATGTGGAATATTCAACGAGTAAGTTCTTCCACTTGCTGAGATACTCTAAAATCGATCGATTTCGTAGTTGTCGAGTTCTTATTTCTGTGACTACTTCAGAACTTCTTTCACTGTGATATTGATCTTCCTGTTGTTTCATTTGATTCTGCACCAAAGTTAGGCTATCCTTTGAGAGTTGGAGAACTTGTTGTTGATGCTTGATGTGATCTTCCATTACTTTATCATCCATATTATCTTTCATTTGATTCTTCAAACCGTCCAACTTAGCCTTCATTTTTTATTTTAAACCATCTATGTCATTTTTTATTGCTCTTTGTAAGATCGAATTTGTTGCACTTGGTACAGTAATTTTGATATATCATTCTGCAATTATTCCTCTTCATGCATCATAGTATAGATTTCTAAGGGATTAATGGGCGTGGAATTATTTTTAGGGGGAATTTTAGAACCCAATACTGATATCTATGCTTCAATGTTCCCTTGGAATCACTTCAAACTGATTTTCAAACAAGACTTATGCAATTAAAAAAAAAATACACACCTTTTTGTTGCTTTTGAGGAGCTTAATATTGAAACTGGTTTATCTCTGTAGTTTTGGATCCCTAAGATTTTATCTTTAGTCCTTTAGTATCCCTCTGAATCTTCTTTCCAATGCCACACGTCTGACCTAATTTTGATTCTTCAAGACAAATTTATGCCCAATATCCCACAATGAACTAATTATAGACTGGTTCAGTAGAGCGAAATTTTACGGCATGACATGTGTCACTGTTTCCTCCTTCATCTCTGAATTTTATACACAAAAAAATACAGTCAGTGTAATTTCGATCACTTTTTATAGAATTCCAATCTGATGCTCAGAGAGAGTTATGACAATTTTCCAAAGGTCACCTATTTGAGATGAAATTTGGGGTCCTGCAAAAACCCTAACTTCCACAGATCATATCTCTGAAAATATTGCGAACCAAGATCTGAAATTTTTAGGCGAAGTTCCTCCAGATTTCTTCACAAATGAGTATTTTTTTTGAGCTTCTGAACCTTCGTAGAAAAAAGGTTACAGTGAAAATTCCACGATGACCTGTTTGAAGCAGTGAAACCCTAGAATCCAAAGCTCTGATACCAAATTTTATGAAACCAACTACAAAAATAGAATAAAAGAGAGATCAATGCCTTATAAATTAGCCACTTTGAGGGGGAAACCTCCTTTACATTACATAAATGAACAATTCTTGGATGATTCAAACGAAAAAACCTCCTTTCTATATATAGGAGTCCATGGGGTTACAATATAATCCTAGCCAACCTAACAATAATAATGTAAGGGCACAACAATAACAATAGTGGGTTTTTATGGGGCAAAATAATAAAAATATGGGGACTACATGGGTATAAAAATAACAATAAGGGGGCTACACTAACACAATAAGGGACTCCACTAGTAATATAGGGACCTAACAACAAGGGATGCAACAGTCATTGCACACAACAATTTGAGAAGGATCTGCCTAATATCCTGCAAAATATTCCACAAGGACGGGAAAACAATTAAAACCATTAAAACACATTCTCAACAAGATAAGCACTAAAATATCCTAGATAGTTCAACTATATTAGTACATGTGACAACAAACATGAAATACAAACATCCACATAATAGTCACAAATATTAATAAGTCATGCATGAAGAACGTGTTGGCCTTGAAGGCTTATGTTATTAAGTAAAAGTTCCAAGACACATATCTACAATGAACACCAGTAGCTCCAATAGTGGAGCATGTGAGCCACTCTTTTCTCCACAAAAGAACTGGTTTGTCTCTCTAATTTTTTGCTGGTGCAGCCAAGGTGAAAAGTCCTTTGCTCACACAATGAGAGAGTATATTACCAAAGGTAACTTTTGACTACCCTCATCACTGTTTTAGTTCCCATGAATTGTCAAATTACATGACTCTTTACATTCCATGTGTGTCCTTTGGACTTCCACTTTACAATACACTTTGAATACAATATACATTGGTCCACCATAGTGATGTGGCATATGACCACTCATGACATGACATGACATGACACTGCTGACATGGACTGCTTAATGACATAGAAATGTCAAGCCAATGTTGCTGCTGAGAGTTGAGTGTCTTCTGGAAAGCACTTTCCTTTTCTCCTCCGCATGTCTTGGTGATAAGGTGTCTCCAATGATCTCAAGTCTTGGATAATGGTTGCAATCTAGTGTCATTTTTCTTTCTTTTGATCAATAATATTGTGAGTTTGGTCGCAAGAATGTCTTTGAGCATGCTTCCCTCCTTCCTTTCTTCCTTCATCATCTCTCCATGACATGATAGAGTAACTTTTCCAACAATTCACTCATGACGAGACGATGTCAATCTGAAAACATCTAGCCTAAGCTGATGCATTCTGATCCATGAACTGAGCCCGTAAAAAGTTATAGGCTAGACAAGGAGGCCCAATGACTGCGCGGTTGGACTGTTTAGGCAGGAAAGGGTAAGCCTTGAGCCTTGAGACCGCAGAGTGCACAGTTTAGGCTGGGCTGAGGGACATGACTGTGAAATTTTGAAGGCAAGTGGGGACAGGCTGTAGGGATTGGAGTTGGAGACGCTTAATATACAGTTTTGTAGGTCAAGGAGGCATGGATGACTATGTAGTGCTCAGTTCTAGGGCTCAGGGGATGAGCTTGTGTCTTAAAGTTGTGAAGTTCATAGTTCAAGCTAACCTGGAGGCCATGAATGTGCAATTATGGAGGTCAAGTTCAGGTCTTGGTCACCAAAAATGCACAATGGAGTAGTCTTGGGAGGCAAGTACTTCGCACTACGTAGTGCCAAGTAGCAAGGTCATAACTAGAGGAATGATACTGAGTAGTGTGTAGCTTAGAGGAGGCCAGGTGAAGCGAGGTTTCTTGGTCGGGAATTTTTCTCAAAAATGACTAAGTGCGGGACTGATAAGATCAATGAACAATGATGAAATTTTACTATGATCACACATATATCATATTTTTATGAATAAAAAAACATAGATAATCCTTTACATACAAAAAAAGAATTTCCCTCTGTGCCACAATGTTATGACTTGTTACGACAAGAACAACAACATATATATAATTTATGACGACCGTGACGACACCCCTCTGTGCCACAATGTTATGACCTGTTACGACAAGAACAATAACATATATATATAATTTATGACGACCGCGACGACACCTATGTGATAATGCTCAAAAATTTGGAAATGAGTACAACATATATTTACAAGGTTATAAAAACTCACTTTCACAAAGGTGACCTCCTTGAACCACTAAAACAAGCTTGTACATGAAATGCGACAGCTAACATGCCAAACTACGACACTTTTCCTATCTTGCAAAAGGGATTACAACACAGTACGAAAACAAAAAAGATGATATTAAAAGTTTGCATCAGTATTGAACAAGAACAAGGAAGGCTCTGATATTTGGTATAGGGAAAATTTTTGGAGGGGGTTGTAGCAGCTACAACACTTGGCGACACACTGGTAGAACTCCAACTTCTTTGACTCCGTTGACTTGTTTTGTGAAGGGCCTTGGTTCTTCAGGGAGTATTGATTCATTGTGCAGATCACTTTGGTTTCCCCACTTACCTCGTGAATAGAATAAGTCCCTGTCATGCCATTTTCGTTTAAATAAACAAAGGTTAAACTTTAATACAACGTTTCAAGTAGGGAAGGGTAGTGAAGCTCACGAGTTTAAGATTTTTAGAGTATGAGTTTTCATCTCTAGTGTTGCTCCATTGCCAACAAGCATGGAAAATACCCTGATAGATTCATGCAAGAACACAAACATTTCTCCACTGCGAGTGAGCCTGGATGGTACCCCGACGAAGTTGCTTTCTTCACCTCTCTGTACAAGAAGCCTTTCTCTTCTTTCACCTCTATTTATTTATTTTAAAAAGGACTGTGCATTGGCACTTATTTATTTTTGGTAGAAGAGGGATTCTGAATTATTAAGAGTAGGAGAGGTTGTTCCTTTAGATAAGTATATAGGTACCTCTGATTTATTTTTGCTCATTTAGATTTTTCCGCTTCTCCTTTTCTACTGTTTGTATAAGTGTGAAAACAACGAAACATAAAGACTAAATATAGGCACAAGGTTTCTCAGATATACACAATTTCATGGTTTTCCCAAAAATATACTTATGGACGAATCTTATTTTCTGTTATAACTTCATCGGCCAAAAGACATAACAAACACAAGGAAGATGGACCAAATGCTAACCAAATGTTGAAGTGTCTCAAGAAGCCTTAGACTTCATCCACACATAATCTCAGAAACCAACACATGGACAAGGGTAACACCTCTTCATGTGATAAATAAGAAACAAGGAAAAAAACAAAAAGGAAAAACAAAAGAAACAAAACAAGAAGAAAGACAACACTCAATAGGGGAACACAACCAAAATACAAGTAAAAGAAGCTAAATCAAAGCATAATGCAAGAGAAAGGAAGAAAAGGAAAGATATACTAAAGAGAACAACGCGGGGTGAACGCAAGATAAGGGAAAATAGGATGCAGATAATCCTACTCCTGACCTAACAAATAATAGGTCAGGGTTTGGTATAATTAAATCTCCAATGTAGCCACTGTAATCGTTCCCAACCTGCAATAAAAAAGATACGATCGATTAAAACATATATAATGTAGTATGCAAGAGAAGATATGAGAGCTTGAATAAATTTCACAACAAAATCCTAGGTATTTCTTGTGGGCATAAAGATGTGTCACAATTGCTACTTTTATCCAATTCAAATTCTTACCTCTTCGATGGAAACAAAAATCAGACAAACCTCGAAGACTTCTTGTGAATGCTCCTTATTCTATGTCATCCTACTTAGCAAGCATGAGAAGAAGCCGAAACCTGTTTTTTGCAATGGATATTTCCAAGTAATATTTCTCCAACCACTCAGTGATTGGATCATAAAATTCATGGTGATCCTCTTGAAAACCCCAAAATTTTTGGAAAAAAATGGATTTTCAATTAGAGGCATGGGATTATAATGGGGATATTTTGGAAAAAAAATAGATATAATCATATTGATAAGTGATGTCGGGACAATGAGGACCTGACATAACCATCAAGGAAGGGTGACGTGCTTCAGCCGCTCAGAAAAAAATCTGAATAGTGAGATGTTGAATGATGTAGATCGAAGGATGTAAAACAACTGTCATTGGACGTATTAGTGAAAAAATGATAAAAATGAATGAAAATCATCAGAGACAGAATAATGATAAGATGAATTAATTAAATCATCATATCCCCAACTTTAAATTAACAAAGGTAAAATAATTGGAAAAATTTCAGAAACTCTCTGTATAATAGAATGGTCTTCCTCACGTGACGAGTGTAATGTACCATTTTCTCGTGACTGGTTTCACACTGTACTAGCATCGTAGTCATCAATATAAGTGAACATGAATGCTAGTATAACAAACAAATGAAACCAGTTAGGGTGAATAAGAATTTGATTCATCAAATAATCCATGCATCCAATTACGCTTAAGAGGATTTCAGGTGCGATGAACAAAAATATTAGCATCAGAATATTTACAAGAAGGATGAGGAGCTGATTGTTTTCAAAAGAGTGTGACAGGTATGAATCCTTTGGCCAAATTTAATAATTAGGATACTAAAATTCACAATTCGATGATTCTATGAGAGACACACATTCCAAACTAGAGTTTGATACATGCTACTTGCATGAATATAAAACAACTTGAACCCAATAAAAAAATCAGATCTTGAAAATTCGAGGGATTATATCCGCAAGGCCTAATATATCTCAAAAAAGAATTTACATCGAGTGAAACCGTGCAGAAAGATGAGTTTTGCGAAGAAAACTGGATATAACTCGAGTTGAGGGTCTTACCAATGCTAGGATATCTTGAAACAATCATCAACGAAATTTGAAGTGCCCTGAATCCTTGGAAAGCCTTGAGACTTTTGAAAATTGTAAAATTGCATTTTGAAGATTGAACCAGATCGCACATGGTGTGAGGATAACTGCTTCCCTGATCTTAATGAAAACACTATTAACTGGGTGGAAACCATCTATGTCACTGAATTGATTATATTTTTCATATTCATCAACCATATTAGTCAAGTTAAAATATTCATATGATCGCAAATGGGAAAATGTCATGAGAAATATGGTTTGGAGATGTGTCTTCATGCACAAGTAAAGATGATAAGGAATGGAAAGAGTACTCAACGATTTTACTGTGTTTATCTTCATCATGGGTAATCTCACCACATTTTATCAATTGAGAAGTTAACTCATGTAGTGAATAAGTTGGAGAGCATGGAATATCTTCACTGCATGCAGGTGCATCACAAACAAGAGAACATAAGGGTTAGTGGGATGAAGAGGAAGTTTGAACAAGAGCATTTTATTTGACCGAAAAAGATTCCAGATATAAATTTTTAACATTTTCATGAGGGAGTGAAGATTAGTTGATGCACTTGGGAATTCATCATCTTTACATTAAATGAATCATGTTCATCAGAATGATTGTTTCCCAAGACTGTAGTTAATTGAATGAACTTATTTCATTTGATTCACTACTGGGATTAGCAGATTGACTGTCATCCAAGAATGGAAACAGATTGTTCTAACTTGGAGGATTTTCAAAAAGAGAAGAAATATTGGAAGCACCCTCACCTTCTTGCTCCTCTACTTGTGCAATTTGACTGCCTTGTATCTGGTTTAAATTTGGACCAACAACTTGAAAATCACGAGAGTGCGAGAAACTAGCTGGTGGAATAGATTGCTCAAGCGGGTCATGGTACAAAGAGACACGACATGTATATGATATAGGATAACAAAAATATCAATCAAATTCGAGATTAAAGTTACAAATAACAACATCATCTTGCAGAGTGGAGGAGTTAGTACTTACCATGGGCTTCATGAGACATGGATTTCCTCCCTCAAATCTGAGTCATGACAAGTGAAAGGAGAATGAGAAGATGGATTTGGAATTTTATTAGGAGGTCTCCCAACTTTATTATCACTGCAAGGAGGCAACCTCATTGGGACTGGAAAAGGAGGAGGACAAGGAACAAAAGGAATAGTAGGTTCCTCCTATGAAATTATATGTTTCTCGCAATTCACAAGAGTTGTGGAAGTAGGAAAATTAGGGGGTTCATGCTCACTGTGTAAATAGATAAGAACCGAGTGGTCAAACTCTTGTTTCAAGAATTCTCGATTCATTTATTATTTAGAAATTTCACAAGAAAGGTGAAGGAATCGATTAGAAAAATCCTCAAACGATTCATTAGGATTAATTCTTAAGATATTTATTATTTTACAAACATCTTAGTAATTATATCTCTTGAAGGCTTGAAGGTGATCCCTGAGGAAATGATGAAGGGAATAGATGGAATTAGGTGGCAAGGTATGGCACCATAGATTATCATGACCTTTAAGGGTGAGGAAGAAAATCACACAAGAAAAATATTCATCATTGATTTCGTAAGATTCATAAAATTTAAGAAAATAAAATTTTTTCTCGGTTATGGATGTTCCATCCTCACCATCAAATTTTAACTGGGACAAGTGATCAAGAGGCTCATCGGGTATTGAAAATTGATAAATGTAAAAATTGGAGAAACACCCCAGGAGTAAGAATTTTTTATGAGACATTTTAGATAAGAGGTTCAAACTAGATTCAACGGGCTCAGCTTGTCATATGACCCTCCTTCTAGCACCATTGTTGACAGTGCTGGAAATCTGTCAACCAAGGTGTCTCCCCAATGTGAAGTCCCAATTATACCTCACACGATTTGGAGTAGGATCCCCATCCTGAATATCAGCCCATTTTCCATGTATTCTTATATATTTTCCTTGAATCTAACTGTTAGCAAGAGATAGGGGTGCACATGCACCTTCGAAAAGCAAGGGGTGTGTGCCTAGTGAGTGTTCGATTTCATGTGTGTCAAGGGTATTCTATTGTGGGGGAAAATATAAGTGAGTCTCTAAGAGAGAGGTAATAGTAACACCCAGGAAGAGACACACATGAACCGAAGGATTCCATATAATATCCAACGGAATAGCCCACAAGGGATGTGATGGCAACAATTTGAGAAGCATCTACCTAATATCATGCGGAATAGTCCATAAGGATAGGACAAAAATTACAACCATTGCAACACATTATCAATAATATAAGCACTAAAATAATCGAAATAGTTCAAATATCTTAGTACAATGACAGCAAACATGAAATACAAACATCCATAGAATAGTCTTAGAAATATTCATAAGTCATGCATGAAGAACGTATTGGCCTTGAAGGCATGTATAATTAAGTAAAATTTTCAAGACACATATGTACAATAAAAACCATTAGCTCCAATAGTGGAGCATTGGAGCCAATCCCTGCTCCACAAAAGAACTGGTTTATCTCTCTAATGATTTAATGGTGGAGCCAAGATGAAAAGTCCTTTTCTCATACAATGAGAGAGTATATATAACCAAAGGTGACTCTTTGACTAACCTCATGACCATTTGACTTCCCATGACTTTTCAACTTACATGAATCTTTACTTTGAATCTGTTTCCTTTGGAATTTCACTTTAAAATACACTTTGAATACGATATACAATGGTCCACCATAGTGATGTGGAATATAGCCATTCATGACATGACATGAAATGAAACTACTGACATGGAATGCTTAATGAAAAATAACTGTCAAGCCACCACTACTACTGAGAGTTGAGTGTCTTCATGAAAGAGCTTTCCATTGCTACTCTGCATGCCTTGGTGATAAGAAGTCTCCAATGATCTCAAGTCTTGGATAGTGGTCACAAACTAGTGTCCTTTCACTTTATTTTGATTAATTATCTTGTGAGTTCAGCCACAATAGTATCTTCAGGCATGCTTCCCTCCCTCCTTCCTTCCTTCATCATCTCTCCATGACATGATAGAGTACCTGTTCCTGCAATTCACTCATGACGAGATGAAAAAAATCCAAAAACCCATAATCTAAAATGATGCATTCTGATCCATGAATTGATCCTAGAACAAGTGAGAGGTTGTACAAGGAGGCCCAATGACTTCGTGGTTTCAAATTCAAGCATGCAAGGGGAAAAATTAAGTGTTTAAACTATGCTGTGTGCAGTTTAGGCTGGGTTGAGGAACATGACTGCGCAGTTTCAGGGTCAGTGGGGACAGGCTGTAAGGATTGGAGCTAGAGAAGCTTACTGTGCATGTTTGGAGGTCAAGGAGGCCTGAATGACTACACAATGCAAATTTCTAGGGATTAGTGGATGAGCTTGTGTCTTAAGGATTTGAAGTGCATAGTTAAAGCCTGGATGGAGGCCATGTCTGCGTAATTCTGGAGGTCAAGGTCAAGTCTTGGTCACAAAAAATGCGCAATGGAGCAGCCTTGGGAGGAAAGTACCGCGTACTGCGTAATTCCAAGCAACAAGGTCATAGCTAAAGGATTGATACTGCATAGTGCGCATCTCAGGGGAGGCCATGTGAAGATAAGTAGTTTGGTTGGGAAGTTTTCCAAAAAATGACTTAGTGTGGGACCAGTGAGATCAGAGAACAATGATGAATTTTGAATGTGATCACCCATTTAGCATATTGTGATGAATAAAATAATATAGATCATCATTGACATACAAACAAAGCATTTCCATCCATGCCACTGTGTTACGACCAGTTACGAAAAGTACGCCACAATAGATAGACTTTACGATGACCGTGATGACACTTGTTCGACAGTGCTCAAAACTATGTAAATGAGTGCGATGAATACTTAAAAGGTTAAAACAACTCATTTTCACAAAGGTTACCTCTTGGATCCACTAGAACAAGCTCATACATGCAATACGACAAAAAACATGCCAAAATACGACACTTTCCTATTTTGCGAAATGGATCACAACATAATGAGAAAACCAAAAAAATGAGTTTAAAAGTTTGCTACAGTAATGAACAATACCCTAGAGTTTGTTTAGTGCAGTTGGCTACAGGTACAGAGAAGAGGGTGCATCATTGGGTAAGATATTGTGCATTTGAGTTTAATGGTATGCCTACATCACCACATTTCAATGTATTGTCATTGGGATCATATAATGTGATTTTTGTTATGGATTGAATATATATTCATAGGACCAAAGTGGATCATTATGATAAATCCATTGAGTGTTTGGATGATAATGAAGAAAAAAGCGTCTTTCAGGGTAAGAAGAAGGCAACATCAGTTACAATGGTGATATCTATGAAGGCGAAGTGTAGTCATAGAAAAGGATGTGTGTTATTTGTAGTACTTATTTCCAGTGACATAGGTAAGAGAGTTGAGGATGCAGAGGTATTGAGAAGGTATTAGGTTTTAAAAAAGTTCCAGAATGTGTTTTGAACATAGTTTTTAGAGTTTCTACCTCATAGAGAAGTGGAATTTTCTTGCAGTTTGTACCAGGGGAATCACTAACATCAAAATCACCATACAGGATGAGCACTCCGGAGTTGGTAGAGCTGAAGTTGCAGTTGAAGGAAATGCTTGAAAAGGGATACTGTTGGAAAAAATACTGAGAGGGGGTGTTGTCGAGTGATCAGGTATCGCGGGCAAGACCCAGGTTTAGGAGTTGTGGCCAACAAAAGAATCCGTTGTAGTCTAGGATTACACCGGCATTCTCACCCTACTCTGAAGAGTAGAGAGTCTCACCCGAGGCATGCTGCGACCACATGCAGAAGGGGAATAGACCAATGGAAAGAAACGGATCCGAAACTCATTTTTATCAGTGATTAGATTGCATAAATAGAATCACATACGCAACAACATTCAGAGAGCATACATATATTAAGCAAATAAAATTTTAAAGCATCTCAACCAACACACATGCATGTGAATCACACCAATAGACAACAACCTGAAATTATATTAAGCTCTTGGCCAAATCCACAGTTACATAGCTTTGAAATGGGCTTACAAATCTGATACGTATGCCTTGCGGAACAAAAATGTACATCAATATAATCCTAGGAACTACAGATACCTCATCCATAATCTGGGTTCCTGCTGCAGCATGCATTTTCTCTCCTTCGGTCGCTCTCTCCTTTCTTCTCTCCCGGGTGACGGATATTTATTCACCCGCTGTCGCGACTGTTAGTTCTTCTTATGTCCTTCTTTAGCTGCTTCTGGCTTTTCTCTGATTATATATGTGTTTCGCTTGTGTTCTTCTGCTGTATCTTCTCCTTATCTGTACTTATGCATCTAGTTTCCTCCTCTATGTGCCTGTTCCTTCGCAACCTTGATAACTCCGCTGTTTGGTGTGGTTGCGGTTGCCATGTGCCCTCGTTCCGCAACCCCAAAATTTGGCCGTTATTTCAAATTCAAAACGTTCAAAACAAGGTTTTTCAAAACAAGGGCCCCAACAGGCCTCGACCACAGTTCCTTGACTCGTCCCCGAGTCAATCACAAATCACGGTTTCTACCTCCATTGCCCTGCTTGACCCCGTGCCCTGTTCGCCCTGTGTTCCTTCATCTTGTACCCGTTCCTGCTGTGTGCCTTCAGCTTGTTCCTGTCCTTGCTGTGCATCTTCAGGCGGTTGTTCAAACAAGGGCCCCAAATCTGGGACCCTGTGGAACGCTGTAGCTTGAAGCTTAGTAAAATCTGACACAACTTGCTGCCACCCCTGGATGAGCGAGTCTGTTTCCTCAGCGAGCTTGGTGATAGCAGCCTCCTTGATGGGCATTGGGACAGCTCCGAACATTGTGCTGATCTGGGTCTCGGCTGCCGCTGTGAGCTGTTGTATGGTTCGAGTGCTAGATTGAAGGGGCGGCCAGAGCTCACGAATGACGATTTTGGCCTCCGCCGAGCAAGCCTCTGTGTGTTGGAGCTGTGCCTCAAGTTCATCAGCCTGGGCGTATAATTGATCCAGCCTTGCGGGGTCCGTAGCCTCTTGAATTTCCCGTGAAACCCGCTGGAGTTGGGCTGAAATCGGCTGGGTCTTGGCGGTGAGTGCCAGGGAGCATTCCTGAAGGCCCTTCAGGAGGTCACGAGCCTCTCGTGCCGTGGAATGAAGTGCTTCCTGCATATGAGCTGCCTGGCCCTGCTTGGCGGCCACCTGGGCTGAATAGTCGACCTCGGGCTCGGGCGGCACGGGACGGGTTGCTAACGCCACACGAAGCTCGTGATTCTCCCGGTCTAAGTCCTGAATGGTGATGCGGAGGTGGATAGCTTTCTCGGAGAGGCTGGCCGCAGTGATTTTGGGAGGTAGCAGGGGGTAATGAGGCTCTAGGGAGGGCCAGAACTCGGAGAACATCCAGGTGACATTGGTGATCATTGCTTCCATCTGCTCTCGTGCTGTTCGGAGTTGATCACGCTGTTCAGTAAGCGCGGAAATTTGGTGTTGCTGCTCGGAACACTACTGCTGGAGTCCCAAATGTAATCTTTCGGCCTACTGGGCCACCCTTTGAATCAGTAAGTACAGCTGAGCTGGATTGTCAGGCTGGAAGGTGGCAGTCCCAGAAGCGCTCTGCGCCGACATTCGCTCCGGCAACGGTTGCCCACTGGCAACTGATCGAGTGACATGCTCAGGAGGTGAGAAGGGCGTGGCCTCTGGATGTACAGAGTCAACCATATTCAGATTCGGCGGTTCTTGCTGATCAATGTGGGCCGGTTGTGGAAGGACTGTGGCCTCCGGCGGAACCTCAGCAGAATCCGACCCGGTGCGCAGCTGCTGTGTGAATATATCAGTGAAAGGAGGGTGGGGTTCGACCGCTGGGTTGATCGGTGGTATGACTGTGGAAGCACCAGAGTCAACCTCAGCCCCGCAGTCCCCACCCATGAGTCCCCGGATAATGGGGTCGGACACCGTAGCCAAGGAATTAGACGGAGTGGATGAAGTGGCAGGCGGATGAACGATGGATGGATCGATGGAAAGTGTGGTGGGGGTATGTGGCAAGCGAATGTTGATGAATTTAGATGGGTCGATGAGGGGTTCCTCTTGAATCAGTACCCCTGTGCTTGGGGGTAGTGGTGGATCATCAACAGTGAGGTCCACCACCGGAGTTGCCTCGGTGGTGCGGGCCCTCTTAGCTTGAAAGGCCTTGGGTGGATCCCTAGGCCCGTTCGTCTCGCCCATCGGGGTCGTGAGTGGATCAGCAGAGGTAAACATGATAGTGGAGATGGGGGAGGTGAGCGGAGCGATACGGGGGTGCGAAGTGGAGCGAGTGAGCTGAAATTTAGAAAATAAAGGAAACAGAGCAGCCCCGCTAGAAATAACCTGAGCCACCGCATTGAGATTCCGTACCTGGGTATTGAAGTGGTGGATGACGGGGATGAGAGGTTCGGGGAGTTCTTGTGATGGCGCTGCCACCTCCGTCTCGGCAGGCTGTTGCAATGGTGCCATCCTGTCAAAATTGTATCTGGGGAGCCCGTCCCGCATGTGCTTTGTGACCCCCGGCCATGAACAGACTTCACGATGGAAGGTAGCATCGTCCAATTGAAATTTCAATGGCGTCATTCGGAAGATGTCCGTCGGAACGCAAGCGGGTCGGAGGTAAGTATGCTTGTGGCTTACCCCGAACCACACTTGCTCACTATATTCATCCAACAGGTTTCTGGGCACCCGTTTCTGGCATGCCACCACATCCGTCATTAGCCGGTACCAGGACCGAAACGCATCTGCATTCACCAGTTTGGTACTGGGGTCATTTGAGACCCGCCATGGAGTGAATTTCATCACGAGGGGCTGGCCCTCGGGGATCTCTGCTGGGAACCGGATATGTGGAGTGTGCCATTTCCACATGGCAAAAGCAACAATCAAATAGCCATAAATAAAAGTAGTTGCACGCTTATAATTATCCTCGCACACATCGAACAACTCTTTTAACAAGAAGGAACACCAATTCAGTTTGGTGCCTTGGACACAATGCTCAGCAATAGAAATAGTATCAAGAGTGCATTCGCCCTTGGTGTAATGCATCATTGTCTTGCTGTCAATGAGGTAACAGGCGAATCGAATCTCGGGCTTGTTAATGAGGTCGATCTTGGCTCCTTCCCCCCCCTACGAGTACCATATTTGGCATAGAGGTCCGCATCGCCTGACTTTCGTTCGCACTTGGAGGAGTTCTGACAGGCCGTTGAGACGTCTACGCCCGTCTGCGAAAGCCCTGTGAGGCGATGAATATCTTCGGCGTGAATGGGAATTTCCTGGGTCAGCCACAAGGACCCATTCTGAATTCGATTGAGGAGGAAGCGTGTACACTGCAGAACCGGTCCTGTGGTGCCAAAGACCAGAAGATTTCTCAAGTTCATCAGGGACGAGTGCTGAAGGCCGCTGAATTCTGGTAACAGGCGACTGGCGGGGTTGCCGGTTGCAGTGCAGTAGTGCTCCATATATGCCTGCCACTGGAGGGACAGAAATTCGGCAACATTTGAGAGGTTGGCATCAATTAAGGCTGCATTATCATATTTTCCCAGAAGGGACTCGGTCTTGTGAATCCGAGTGTCAAGCTCTGGTTCAATGACGGCTGGGACGGCCTTTGGCATTTTGGCCCGGCGCTGATAGACCTGTAGAATCTGCCATGGTCACCTTTCCTGGTGCAATGCGTTCTGAGAATTCAATAACTCTGGTGCAGCTACAATTTCTAATTCGAACGGGTCCGACATTCTTGTGCTTTTGGTGTCCATGCAAGTTATGTCAGCACCTGGCACGAGTGGAGTTGATAAGACCCCCTAACGAGTTAATTCTTGCTGGCATTATTTTTGCGATAATCGTGTGAACAATCACATGCCAATGAGTGTTGTGATAGTTGCTGACGATGGCATGGGGGAAATGGGCGGACGCGACGGCTGAGGTTACTGCGGGTGATGGCCAAATGATGACGGCGCGGTTACTGCCAATTATGGTAATTAATGATGCAGATCTAGGCGATCCTACGGACTGACACAAGTACGTGGGTGTACTGAATTGGATTGACGTGGGGACTCGTACGGATCCTACAGGGATGACACGCTGGACAGGCGCCGCCCCAACCACAGTCGGTTGCGGTGCGGACCCCGCAACTGAGCGGTTATTGACACACTACCTATGAACAGAGAATACCTCTTACGCTCATCCTGGTTGCGGAAGAGTTATTCAACTATGCTACGCTACGGGTGCTCTCGGCTGTGAGAGTTATTGATGAGAAATGAAAGGTACTTACTCCTGGTAGGGTTTCAGGCATGCGTCATTCACCCACTCAGGGAGAACCGTACCGTCCAGCTGTGCCAACCGAACGGCTCCGGAGTCACGAATCTCGATAACAAAGTAGGGTCCCAACCAGTGCATCTGGAGCTTTCCTGGGAACCTCTGGAACCTGCTGTCGTATAAAAGAACTTTGCTGCCAACCTAGAAGGTTTTGTTCTTAATGTGGCGGTCGTGCCACGCTTTCTGCTGGTCCTTCTGAATCTTCTGGTGGAATTCGGCCAGGAAGCGGGCCTCATCTAGTTCCTGTAATTCATGGAGGCGCTCCTGGAGGGAGGCCTCGTCTAAAAACTTCAGAGACGTGGCGATCAATAGGCTTGGTACAATAAAATCGGCGGGGATCACAGCCTCCCGGCCATACATGAGTTGGAACGGCGTTTGATTGGTCAAGCGATTCACCATAGTCCGATAGGCCCATAAGTCCGCGGATAGGCGCTCGTCCCAATCATCGCGCTGGGCATTGCAAATCTTAGTCAAGCCTTTCTCAAGAATCTTATTGAAGGCTTACACCGTACCATTAGCCTGTGGGTGATACGGGCTACTCTTGTGATGCTGAACCATGAAGGTGTCCAGCAGTGTCTTGACCGTGTCATTAATGAAGTGCGTACCCTGGTAACTTTGTTAAACTTCGCGGGCAACCAAACCGGCAAATGATGTGCTCAAAAATGAACCGGGCGGCAGTATCCACCGTGTAGTCGTGTACCGCTTCTGCCTCAGCCCACCTTGTGAGGTAATCCGTGGCGGTAATGATGTACCGGGCCTTGGAGTGTCTGGCGACCGGGGCTATGGGACCCACAAAATCGACAACCCACTTCTTGAACGACTGCAACACATGCACTGGGTGTAACAGAAGCTCATCCTGGTGAGAGGGCCTTCCCGTCCGCTGGCATACATCGCATTGCTTTACGTAGGTCTTACAATCAGCATGTACTGTCGGCCACCACAGGCCAGCTTGGAGCACCTTTCTTGCGGTGGGTTTCGCACCCACATGCCCTCCCGCAACACCGGTGTGAAATTCCCACATTATCGCTTCTCGTTCATGGTTAAGGACACATCTGAGCAAAACCTCATCGAGGCCCAGTTTGTATAGCTGCCCCGCGATCAATTGGTAGTCGGTGGCCCGGACGACCAAATTCCGTTTCTGGAGAGGGGTGTAATCTTGAGGGCATTGCCCCATGGTCAGATAGGTGGCAATGTCGGCCAAGTAATCTGGTACAGCTTCGACTCGGAAGAGGTCAGCGTCTGGCAGCTGATCATTGAGGGAGCCGTCATTCTCCCCCGTCTCCAACCTGGATAGGTGATCGGGCTCAACATTCAACCTCTCGGGCTTGACGATTACTTTGAACGTGAACTCTTGAAATAGCAGAAGCCAACGGCAAATCCGTCCTTCCAGAACAGGCTTATTGACTAGGTGCTTCAGGGCAGAGTGATCCGTGAAGAACTTGAACTTGCCCCCTAGAAAATAGTGGCAGAAATTCTGAAGAGAGTACACCATCGCCAGCGCCTCCTTCTCGGTTGTGGTGTAATTCTTCTCCGCATTGGACAGTTTGCGGCTGGCGAAGTAGACCGGGTGGTCAACTTTTGTATCGCCGGGTTGTGCCAAGACAGCCCCAGGTGCAATACTGGAAGCGTCGATATGCACATGGAACTTCTTATCCCAGTCTAGATGAACTAGAATAGGCACCGATGCCAGCTTTTCCTTCAGGGTGTCTAGGGCTACCTGACACTCCTCCGTCCACTGAAAGACTGCGGGCTTCCGCAGAAGTTGTTCTAATGGAGCAGTGATCTTGGCATAGTTGCGAATAAACCTCCTGTAGTATCCCGTGTGCCTGAGCAATGCCCGCAACTGTTTCACCGTCTCAGGGGCTTCCATGTGTACGATCATCGTAACCTTGGCGGGGTCGACGCAGACCCCTTGCTTGCATACCACATGTCCCAACAACGTGTCGAACGGAACAACAAAAATACATTTCTTTAAGTTGAAGGAAATATGCAGCTGGAGACACTGATCAAACATGACCCGCAACAGGGTAGCGTGTTTCTTTAATAAACTGTAGACAGTCCAGTCGTCCATGTAGACTTCCAGGAACTTGTGAATGTACTCCCGAAAGGCGGCGATGACAATCCGGGAAAACATAGCCGGAGCGTTCTTCAAGCCAAATGGCATGACGTGGTATGCGAAAGACCCCCATTCGGTGGTGAATGTCGTCTTTGACTTATCTTCTTCCACAATACGCACCTGATGGTAGCCAGAAAAGCCATTAGTGAAAGAGTAGGCTTCGTTCCCCGCAACATGGTCCAACACTTCGTCGCTGAAAGTGGTGGGAAACGGATCATGAATGCAGGCATTGTTCAGACTGCGATAATCGACACAAACACGTATCTCTGCCTTGTCCTTATTATTCTGGATGACGATAGGGCTCACCCACTCTGCTTCCTCCACGGGAAAGATTAGACCCGCGGCCAGCATCTTATCAATTTCCATCCCGACCTTCTCTTTAACCCGCGGGTTTAAATGGTAGGGTCGGTGCTTCACAGGCCTGGCACTCAGTTTCAGCACAATGCACATTTCTCCAAGGTCGCCTTTGATGCCCTTCAGATCTGCTACCGATGAAGGGAACAAGTCCTCATATTCCTGGAGGAGGCTGAAAATCTCCTTGGTCGTCTCTTCGTCCCAGTAATCGCCCACTGTAGCCAACTTAGGCGACTGTAAATGGCCCCCTTTGGTGGCCGGCTCTTTTTTGACGTTCCGCTCGCCTTCCTTCTCTTCAAAATAAAGGTGCCTTAGGTCCTCCAGACCATCGTCCTCCAGATCGCCGTTAATCCTTTGGCAAACCAACTCTCGCACGGCCTCAGGACGGGCAGGCCACGTGTAGCCATTGGTTTGCGGATCGCGGAAAAATAGTACCGCCCTGATAGTGTGTAATTCCTGAGATTCCAACTCTGTGTCTCCCACGAAAGAGAAGCACCGCGCAAATTTGCGCGCGACTTCCGTCCAAGGCCTAGTCCCCCGTTTCCGTTCTTTTTCCAAGTACCATGCATGGGGGATGGTGTCTAAAGAGTGGACAAACCGATGAGCCCACAGCTCTTCCGGGTATCCTGTACTTTTCCACTACTCCTCACAGGTCCGCAAGTGGTCCTGCAGATTGGAAGTCCCAGAGTACCGCTGCCTGCTTCGAGGGCCTTCATCTTCTTTAAACCATGCCCACAACGCGTCCGACACACTACTCCACCGCGACAAGGTATTGCAGTGATTTTTCCACCACCGGGCTGCTGTAGACTGTAGTGTGACGTCCAAAAGGGGTAGTCTGCTCCCTTCCGGCACCATGTCCTCAACCTTAGCAATAAAGGTATTGACAGCTTGCATGTTTGATAGGGTGGGGTATTCTCTGAACTCAACACCAATCCAACTGACGCGACCAACATGCAAACATCTCCAAGTGCTGGTCTCATACCCCCCCTACTGCCAGTCTTCCCACGTGAGTTCGGATCCCAGCTCCGAGCTCTAGACACTCCGCCAACTGACAGAGCCAGTCGCGATCGGGTTAATATAGTCTTCCCACTTCCCTGCAGTCATCTGGTAGAGGTGGTCCATCATCTAAGCATCTTCCCGGTTATCCACCTTCTTGGTATACCTCGGGCCTTGATATGGGTTGAGAGGCTGAGTGACCCGGACCTCCCCATCTTCAAAGATCATCAGCTCCTTTTTGAGGTCGATGATAGCATAATTTTCGAAAGCCCAATCGATACCTAACAAGGTAGGGTAAGGATCCTTCTCTCCCATAATATCAATAACCTCAAAATTGGTGTAAGTCTTTACCCCCGCAATGTCGACCTCGACCCCTTCGAGTCGGCCAATTGGCAGAATGCAGTACTGGTTCGCCATTCTGAGTTGGATGGGTGTTGGCGAGAAGTCAAGTCTTGCGGACAAGACCCAGGTTCAGGAGTTGTGGCCAAAAAAGGAGTCCGATGTAGTCTAGGATCACGCCGGCATTTTCACCCTACTCCGGAGAGCAGTGAGTCTCACCCGAGGCGTGCCGCAACCACATGCAGAAGGGGATTAGATCAATGGCAAGGCACAAAGTCACAGCTCATGATGGACAATGCATCGATTATATAGACAGAGTCATGTACGCAAGAGCACTTAAGAAGCATTCAAGTATTAAGCAAATAAAATTTTAAACCAGCATAAACACATTACATACATGTAAACCTCTTATTGAGACAACAACCTTTCATTATATTAATCTCTTAGCCAAGCTCATGATTACATAGCATCTTCAGCGATAGCTTACAACCCTGATACAGATGTCTTACGGAACAGAAATAGAGAAGATTAGGAATCACAGAGATGTCATGCATGATTTCCCGTAGTCACTCTGTGCTTCTTCTCCTATCACGAGCCTCGCAACCTCTGGTGCATCCCTTTCTTTCAGCCGGGTGACTGTTATTTATTCACCCACTATCGCGACTATCAGTTCCCCCCTGTGTCTTTTCTTCAGCTGCTTCTAGCTTCTCTCCTGTTATCTGTGTGTTTCGTTTTCTATCTTCTGCTGTGTGTTTTCTTCATCTGTACTTGTGCGTGTTCTTTCTTCAACTATCTCATGCTTCCGCGCCACCTTGATAGCTCCGTGACTCCTGGTAGTTGCGACGCGGTCGCGATTTCCATGTGTCTTCATGTTGCAACTCAAAAGGTCATCCTTTATTCAAAATTCAAAATGTTCTAACCAAGATTTCAAAAACAAGGGCCCTAACAGGCCTCGACCACAGTTCCTTGACTCGTCCCCGAGTCAATCACAAATGACAGTTTCCACCTCCATTGCCCCTCTGGATCCCATGCCCTGTTCGGCCTGTGTGCCTTCGTCTCGTGCCCATTCCTGCTGTGCGCCTCCAAGCGGCTGTTCAAACTAGGGCCCCAACTCCGGGACCCTGCGGAGCGCTATATCTTTGAGCCCGGTGAAGTCCTACACAACTTGCTGCCATCCCTGCATTAGCGAGTCTGCGTCCTCAGTGATCCTGGTGGCAGCGTCCTCCTCTATATTCGCCGGGACAACCCCGAACATCGTGGTAAGCTGGGTCTCGGCCTTTGCAGCTAGCTGTTATATTGATTTGGCACTGGCTTGAATGGGTAGACGAAGTTCCCGAATTATCTGCTTGGTCGTTGCTGAGTTGGCCTCGGTCTGGTGCATTTGAACCTCAAGCTCGTCCACTTGGACATATAGTTGATCTAACCGCGCGAGATCTACGGTCTCCTGAATTTCCCTGGAAATCTGTTGCAGCTGGACGGAGATGGGATGCGTTTTGACCGTGAGGGCGAGTGAACACTCCTGCAGACTTCGCAGGAGGTCGTAAGCCTCGTGCGCCGTGGAGTGAAGGGTCGCCTGCATGTGAGCTGCCTGGGTCTGCTTGGCTACCACTTGTTCAGAGTATACAATCTGCGGGTCGGGGAGCGCGGGCCGTGCGGCTAACACCGCTTGAAGTTCCTGATTCTCCCTGTGTAGACCAGTGAAGGCAGACCGAATGTGGTAAGCCTGGACGGCTACATTTCTCTCCGCTATATCGTCAGGAAGTGGGGCATGGTGAACCCTTACAACGGGCCATAGGTTTGAGAACGCCTGAGTGACAATGGTGATCTTCTCCTGCAGGTAGGCCTTCTCTGTGGTCAGCTGGTCGCGCTGTTCAGTAAGCGCCATGATCTGGTGGTGCTGCTCATCGCACCGCTGCTGCAGCTCCGGATGAAGCTGTTCGGCCTGCAGGGCCGCCCTCTGAATGAATAGGTACAAGTGGGCTGTACCCCATGTTTCTACGTTGGGGGTGCCGGAAGCGCCCTGCTCCGGCATTCGCTCCTGCAAAGGTTGCTCAATGGCCACTGATCTGTTGGAATTCTCAGGAGGGGACACCGGTGTCTGTTGCTGCGTTGAGGTGCCCATGTCTAAATCTGGCCGTTCTTGCTAAGTGGTCTGGCCTGTGGGGGGAGGGTCAGCATGCTCAGACGGAGCCTCGACCGAGTCAACCCCAACGTTGGCTAGCCGGGTAAATATAGTAGAGAAAGAACCCTGGGGTGTGGCCACAGGGTCGACTGGTGGCACTACGGCCGCAGTACTGGAGGTAACTTCAGCCTCATGGTCCCCTCCAAAGAGTTCCTGGATAAGGGGGTCGGATACAGTGGCAGATGAGTTTGATGGAACGGATGAAGTGGCAGGTGGATGGACGGTGGAGGGAGCGGTGGACGGTGTGGTGGAGGTATGGGGGAGGCGAATATTAATGAATTCAGAGGGGTTGATAAGGGGTTCCTCGAGAACTAATGTCCCTGTAAGTGGAGTGGGTGGCGGATCGTCATTAGTAAGGTCCACCACTGGATCAGTGACGGTGGTGCGACCCACTTGGCTGGAGGGGGATCTAATTGATTAGGTCCCGGGCCCGTTCCGCCCATTGAGGTGACGATGGGGCTAGCAGAAGTGAATAAGTTGGTAGGGATGGGAGAAGTGAGAGGGACAATAGGGGATGGAGAAAGAGAAAAATTGAGCTGGAATTCAGAAAATAAAGGAAACAAAGGGGCACCGCTTGAAAGAACTTGGGCCACCACGTTGAAATTCCGTACCTGAGTATTGAAGTGGCGGACGACGGGGACCAGTGGTTCGGGGAGTTCCTGTGAGGTCCCGGCTGCATTCTGAGAAGGTCCTGCCGCGGCCTGTGAGGGCCCTGCCGCACCCATCTCGGTAGGCCGTTGCGCTGGCAGCATCCGCTCAAAGTTGTATCTGGGGATCCCGTCGCGGATGTGCTTTGTGACCCCCGGCCACGAACAGACCTCGCGGTGGAAGGTAGCATCTTCCAGCTGGAATTTGAGCGGCGTCATGTGGAAGGTGGCTTCCGGCACGCAAGTGGGACAGAGGTAAGTGTGCCTGTGGCTTACCCCGAACCATACCTGCTCACTATAGTCGTCCAACAGGTTCCTGGGCACCCGTTGTTGGTTAGACACCACATCTATCATTAGCCCGTACCAAGACCGAAACGCTTTCACATTCACCTGTTTAGTGCTGGGGTCAGAGGAAACCTGCCATGGGGTGAATTTCATCGCGAGGGGCTGGCTCGCGGTAGTTTCTGTCGGCACCCGGACAGGAGGAGTATGCCATTTCCACATGGAAAAAGCTACAATCAGGTAACCATAGATGAAACTAGTGGTGCGCTTATAATTCTCTTCGCATGCCGCGAATAGTTCTTTGAGCACGAAAGAACACCAATTCAGCCTGGTGCCTTGGACACAGTGCTCCGCAATGGAGATGGTATCCAAGGTGCAATCTCCTTTGGTATAATGCCGCATCGTCTTGCTAGCAATGAGATAGCAAGCAAACCGAATCTCCAGCTTGTTAATCAGATCAATTTTGGCGCCTTCACCCCCCCCCGGCGAGTGCCATATTTGGCATAGAGGTTTGTATCACCCGTCTTTCGTGCGCGCTTAGAAGATGTCTGACCGGCAGCGGAGACGTCTGCGCCATTCTAGGACAGCCCTGTGAGGCGATGAATGTCTTCAGCGTGAATGGGGATCTCCTCGTTTAGCCACAAGGACCCATTCTGAATTCGGCTGAGGAGGAATCGGGTGCATTGCAGGGCCGGTCCGGTAGTCCCAAAGACAGGGAGAGTTCTTAAATTCATCAGGGAATATTGCTGGAGGCCCCGGAACTCTGGTCACATTCGATTGGCTGAGCTACCGCCTGGTGTGTAGTGATGCTCCATATATGTCTGCCAATGGAGGGAGGGGAATTCGACCGAGTCGGACAGGTTGGTGTCTATCAACACTGCACTGTCATATTTTCCAACCAGCGACTCTGTCTTGTGGATCCGACTATCCAGCGCTGGTTCAACAATGGATAGGAGAGCCTTTTGCATTTTGGCACGGCGCTGGTAAACCTGGAGAATTCTCCTGGAGCTTCTATCTTGGTGCGGTGCGTTTTGAGACTTCAACTGCTCTGGTGTCGCTGTAATTGCCAAATTGAACTGGTCTGGCATTCCCGTGCTGTTGGTCTCCATGCAAGTTATGTCATCACCTGGCACGAGCGGAGTTGATGAGACCCCATAACGTTAATTAATTCCTGCTAGCCTTCGTGCCTGCAATAATCGTGCGATCGATCGCATGCCTGTGTGTAATCTGACAGTCGCTGACAGCGGCATGGGGAAATGGGCAGACGCGACGGCTGAGGGAACTGTGGATGATGGCAAATGATTATGGTACGGTTACTGCCTACTTATGGTAATTTATGATGCAAATTTGAGCAATCCTACGGACTGACAAAAAGGACTGACGGAAATGACCTGGACTGATACTGGCACATGGATGGATCCTACAAGGATGACACGCTGGACAGACGCCACCCCGACCATAGTTGGTTGCGGTGCGGCCCTCGCAACTGAGCGGTTATTGACAGACTACCTATGAATCGGAAAAGACTCCCTACGCTCATCCTCGGTGCGGGAGAGTTATTCGACTAAGCTACGCTACGGGTGCTCTCGGGTGCGAGAGTTATTGATGAGAAGTGAAAGGTACTTACTCCTAGTAGGGTTTCAGGCATGCGCCATTCACCCACCCAGGGAGAACTGTACCGTCCAGCTGTGCCAACCGAACGACTCCTAAGTCGCGAATCTCGATGACAAAGTAGGGTCCCAACCAGTGCATCTGGAGCTTGCCTGGAACCTTCTGGAACCAGCTGTCATATAGAAGAACTTTGCCGCCAACCTGAAAGGTTTTTTTCTTAATGTGGCGGTCGTGCCACGCTTTCTGCCAGTCCTTTTGAATCTTCTGGTGGAATTCGGCCAGGAAGCGGGCCTCATCCAGTTCCTGTAATTCATGGAGGCGCTCCTGGAGGGAGGCCTCTTCCGAAAACTTGAGAGACGTGGCAATCACCATGATGGGTACAATAAACTCGGTGAGGATCACAGCCTTCCGGCCGTACACGAGCTGGAACGGCGTTTGATTGGTCAAGCGCTTCACCGTGGTCCGATAGGCCCACAATGCCGCAGATAGGCGCTCATCCCAATCATCCCGCTGGGCATTGCAAATATTATTCAGGCCCTTCTCAAGAATCTTATTGAAGGCCTCCACCGTACCATTAGGCTGCGGGTGATACGGGCTACTCTTATGATGCTGAACCATGAAGGTGTCCAGCAGTGTCTTGACTGTGTCGTTAATGAAGTGCGTACCCTGATCATTGGTTAAACTTCGCGGGCAGCCAAACCGGCAAATGATGTGCTCAAAAATGAACCAGGCGGTGGTATCTGCCGTGCAGTCGCGTACCGCTGCTGCCTCAGCCCACCGGGTAAGGTAATCTGTGGCGGTAATGATGTACCGAGCCTTGGAGTGTCTGGCGACCGGGGCGATGGGACCCACAAAATCGACAGCCCACTTTTCGAACGGCCGGAGCACATGCACTGGGTGTAGCGAAAGCTCGTCCCGATGAGAGGGCCTTCCGGTCCACTGGAAAACATCACAGCACTTCACGTAGGCCTTACAGTCAGCATGTACCATCGGCCACCACATGCTAGCTTGGAGCAGATTTCTTGCGGTGGGTTTCGCACCCACATGCCCTCCCGCAACACCGCTGTGACATTCCCACATTACCGCTTCCTGTTCATGGTGAAGGACGCATCTGCGCAACACCTCATCGAGGCCCAGTTTGTATAGCTGCCCCGCGATCAATTGGTAGTCAGCTTCCCGGACAACCAAGTGGCGTTTCCGGAGCGGGGTGTAATCCTGAGGGCATTGCCCCGAGGTCAGATAGGCGGCAATGTCGGCCAAGTAATCCGGGACTGCTTCGATGCGGAAGAGGTCAGCATCCGAAAGCTTATCATCCAAAGAGCCGTCGTTCTCTCCCGTCTCCAACCTGGATAAATGATCAGGACCGAAATTCAACCTGCCAGGCTTGACAATCACCTCAAACGTGAATTCCTAGAAAAGTAGAAGCCAGCGACAGATCCGTCCTTCCAAAACAGGCTTATTTGCAGATACTTCAATGTAGAGTGGTCCTTAAAGAATTTGAATTTTCCGCCCAGAAGATAGTGGCAGAACTTCTGGAGGGAGTACACCATCGCCAACGCCTCCTGCTCGGTCGTGGTGTAATTCTTCTCCGCATTCGATAACCTGCGGCTGGCGAAGTAGACGGGGTGGTCAACTGTCGTCTCCCCGGGTTGCGCCAAGACAACCCCAAGTGCAATACCAGATGCATCGATATGCACATGGAACTGCTTATCCCAGTCGGGTTGAACAAGTATGGGTGCCGTCGCCAGCTTCTCCTTCAAGGTGTCAAGGGCCCTCCTACACTCCTCCATCCACTGGAATACTTCTGACTTCCGCAACAGTTTCTCCAAAGGGGCCGTAATCTTTGCGTAGTTGCTGATAAACCGACGGTAATATCCTGTGTGTCCAACCAGTGCCCGCAAATGCTTCACGATTTCGGGGGATTCCATGTGAACTATGACCGCGACCTTGGCGGGATCGACACAGACCCCTTGCTTGCACACCACGTGGCCTAAGAGTGTGCCGAATGGAACTACAAAAATACATTTCTTCAAGTTCAAGGAAATCTGCAGCTGACGACACCGGTCAAACATAATACGCAAAAGGGTGGCGTGTTTCTTCAACAGGCTGTAGACGGTCCAGTCGTCCATGTAGATCTCCAGGAACTTGTGAATGTACTCTCGGAAAGCAGCAATTACAATCCGGGAAAACACAGCCGGTGCGTTCTTCAAACCAAACGACATAATGTGGTATGCGAATGATCCCCACTCAGTGGTGAATTTCGTCTTTGCTTTGTCTTCTTCGGCAATGCGCACCTGATGGTAGCCCGAAAACCCATCAGTGAAGGAATAATCTTCGTTTCCCGCAACATGATCTAGAACTTCATCGCTGAAAGGAGTGGGAAACAGATCGTGGATGTAGGCATTGTTCAGACTCCGGTAGTCTACGCAGACATGTATCTCCGCTTTGTCCTTCTTGTTCTGAATGAAAATGGGACTCACCCACTCTGCTTCTTCTACTGGAAAGATGAGACCTGCAGCCAGCATCTTGTCGATCTCCATCTTGACATTTTCTTTGATACGTGGGTTCAGCCGGTAGGGTTGGTGCTTGACAGGCCGGGCATCCGGCTTCAGCACAATGCACATTTTTCCAAGGTCCCCCTTGATCCCCTTCAGGTCTACAACCGAGGACGGGAACAAGTCTTCGTATTCCCGGAGGAGGCTGAAAATTTCTTTTGTCGTTTCCTCGTCCCAGTAATCTCCCACCGTTTCCAGCTTGGGTTTCTCGTCTGTTCCAATGTTTAGCTTCTTCGTCTTTAGTGGCTGTAAATGGACTCCTTCAGTCGTCGACTCTTCACTGATGTTCCGTTCGCCTTCCTTTTCGTCAAAATAGAGATGCCTGAGGTCCTCCAGACTATCATCATCCGGATCGCCGTCAATCCGTTGGCAAACCAACTCGCGCCTGGCCTCAGGGCGTGACACAACCGGGCCCCCGTCGGGCTCGAGATGGCGGAAAAACAAGACCTCCCTGATTGCCTGTAGGGCCCAAGACTCCTGTGCCGTCTCCCCTTCGAACGAGAAGCACCGAACGAACTTGTCCATGACTTCCTGCCACGAGCGGGTTCCCCGTTTCCGCTCTTCTTCCAGGTACCAGGCCTGGGGGATTGTATCCAAGGAGTGGATAAACCTGTGGACCCACAGCTCCTCCGGGTACCTGGTACTGCGCCAATGCTCCTCACAGGCACGCAAATGGTTTTGCGGGTCGGAAGTTCCGCGATACTTAAGCATACTGCGAGGTCCGCCATCCTCTTTAAAACATGCCCGCAGAGCATCCGCCACGCAATCCCATCGCAACAGAGTGTCGCGGTGATTTTTCCACCACCGGGCCGACGTGGATTGCATGGCCACATCCAAAAGTGGCATCCGACTTTCGTCTGGGACCATGTCTTCCACCTTTGTAATAAAAGTATCGACAACTTGCATGTTTGACAGGGTGGGATATCCGCGGATCTCAGTCCCCACCCACCGGACTTGGGCAACGGTAGAAAATCTCCGCGTGGTGGTCTCGTACCCCCCTTGCTGCCAGTCTTCCCACGCGAGTTCGGATCCGAGCTCCGAGCTCTGTAAACTCCGCCAACTGACAGAACCAGTCGCGGTCAGGTTAATATAGTCGTCCCGCTTTCCTACAGTCATCTGATAAAGGTGGTCCATCATCTGAGCATCCTCCCGATTGTCCACCGTTTCTGTATATCGCGGGCCCTGATATGGGTCAAGGGGCTGGGTGACCCGTACCTCCCCATCCTAAAAAATCATCAGATTTTTTTTAAGGTCGATGATGGTGTAATTTTCAAAAGCCCAGTCAATGCCGAGTAAGGCAGGATAAGGATCCTTGTCGCCCATAATATCAATAACCTCAAAATCGGTGTATGTCTTCACCCCTGCAATGTCGACCTCGCCACCCTCGAGTCAGCCGATTGGCAGAATGCAGTACTGGTTCGCCATCCTGAGTTGGATTGGCGAGTAGGCCAGCCGTGGCCTTCCAAGGGCCTCCTACGTCTTTCGTGGCAGGATGTTGACGTCGGACCCCAAATCCAGCATGGTATCGCTGATTTGGAAGCCCACAACCTGCGTGTTAATCTGGAACTCTTTCCCAGTTCATTGCTTGTTCCGCTTGACGCGCTGCACATATTGAGGGCCAGCGTTCGCCGGATCCCTAAGTCCTGTACACCCCTGTAATGCTCCTTCCAAAGCATGCTTAAGCTGTTGCTGCAGTGCAGCATTGTCAACAATCCTGAGGAATAGCTGGAGCCAGTCCTCGATCACAGTGCCTGTGACGCTCTGTGCCCCAGATTCTGGCAGCATGGGCTCCTCCAGACCTCCCACGTCCCGCAGCTGGGCGAACGCCTCAACTGCCTCCTGGAAATACTTCTTCTGGGCTTCGAGCCTGATTAACATCTTCGGGGATGCCGGCCGAACCACTCGTGCTGGCTCCTTCCCATGGGCATCCTCCCCAGTTTTCTTCCCGCCCCTCGTCATGATCGCGACGTTCTGCATGTCTGGGGTCGCGGTCCCTCGCGGCTCTGAATTTATCAGATTCGCTCCCCTCTGCCTCGCCCGTTCTTCCCACTTCTTGATGAGCTCCGGATAGTCCTCTGTGGCGTGGGCGTTCACCCGGCACTGGGAACACCAGGGTCGTTGCGGAAGGGGACATTCTCGAGCCACGTGACCCTCCTGGTCACAGTTGTAAAATTTCACCGGACCATGTCCGCCTGTGCGGCCTCCCCGCATGCCGCCGCCTCTTCCCCTTGGGGCCTTGTTCACCCTGTAGGAGGGGCAATCCAATCGATCCGCAAGTGCGTCGAGCACCCTGCACTGCTCAATGTTGTGAGTCGTGGAAACAAAAAATTCGCAATACACATTTTTTGGGATCGTGGAGTACTTCTGTAGTATCGGGCACATCCGAGGAGGATGCCCCAGTGTCCGGCAAGTCTCGCAGTACTCTATGGTGGAGGAACCCGGTTGAGGTGGGAACCCCGCGTAAGGCTGTTGTGGCTGGTATACCCCCTGTAGATTCATCGCTGCGCTACCACCGGGTGGTGGACCCCCCTGGATTGCCGCGACCGAGGGTCCTACCCCTGCGCCACGCAACCGGGGACACTCGGTTGCAACGTGGCCCTCGACCAGGCAATGAGTGCACCAAACATTCGGCCGTGCTGGTCTCACCGGCTGGAGCTCCTTGAGATTTTCAGTCAAGCTGGCGATCTAGTGTTGCAACCCCATCAAAGAAGGATCGTGCGGGGCCGGCCCCCCCCAGTATTCCTGGGGGTAGCCCGCCATGGCTTAAATCTTCATGGCCTGCTCCAAAGCGTCCTGCAGATTATCAATCTTCTGCTGAGTGAGAGGGGTTCGTGTCAAGGGAAGTAGAGCCTTGATGAACCAGTCCCTCTGGTGGTTTGGATCGATCGGGTAGCTGAGTTTCCCGATCGCGTCCTTGAATCGCCGCATCAACTCCCATGCGGTCTCACCTTCCTTCTGCTTAATTTCCCACAGCTCGGACAGGCCCTGCAGGTTTGTCTGGGGAAGCTTGAATTCACGGACAAAATCCCGCTTTACGTCCGCAATTACGGGGTTAGGATGAGCCTCGGACCACTTGATAAACCATCGTAGAGCCCTGTCTCTGAGCGTAGTTTGGAACTCTATTAAATTCCCTGCATCTGGCGTCTGCCGAGCCCTCCAGATGGCTTCGCACAGATACCAGTGTTGCTCTACATCATCATTGCCCCGGCCAGAGAACTCTGGATACTGGGTGAAGGACCCAGCCATGTGTACTTGTGGAGTATTGACCAGGATAAATCCTCCAGGTCCTGGTTGCGTAACGGTTCCACGAGGGAATACAACACTACTAGTAACGCTGCTATTACCGGACGTTACTGACGCTGATGAACTACTGTGCGACTGACTAAATGCTTGTAACTAAATGAAAATATTACTTAAAGGTTGATACAGTACTAGGGGAAGGTAGGGATCCTGGCCATGCAGAATGTGGGAAGTAGGGCTGCCTGGAGAGGTGAGTGTCGTTTTCTCTTGAAACATTCGCTGCATCACGCCGTACCATTCACCATCGGAACTCTCTTCGGTTTGCATCTTTTCATCGTCTTTGTTAGTCACCATATCTCTTCCTCGCGTCGCTGGGCTCCCATGCACCCGCCTCACTTCCACCACTGTTCCGTATTCTTCCCGGGTATCCAAATCCATAATTCCTATCCTTTGAGGCGCTTCCTTCTAGTTATTCCTTGCCGCTTCCCATCGGTTTAAATCCCGCATCACCCTTTTTCGCCACCTATCGGCGATCTGCGCCCGCCGATGTGCACGTCGCTCCCTCAACTTGCGTGCGGCCTCAACATCCATTCCCCGCTTCCCGCTTGACATTCTACATAGCACCTGTCCCTTCTCCCTTCCCCCAGCACCAGAGGTTTATGCTTCCATACTTGCTTTGTGGAATTCCATCAACCCTTCATCCACCATCAGGGCTTTAATCCACAGCGGAATCTCCTTGAGCAGCTTCCCTCTTAACCCGGAACGGAAAATATCTTCAGCTTTCGAAAAGGATTGGTAGCACTCGGCAACAAACTCCACAATATAGTCGTCCAACGTGGTTTCGACCCAAAAATCCACTGCACGAGTCAGCTCCGTGCTCAACCGATGCAGAGCTACCAGATCCCCGTGTATCCACCTGCGGTTTATCTTCCGCGAGTCATATCTAAGCACCTTCGTCTGTAACCTTCGCAACCAATTGTAGAGATCGCTGGGGAATTTTCCCTAGAATATTTCGTACGTATCGCTGGCTAAATCAGAGAAAAGGATGAGCTTTTTGATTGCCGCCTCCTTTTTCATGGTCAGCTCTGCTTGCTGAGAAATGAATTGGTCGAGATGATTATCCCACCATCACCGTATCTCTCCTTCAAAAATCCTCGATACCATTTTCTAGTTCCCCTCAGAACATGCACATCCCGGCAACGAAACCATTTGTTGGCGAGAAGTCAGGTCTCGTGGACAAGACCCAGGTTCAGGAGTTGTGGCCAACAAAGGAGTTCGATGTAGTCTAGGATCACGCCGACATTTTCACCCTACTCCGGAGAGCAGTGAGTCTCACCCGAGGTGTGCCACAACCACATGCAGAAGGGGATTAGATCAATGGCAAGGCACAGAGTCGCAGCTCATGATGGACAATGCATCGATTATATAGACAGAGTCATGTACGCAAGAGCACTTAAGAAGCATTCAAGTATTAAGCAAATACAATTTTAAACCAGCATAAACACATTACATACATGTAAACCTCTTATTGAGACAACAACCTTTCATTATATTAATCTCTTGGCCAAGCTCATGATTACATAGCATCTTCAGCGATAGCTTACAACCCTGATACAAATGTCTTACGGAATAGAAATAGAGAAGATTAGGAATCACAGAGATGTCATGCATGATTTCCCGTAGTCGCTCTGTGCTTCTTCTCCTGTCACGAGCCTCGCAACCTCTGCTGCATCCCTTTCTTTCAGCCGGGTGACTGTTATTTATTCACCCGCTATCGCGACTATCAGTTCCTCCCTGTGTCTTTTCTTCAGCTGCTTCCAGCTTCTCTCTTGTTATCTGTGTGTTCTGCCTTCTGTCTTCTGCTGTGTGTTTTCTTCATCTGTACTTGTGCGTGTTCTTTCTTCAGCTATCTCATGCTTCCGCGCCACCTTGATAGCTCTGCGACTCCTGGTAGTTGCGACGTGGTCACGATTGCCATGTGTCTTCATGCCACAACTCAAAAGGTCATCCTTTATTCAAAATTCAAAATGTTCTAACCAAGATTTCAAAAACAAGGGCCCCAACAATGGGCGAGTAGGCCAGCCGTGGCTTTCCGAGAGCCTCCCACGTCTTGCGCGGCAGGATGTTGATGTCAGACCCTAAATCAAGCATGGTGTCGTTGATTTGGAATCCCCCAACCTGCGTATTGAGCCGAAACTCTTTACCCGTTCGTCGCTTATTCCACTTGATGCTCTACACCGATTGGGGGGCTGTGTCCACTGGTTCCCAATCCTATCCTCCCCTGCAGTGCCCCTTCCAAAGTACACTTGAGATGTTGCTGCAGAGCAGCACTGTCAACAATCTTGAGGAATAGCTGGAGCCATTATTCAATCAGGGTTCCTGGGGCATGCTGTGGCCCAGGAACTGTCAGCAGGGATGCCTCCAGGCCTCCCGCTTCGCGCAGCTGAGCAAATGCCTCAACCGCTTCCTGAGAATACTTATTCTATTCCTCGGGTGTGATTACCTGATGCGGGGATGCTGGCATGACAAATGGTGCTGACTCCTTTCCGCGAGTGTCCTCCCCCGTTTTCTTACCGCCCCTCGTCACAATAGCGACGTTCTACATGGCTGGAGTCGTAGCCACGCGTGGCTCGGCATTTACCAAATTTGTGCCCCTCTGCCGTGCACGTTCTTCCCACTTTTTGATGAGCTTCGGACAGTCTTCTGTCGCATGGGTGTTTACGCGGCACTGGGAACACCACCGACGGTGAGGGAGGGGACATTCGTGAGCCACATGGCCCTCCTGGTCACAATTATAGCATTTCACCGGCCCGCGCCCCCCAGCGTGGCCTCCGAGCACCCCGCCCCCTCTTCCTCTAGGAGCCTCATTCACCCTATAGGAGGGTCGGTCCAACCGGTCCGCGAGTGCATCGAGAGCCCGAAATTGCTCAGTGTTGTGAGTCGTGGAAGCGTAAAGCTCAAAATATACGTTGTTTGGCATGTTGGAATTGTTACACTAAAATCTGTCATCCTGACATTTTACTATGATAATGAGCTCATTATTACTCATACTTCCTCCTTTTGAAAGTCTAATATATCTGCTCCTCATATCAAGCTTTCAAAATCAGAGAAAAGTTCCTAAAATCCCCTAAATATTGGTATCGCACTTTCTCTATTCATTACCTGTGGTCCCGCACCTAAAGTTCAGCTTGCCTACGGAACCATACCGCACATTCTTTGTGTCATGGGTGCGGACCTCTGTAAAACTCAAAAAGGCGAGAAAGTAAAGATAAAAAGTGGATTTCAAATAAATTCTAGAAGATTCTAGATGGGAATTTTCGGGAATGGATACACTTTGAGAAGGTTCATGCATCCCTCACTTGATGGAGCTAACCCCTTGATGTAAGGAGCTAATCCCTTTGAAGGAGGATTCTATCCCTTCATATTTGGAACAAGAAACCTCCTCTTTTCCACTATAAAAAGAGGCCTTGGGTAGCCTCAAAGGGAGTTCAAGCTTAAGATAGTTGAAGTTAAATGCTGTTGAGATTCAGACTCAGTTAACTAAGAATTTCTGTGAGGTTAAATCACTCATCTCTATCTGTCTTGGTTCAAAGAGTGCAATGCTTGTCAAATTAGAAGAGATTCCTGCTTCGGACCCCAGGAAGACCTGCACGACATCAAGGCACAGGTTGTAAAGATTTTCTTTATTTGAAGTTAATACAAATATACTCATTTCTCTCATTAAATTGTCTATTCATGGTTTATTTCATAAATTCCTTGATCATTATGATGAGTATGGTTTATAATAATGTCTATACAGGTGTTGTATAATCTTTTTGCTTGTTTGTGACTGCAGATTCACGAGGAACATTCTTTCAGTGCACGGGAAAGACTTCAATGAGATCAAGCAAGCGCTGGATATAAGGTAGGCCTTACACCTATATAGTGTTTTTATGAATCTTATATGCTTAGAGAGAGATTAGTATAATTGTCTATTTGTTGCTAGTTACTTTTAGTACTAGAGAGATCGGTCTTGTCCGCAAGACGGATTAATCTACACAACAAAATGGCGACTCCACTGGGGAAGGACTTGTTGTTTTTGGTTCTCTTTTATTTTTGATTTGAGGAAACATTTTTTCCTGGTTTTTGATTGATACATATCTGTCTGGGCAATTTAGATTTTCCCTGTTTTTGAAAATTTAGAAATATTTTAAGTTTTTCTATAATTTTTCCTAGGACCGCACTTTGCCTTACTTTGACAGTGCGAGCAGGTTCGCACTTTCTGTAAAGAATACAGTGCGGGACCGCACCTGTCAATACTGGTTACCTGCGGACCCTGTAAAAATTTTAGAAAACCTCTAGATTTCTTTTTCTAGTTTATTTTTAGATCTTTGGTTTTTGCCCAGACTGATTATTGTTTCTGTCAAGAATTCTTTGTGAATGAACTCCAACAGTGTTGATGTTTTGATGATTTTCTAGAAGATTTTTCAGTTTGGATTGTTTTTTCACTTGGTCATTGTAGCGATTCGAAACTTTTGACAATTTGCAGTATCTCAGATTACATTGATCTCTTTTTGTCTTTTGAATCCGACCTGATTGTGAGAACATCCTATATTGAGAAATTAAGCCTTTTGTTTCTTTGCAAATCTTTGAAAAAACTTGGTTGAAAGTTTTGAATTTCATTTTTATAAAAACATACTTTGAGTGTTTTGGATCTGTTTGTTATTCTGAACGAATAGATTCTTAGTTTGCTGAACAACTAAGGGAAACATTCATAAAAAAAAAAGTCTTAAAAGCTTTTACTCAATTTAGATTTTAGATCTCAAGATTAGATTTTGTAGTTTCAAGTAGTTTTAATTTTTGTAGCTTTCTTTCGAAGGAAAATTGTTTTGTAGCTTCTAGTTTGGAAAGGAAAAGGATTTTTCTTGTGAGCTTTGATAGTTTATTAAAAGACAGTACTTTCTTTAAATCATTTTTCCTGTTTAAAGAAGGAATTAAAAGAATTTCATTCTCCAACTCTTTCTTAAATAGAAGTTCATTGAAAGAAAAAGAATTGAATATCATCATAGGTGAATTTTAGTTTTTTTTGGAAGTCGAGTCTTCACATCATCCAAAGTTTCATTTATGCACCCATTGACTTAAGAAACAGCTCCTAAAAGTAACGCTTAATTTAAAATTCATCTAGTAATATTTTTATTTCTAGGGCTCTTATCACCAACATAGCTTAGGCTAGTATCTTGGAGTAGGGAGTAATTAACTCTCCAAGATAGCTAAAACAAACAAGTAGACAAATCTTGCGGTAGGAAGAAATTCCAATTGTTGCATCTATGCTCTAGGAAGCTCCTCCTAAAGGAGTCAAGCACGAGATCATATCTGAACCGGTGGGGTAATCAATCCTTCCTCATTGGGAACGATAGAAGATATACACGTATTAACAACGGTAAACCTCGGATAGACCATTGTCGAGGAGCCTGGGGTCACTTGTCGGTAAACCTTGGATTATTTCAAGGAGCCTTCAAGGGGATTGAGCTTTGTTACTCTGCCCTTGCGTGTGTGTCGGATCGTAGACTGTTCCCCCGGGTATATTTGTTTCAGTTGGTAACCTTAGAGGCCATAATCTTTAGGATTCTTTCCTAAGGTGACGGTGGAGGGAAGATCCCACTGTACCTGGAACAGACGTCGACTAGACTCACTTGGACTCTCTGGGAGGTTCTCTTCACTCGAGATGGTTTTGTGAAGAAACTTGTGCCAGTCTGTTTCATTAAGTAGGTTGTCGGGGTAAATGTTCCAACCGCCCTTTTTGTGTTAAAATTCTACTAAGTTGGATTTCATCACCAACTAGTGTTTTTGGTACGGAAAGTTACCTGTTTGTGTGTGGTTTGAACTCTTAGATTTTTAAGCGAATGATTCAATTGTTTGTTTCTTAGAGACTTTAGGTGTTTTCATTGAAATTTTTCTTTGTTTGCGTGTGATTAGATAATTTTTAATCGTGGTGGAATTGTCGAGACAATCCCGGAGAATACAAGGGAAACCCCCTGAATATTCACCAAGTCAACTTGAAGGGCTTCGAGCTCTGGTACCACACAGTAGCTGTAGACTTAGGTCAACAGAAGTTGAAAGCTCCACTATAGTTATACATCCTGATCATCAAATACCTACAACAAAATACATTCAAGAACCGATTTCAGTTTCTGAAGTTACTAAAAATATTTCTCCTTCTGGTGAATTATCTGACGAACCTGAAATCTCTGAACCTGAAACTGAATCTTCTGTGTTAGAAACATCCTCAGGATTTATCACACCAACTTCTAGTGATCCAGGTTCACCTAGGGTAAGAAATATCATTACAGAAAATCTTCCCTCTGGACTTATTTCTATTGAAGAACTTACCAATCCAGACGAAGACATATCTCTTCCCAACTCCCCTCAATCGTTAAATCTTAGGGAGCGTGAATCTATTTTATACAGCCCCATTCGAACTAATCCTTGGTATCTCTCTTTAACAGATTTTTTAGAGAATCCGGGTCTTGCTTTTTATCCACCTTGAATTCCATTTCATCCTACACCCAGAGGCTATTATCCGTCATCTTTATGGCTGGAGAGTCATCCATGTTTTCTCAAACACCTGAATCATTTTTACATGGTGGTCCTTCTGTTCCTTCGGGATATCAGTCTTTATCTGGTACTTTCTTGGGAGAAGCTCCTCAACCCATCGAAAACGTGTTATCATCTGGTCTTGATGGACTTAAAATTGAAACGTCGAACGCAGAGCAAATTTTTATGATGTCTGGTAATATTCCCAATCCTCAAACTCAAGGCAGTCAGTTTCCTTCTGGGGGGTAACCTCAGGGAACTCAGTTACCGCCTGGGGGGCAACCTCAAGGTAGTTAGTTACCACCCGGGGCACAACCTCAAGGTAGCTTTTTCCCAGGACAAACTGTGGAATCATATTATTTTGGGGGGAAACCCCAAGGCCGGTACATACCTCAGGATTATCAACCCCAAGGACAGTACATTCCTCAAGGTCAACCCAAACTCAATATGCTCCTCAGGGTCCTTATCAACCCCAGCCTCAGTACGTGCCTCAGGGTTATCAACCTCAAGGGGAGTACCCAATTCAAGGTTACCCACAGCCTTCTGGTCAACCATCTGTTCAAGGAACCGGAAATTTACCTCTTAATTATCAACCCTACGTTCAACCAGGTTATGGTCCTTACGTTCAACCTTCTATGGGACAATACCCCAGAACTATGGTGTTGGATCCGTCCCAATATCAACAGCCTTTGCAGCCTAATGTGCAGTTTCCTTATCAACCTGGCCAGCCATTGGTTTCTGGTTCAACCCAGCAACCTGTTCAACCAGCTATTCAAACTCCTTCACCTAGTTCGGTTCAGCAGGCTGGGCCTAGTACACCTCAGACTCCGCCTCAAACTACTGCAACTGCTGCAACGTCTGTTCAACCTGTCACGCCTGTTTCTGGAGTATCTGTAGCACCGAATTCGGCCATCCTTGTATCCGTGCAAATCCCTCAAGTCTCTGTACCTCAGTCAAGACCCTCCATTCAGACTACAATTTAGATGCCTGCGGGACAAGCCAGTATGAGTATAGTTGTTACAATTCAACCTCAATTTACGTATCAACCGTACCAAGGACAGCCGCAATTCAGTCCCTATGTACAGAATCCAAACTATCAGTATCAACCGTACCCTGGTTATACTTATCAACAACCTCAATATGGTCTGGTTCATCCTGGTTATCCAGGAGGTTACACAATACCTAATGCTAATCCGATTCCTAGTTATCCTGGGTATCCGCCTCCTGGATCTACTTTGGCTTCTCAAGGTTTTCGTGACCCTAACCGTCAATTACCGTTTATCGCAACTTTGGACTTACCGGATTTGACGCGCCTTACAAATGATCCAATTTTCTATTATCAGAACTAGCCGCCAATGCCTCATAAGCTGCCCAGTGATATACCAAAATTCGAAGGTAAGTCAGGGGAGGATCCATCGAATCATGTTATGACTTATCACCTTTGGTGTGCATCTAATTCAATCGTTGATGATTCGATTCGCTTACGTCTTTTCCAAAGAACCCTCATAGGTCTTGCTTCCAAATGGTACATTGAGTTACCTCACAGCTCATTTCATAATTTCAGTCAGTTAGCAACAGCTTTCTTGACTCATTTTCAGTTGCCTGTCAGATACGACAACGGCACAAAATTATTAACTTCGCTAAAACAATCTACGTCCAAGTATATTTCTGATCATATTCATGAATGGTGACGTAGACGACGTTTAGTGAAAGTTTATATTCCGGATCAAATTTTGGCAGAATGGTTTGTTAAATAATTGTTACCCAAGATCACTAAAGATGTAGCTAAGGCTGGTGTTGTTACTGAAGAGCAAGTAATTGCTCAGGCTCAGTACCTTGACCTTGTTTATACGCAGTCAAGTACTCTACATGAAAAAATCCCAGACCTTCCAAAACAAGGTCAAATAGTTGCTGCTCCTTCAGGGTCTCATGCCGCTGATGGTATGATTGGTACAATCAATTCTAAAAGCAAGAAGAAATCCTCAAAGAATTCTTCTCCAATTATAACTTTACCTGATTCCCCGAAAGGAGAATCCTCTCCTGAAGTTTCTGCCGATATTCATGTCGTTGAAACATCTACGACAAAATCAAAATCCAGTGGTAAAAAGAAGGGGAGGAACAAAAACAAAAATAATTCGAAAGAGAAAACAGATAAAGATCAATCCAATGACGAAAAACGTAAACCTCGCTATCCTTGCTTCATTTGTGAACAAGATCATTTCATGAAAGAATGTCCATATCGAGACGAAGTTACGAAATTCGTTAAAGGATCGCAACAACCTGCTGTCTTGAAGGATCCTTTTCCAATTCAAGATAGTAAGATGATTGGTTCTTCCTCGACTACTTTAGAAGAGCCTATTATGATGATGTCTCATGTAAGGGTTGCGACGCGATCGCAAGATTACGGTTCTAAGAATCCTGTTGATGGCAAAGAAGCAGAGTCTTCCAATGCAAATACATCAACTACAACTCCTCCTGTTTTCGGTCCGCTACATATCGAGAAACAAAATCCAGACTTGATAATCAAACTTCCTGCTAAAGGTGTTCTTCGTAAATCAGCTTTCAATCCACATGCGAGAGCTGCTCAGAATTACAACATTATTGAAGATTTAGCTGTTTCTCCTTCAACAATGTCGGCTTTGGAAGTGCTGCAATCGTGTCCAGCACAGCGTAAATTATTATTGTCTGCCATAGGAGTTGTCAATGTTCAGGATTCTAACCTTATAATCTTCGATTTAGAAAATAGTACACCACATCTTCCTCACCAAATGGCTTTCCAGATTCCAGTGTTAGTCAAAAACAGACCTATTTTTCGGACTGTGATTGATGAGGGAGATTCAACGTGTATTATGTCAATTCAGTGTTGGAAATCTCTTGGTTCTCCTACACTTAACCAATCTCCGACAATTTTAAAGGCTTTTGATGGTCGAGGTTTTCAACCTTTTGGTATTTTGCAGGATTTACCCATAGGGGTCGAAGGTAAAATTGTTAATCTAGATGTGGAAGTGGTTGATGCCCCTTTAGATTACAACCTTCTACTGGGTTGTAGTTGGTCCTATGCTATGACTGTTGTTGTCTCTTCGGTCTTTCGACTTATAAAATTTCCATATCAAGGAAAGATCGTGGCAATAGATCAGTTAAATTATTTTTCGTCCGACCCAGCCTCTACAGAAACAATCCAGCATGTTGGTAAAACGGCTATCCCTTATAAGGATGTTGGAGTAGGTTTGATTAAAGATTTTGGTTTACTAGGAACTTTTTCCTTTCCTCCTCCTAACGTATCGCCTTCTACTGCAAATATTCACATGATTTCATCAGACACTATTATGTTTGATGATCCTTGGATCGTACCTTCCGAATCGGAGATAGATTCATTTGATGGCATGATGCCTTTGAGTCAATTTGAAATTGCGTACCAGGCTGTACAGTCTTTTTCCGACCCCTCTTCAACCGAAATTGATCCAATGAATGGGATCCAAGAGGAATCATTTTCTATATCTAGTTCAATTACAACAACATTTCCTGAACTTGTTCATACAGATGAGGAAATTCTTGAGTTTTTGTCTGTTGATGACTTACCATGGGAAGATCTACATCACCGATCTTCATTTTTACCTGAATTAGATCATTTTGAAAATGATTTCGCTTCAATTTTTACTGCCGAATATGCCAAGGAACCTCAAAATCCATTACAAAATCCTGATTCTGAGTTAAATTTGGAAAATATATCTAGAACGGTTCCAATTGACATTTCAGTAAAACCAGGAATAATTGAAAACATTCATATAGGTGCTTGTTGTACAGATGAAGAAATTCATACTTATAAAGCCCTATTTCAAAAATTCTGTGACGTGTTTGCCTGGTCTTATGAAGAAATGCCAGGAATTTATCCCTCGATCGTCGTTCATGAAATTAAGACTTACCTGGATGCTAAACCAGTTCGTCAACGATTACATCAAATTCATCCTAGAAAAGTTGCCGCTATAAAAGCTGAAGTTGAAAAATTACTTCGAGCAGGATTCATTTATCCAATTCCCTTAACGGATTGGGTATCGAATATTGTTCCTGTGACTAAAAAACAAGGAACGATAAGAGTATGTATCGATTATAGGGATATTAATCGAGCATGTCCGAAAGATAATTATCCAACTCCCTATATCGATCAAATAATCGATGATTGTGCTGGCAATGAATTGTTTTCCTTCATGGATGGATTTTCTGGCTACAATCAAATAAGCATACTCCCTGCAGATCAATCCAAAACAGCTTTTATTTGTCCGTGGGGAACGTTTGCTTATTGTAAACTACCTTTTGGACTAAAAAATGTTGGAGCAACTTTTCAACGAGCTATGTCTTATGCATTTCATGACATTAAGCACATTGTCCAGCCATATCTCGATGATTTACCTGCTCATTCATTACGTAGGGCCGATCATCCCACTCATTTACGAGCAATTTTTATGAGTTGTAGGCATTATCAGATAAGGCTGAATCCGCATAAATGTGTTTTCTGCGTAGAATCAGGCCGATTACTGGGATTTGTTGTCTCGAAAGCAGGCATTCGCGTCGATCCATCGAAGGTCGAAGCTATCATTAAATTGCCTCCTCCTTCGACTTTATGCCAACTCCAAAGTTTGCAGGGGAAAGCAAACTTTTTATGTAGATTTATTCCTAACTATGCCGAGCTTACAAAGGGTTTTACCCGGTTGTTGAAATAGAACATTCCGTTCTTTTGGGATGAGATTGTTGATCAATCTTTTGATGCACTTAAACACGCGTTGACCCATGCACCGTTATTGCATCCTCCCAACTAGAACCAAGATTACATTTTGTACCTCGCTGCTTCTCATTCCACTATTGGGATGGTACTAGTTCAGGAAGATGAATATCACAATGAACATGTGATTTATTATCTTAGTCGGAATTTACATCCGACTGAAATCAAATACACACATGTGGAGAAATTGGCCTTGGCAGCTGTTCAAGTTGTTCAACGTTTTAGACATTACATCTTGTTACGTAAAACCACGGTAATTTCTAATTGCAACCCTATGATGTATATTTTGACCAAACAATTGCTAGGGGGCAAATATTCCAAATGGATAGTTATCCTGTAGGAATTTGACTTGGAATTTGAAAAATCCAAGGCAAATAAATCTTTGGTATTTGCGGAACTGATGTGTGATTTCCCCTCTACTGATACTGAAACAGTGGCAGAAGAGTCCATTGCGGATGAATCTTTGTTTCTTATCAGTACACTTGATCCATGGTATGGAGATATTATCGTTTATCTCCAAACCCAATCTTTTCGGCCTGACATTTCACGAACTCAGCGATGGAAAATACGCTTCCAATCCCAACAGTATAATATCATTGGTGATACACTTTATCGACGTGGAGTGGATTCTGTTTTCCGACGATGTCTAACTCATGAAGAAGCTGAAAAGGTGTTAAATGACTGTCATTCTGGAGCATGTGGCGGTCATATGTCTGGGTATGCCATAGCCCAAAAGATATTGCGTGCAGGTTATTTCTGGCCAACGTTGTTCAAATATTGCATTTATGTGGTTCAGAAATGCCACAACTGTCAATTTTTTTATCGAAAAATGTGCGCGCCACCCGCTCCTCTTCACCCTATAATTGTTGTTGGTCCTTTCGCAAAATGGGGTATCGATTTTATCACATGTAATCCTCACTCAGCCGGGGGGCATGCCTATATTATTCTAGCAGTAGATTATTTTACAAAATGGGCCGAGGTGATGCCTACATATTCAGCTGACGGCAAGACTGCTGCAACATTCATATTTAATCACATAATTTCTAGGTTCGGTGTTCCTCAAGCTATTATTACGGATCATGGAAGTCATTTTCGGAACGTCATGATGACTGAACTGACAGAATAGCTTGGCTTGCGCCACGATAGTTCCACTCCGTATTATCCGCAAGCCAATGGTCTGGTTGAAGCTATTAACAAATTTTTAGTCACCATGATCAAACGAATCATTGGTATTCACAAGACGAATTGGCATTCCATGTTATTTTCAACGCTTTGGGCATATCGAACCTCAGTCAAAACATCAACAGGTTTCACTCCTTTTCAACTAGTTTACGGTTTGGAAGCTGTGTTACCAATTGAATGCGAAATTCCGTCACTAAAATTAGTCGTAGAATTACTTCCAGCTACGTCTGAAGAGGAGAAACATTTCTTGTACTTAGCCCAATTAGATGAGAATCGACGAAATGCTGCAATAGCAAACGAGGCTCATGTTAAAAGGATAAAAGCTCAGTATGATAGAAATGTGACCCCTCAAAATTTTTCAGAAGGAGACCTAGTTTTACTTTATGATCAAGCTAACGACAAGCTAGGAGATGGAAAATCCGTGCCCATGTGGCATGGTCCTTTTATTGTTAAACGAAAGTTAGCAAAAGGGGCCTATGAGTTGATAGATTTTGACGGTGTCCCTTTGGATAAACCCAGAAATGGGCTTTATCTAAAGCGATATTATGCTTAAACGAGGTGTGGAGATTTTGTTAGTTTAGATTTCTTTACTGTTGGTGTGTTAGATTAGAAAAGTGTGCCTAGTTTAGAAGTGTGTTTTTGTCACTATTCCTGCTTATCTGAGTTTTACTCTTGATATTGCAGATGTCGACGTCTCTTCAAACCTACATTGGTTTTGCTGATGGTGCTTGTCGTAGTACACGGAACATTTCTTCCGCAGCTTAGGTTATCTATTCACCCTCTGACGAGTTAGTATCCATGCATGGGGTAAGCCTTGGTCAAACAACAAATAACATTGCCGAGTATAGTGCAGTGATTGAGTTATTATCTGAGTCCATATCATTTGGAATTTGGAGTTTGATTGTAAGGTTGGATTCTGAACTTGTTGTATTGCAGCTTAACAGGGTTTATACCATTAGAAATCCGGTGTTATTACGGTTGTTTTTGAGAGTTCGTCTCTTGGAACGTGAGTTTGATTACATTGAATATCAGCATATTCCAAGACATTTAAATACATTAGCAGATTCAATTGCTTCTAGTATGATAAATAGACATTTGCAATAATTAAAAGTAGTAAAACAAACAACATTCACATATGTACACAGATAGCCGTCAAAATAGTGATATATCATAGTATAGGAGTGTTTTCCAAAAATATACATCGTCTTCGATCATAGGTTGGAAACACCTTATGATCGGCAAAAATGATAATACAAAAGACAAAAATATGAGTCTACATGATCATCCCATCACTGATGGTGATCACGATACGAAACCACTGCCCACGCTACCCTGCATAGGAACCTCCTGAAAGGTCCTGGAACTCCAATCACATATCTCTGTAGCCTGAGAGGAATGTCATCTATACTGGTCTCTGGAATATCTAGAGTCAAGCGCTCTAGATGATGCTCCAAATCAGTCAAAATCTCCGTTGATTGGCCTACTGGGGCTGGTGCGGGCGCAACTGGTTGTCGTCTCTCGTAAGGTTGGAGATGAGCTGGTCGATGTGGACCCACGTCTGCATTCAAAAAAATTTTGATTATTAGTTTTCAAAGACGATAAAAAATTTAAAAAAAAATTAGAATTTAGCAAACGTTGAAAAATGTTTTTACCTGAATCATCCCACTGTTCCCCTGCTGGGAGAACCATCTCTCTGTCACCGCGGAAATCTATCCCGGCATACGGAAAATCCTCTATCACAAAAATTTGGCGATCCAGCCAACGAAAATATGAAGGAGGGAATCGCACAATCTCAGTGCCCTCAATAGCATGATGAGACATCAACGCAGACCAACGAACCATTCTCGGTTCTCGAAGTCGACCGGCATCAACAACAATACTCTTTGGAGATAACATGGGGATCCTCTCCAGAGCGAAGGAAATGACAATGGATCTATATCCAAAGTTTTTCAGTTTCCCAGTTTTTGCTCTGGTTAGTTCGCCTTTCACATTGGCCAACACAGCTTCACACTAGTTAAAAATGGTGCCGCAAAAATAGTCTACGGCAACACGCATTTGGGAACTAGTAGCTACATGAAGTGCAGCACTCCCACACAGTTTGGTAACATTAAAAGCAATAACTTTCAATTCAGGACGGATGATGTGTTTTATGTCTATCTGTTTGTCCTGAGGATTTGCCTGATCATTGCAGAATTCTAGTTAAAGACTAGCGACAGTCTGGCCACCTGGCCTAGTCCCAAACAAAGAAACTTGTTCACCCCTCTTGGAAAAACCAGTCAAGAAATATATATTCTCCAGCTCAATTTCGAGCCGGTGGCCACCAATGAAGAAGCACTGGTCCTCCACATTCCATCTGTCTACCAACCATGTCAAGAGTTCTACTTGTGCCCTCATGCCTGAGATGGCCCAAAATTTGTATAAGCCACATGCTTTTAATGCCCTTTGTGTGGGAAAATGAAGTATTGCGGCTTCATCCACTTCCTCATGCTCACGTTCTCGCCAGATAAGCATCTTGTTACTCCTACAATACAGAAAAAGGCAAGTTAGAATAGTTTTATTTGAAAAATTTTGGCAAATAAATGAGAAATCCATGCTTTAAAACTAACCACGCGGGTACCACACCCGCTCTGTGTAAACAGAGCATAGGTCCGCACGCTCAGTGTGTGCCAGGTGCGGAACCCATGAATTTTTCCTTATAGGAAAAATTCAGGGTCCGCAGGTAGCCTGTGTCCCACCTGCGGACCCCGCGGGCGCATTTTTGAACCATTTTTTGCCCCAAAAATTCAAACTAAAGCCTAAAAACAAATTTCAAATGAATGAAAAACAAGATAAGGAGGTCGTGGATTACCTGGGACTGACGGTTTTTTATTCCAACGGACGAATTTTCCAGAATCTTCACAGGAACTTTCTTACCCAAAAGATTTTTACTTTTCACTCTGGAACTGAACGGTAAAAATGAAATTGAAAAAGTCCTTTTTATAAGTTTTTTCGAATGGATGAATTTTTAATTTATTTATTTTTCACTTTAAAAAGGGTATTTTTGAAGGCATTTTTGCTTATCTTAAACAGGTATGTGTAATGTTTCAAGTTTTTGTGCAGAAAATGGATTTTTCAGGTGAACTGATCATTTTTCAACAAAGAGCATACTTTTATCACTTTTTTGGACTCTTTCAAAAAATTTACGAAAAAGCGAAACCTTGGAGTCATCTTTTAAGCCCTTTTCAGACTCTCTAAATATGAAAAGATCATCGAGTACTTGACTATTCAAACTCGTTAAAGTAAATGAACAGTCATCCTTTCAGTATAAGTTTACCCTTTTTACGGACTGAAATGGATTATTTACGAAAAAGGTATACATTGACTAAATACGGTCAATAGAGTTCTCTCCCGCATTATTTTATCCTTTTTCGGGCTCGAGAGACTAAATTTACAAAAAATTACACCCACGGAGTTTTCTTAAGTTTTTCTTCTGACTCCCTAAAACTGAAAAACACCGAGTTTCTCCTATACTGGACTCGTTAAAACTTAACAGTAAAGGACCAGTTTAATTTTCAACAGGAACGAACCACTCCTTCTTAGGGTTCAAATTTTAAACTAAGTTGGACGCATCTGAAGGATGAGCTTATAACCAAGCAAATGTTATCCTCCTCAAGCTTGTAAAAAATAAAGAGGTACTTTCCAGAAATGGTGGGGGGAAAAGAGAGAAAAATGGGTGTGTTTTTTGTATTTTAAATTTTCGAAAATTCAGTCAACCACTCTTGAACACAACACTTTTTATTCACCTGGGTTGGGAAATCCTTTGCCTAATAGTTAACCAAACCACATTGAAAGTCTTCAGCCGGTTTATGGGTATTAGCTTTGGGTCAATCGTTACCAAGCCATCTGCAGTGTCGTTATGTGTTCAAGAGAACAGTTCAAATAAACCATTCATCTGCAAAATATCTGTCATCCATTTTTTACCATCCCTGAGTCAGTCCTTGCCAATATATTTTCAAAACTTGATCTATGATTTCGTGTTGTGGCCTTGCCTACAACAGATCACTTTCTATCGACATCAGCACATTATCTAGGAAGTTGATCCAGAAATCGTCAGTACCTTGAAATCTGCATGCCTCAATGGCAGGTTTCTCGCCTTCAACGACAGGTTGCATCATCGACCTTCGATCGAATGATTCCGTGACATGTTCGACTTCAGCTCATTCATTCACATTTCATGGATTGTACTGGGTACTTTGAGAGCCATTGACATTACTAGTGGTTTCTCTCACACTTGTTAACAGTTCACATCATTGACTGCTAATCAAGTGGTTTCTACCATGTTCGACTTCAACACATTTATTCACATGGATAGAATCGTACTAGTTCGAGATGCGGAAATCAAGACCTTGGATCTAGTTTCCACCATCCAGGCTGCGAGGAATTTTTTTGTCATCTATACAGTAGAATATTTATAAACAGATGGATGTGTCCATACTGTGTCTACATATATCTGTACTATGATGTATTCAAAATCATTCCTGTATCAGAACGATTTGAGTTAGTTTCTAGTTAGTTTTGATCTGAGTATGGGAATGCCTACCTCAGTGATGACATATATATGTATATATTTTGCATTGATAGTTTTTACAGGTTCCGACTGGGGTGTCCACAGGATGATCTTTTGAAATGATAAAGTACTACACTCTTCATATATGACAGACTACGGCTTCATCTATTCCAGACTTTGCATTTTAGGGGGCAATTTGTTACACTAAAATCTTTCATCCTGACATTTTACTATGAGTATGAGCTCATTATTACTCATACTTCCTCCTTTTGCAAGTCTAACATATCTGCTCCTCATATCAAGCTTTCAAAATCAGAGAAAAGTTCCTAAAATCCCCTAAATATTGGTATCTCACTTTCTCTATTCATTACCTGCGGTCCCGCACCTAAAGTTCAGCTTGCCTGCGGAACCATACCGCACGTTCTTTGTGTCATGGGTGCGGACCTCTGTAAAACTCAAAAAGGCGAGAAAGTAAAGATAAAAAGTGAATTTCAGATGAATTCTAGAAGATTCTAGATGGGAATTTTCGGGAATGGATACGCTTTGAGAAGGTTCATGCATCCCTCACTTGATGGAGCTAACCCCTTGATGCAAGGAGCTAATCCCTTTGAAGGAGGATTCTATCCCTTCATATTTGGAACAGAAAAACCTCCTCTTTTCCACTATAAAGAGATAGCAGTGGCCCTCAAGGGAGTTGACTTAAGATAGTTGAAGTTAAATCTTTGTTGAGATTCGAGACTCGGTTAACTAAGAATTTACGTGAGGTTAAATCACTCATCTCTATCATACTGATTAAAGTCAGTACTTGTCAAATTAGAAGAGAGTCCTGCTTCGGACCCCAGGAAGACCTGCACAACATCAAGGCACGGGTTGTAAAGGTTTTCTTTATTTGAAGTTAATACAAATATACTCATTTCTCTCATTAAACTGTCGATTCATGGTTTATTTCATAAATTCCTTGATCATTATGATAAGTATGGTTTATAATAATGTCTATACAGGTGCTGCGTAATCTTTTTGCTTGTTTGTGACTGCAGATTCACGAGGAACGTTCTTTCAGTGCACGGGAAGGACTTCAACGAAATCAAGCAAGCGCTGGACATAAGGTAGGCCTTACACCTATATAGTGTTTTTATGAATCTTATATGCTTAGAGAGAGATTAGTATAATTGGCTATTTGTTGCTAGTTACTTTTAGTACTAGAGAGATCGGTCTTGTCCGCAAGACGGATTAATCTACACAACAGGCTCAAATGAGATGTTAGGCTAGTTATGAAGCGCGGAGGGGGGTTTTAAAATGATTTGTTTGAAGGGTTGCTGGGTTGGTTAGGGGATCATGGACTAATAAAGTAATGGGAGGAAAGGAACAAGGCAGTAGGATATTTCAGCAAAGAGGGTACGCCAAGACAGTGCCATCCATTGGGCTATGGAGTCATGAAAGGAAATTACATGCAACAACTAGCCAAGGCTTTCAAAGGGCAAGTCATCTACACTAAAGGATCTTTTAGGCAGATGGTGGAATGGAACATTAAGGAGAGAAAGTGGAAGAAGGAAAGACAACCAATTTTCTTTCTATAGATCAGGTCAGAGGTCATTTAACTCCAGACCTGCTTGGACATACTCAAATGCAGCTCTCAAAGGGACAAATGGGCTGCTTATAGATCGGACCAGAGGTCATTTAACTCCAGGTCTGCTTTAGCAACTCCGAGGGGAAAACAGAGATAAGATTAACAAAGGGATCTTAGAAAGGCCAGCTAGTCGCACAAGGATCCTAGTGGACAGGGCTAACACTTATCCCCAATGTTCCCAAACCTTCCGGCTTAAACCCAACAAGAACATCTAAGAACTGATCCATCCAATTCATACATCAGAGAGCAGGCAATAACATCCACTACACTGGTTAAATTGACTGAAACCAATTCTCAGATAACACATTAAGCAGAAAAACATTAAAGGTAAGGAGAGCAGGAACATAGGGCACCTAACAAGGGTGAATCCTATGTTATAATTCTGTTGCCTACCAGAAGAACATGAAACAGCATGAAAATATAATAAACAAAGTTAGAAACACATCACCAATAGTAATAGACCAGGATCCTGTGAAACGTGCTTTGATTAACTGATGCAAAACCAGTCATGTACAATAAACTCAATGGCTGATACTATCCAAACTTTCTCTTCCCAGCCTATTACATACAAACTACTCTGCTATTCCCTCCCAATACTGTTCTAACAGTCTGAATGAATCCCTCTAACAGCAACGACAGCAGCCAACAACAACAACAACCCATTCTTGGAATTCTTAAGGAGAAGAGAGGAACAGAGGTAGATGGATATTAAATGAATCTCATTAAGACGGAGTGGAGAAAAAGTTCATGCCCATTCCACTTAATGGCAATCTGCATCGCTGCGTGTACTCTGTATACTATTTGGAAGCCTTTGTCAGGTCAAGATTGACCTCTGATATGTTCTTTAAGTCCTTACGGCGGTTTGGAACTCTGTGCTAGCCTTCTAGAATGAATGAACTGGGTGGAAAATCTACAAGGCCGCTCCATACCTCCATAACTGCTGCCTGACTGTCTTAAATGAGCTTCAGTCAGCGTAATTAATATTTTCAGGGCTCGAGGAGGCATTGAGATTTCTTGTAGGAAGGTGTACATCTGGAGAAGAGTACTCTGCTGATATTAAACATAGGTGAGCCTTTGACGGTGCGCTTAAATCTTCAAATTGTGCCTTTTCTTTGAACACGGGGTTAAACGTCTATTACGTCAATAACAAGCAAATTAACCCTCTTGAGTCTTCTCTGCTGGTCCACTAGCGGCTTTAATGGCTTCTCTGCACTACCTACATAATATAACACACATGTTGCAAACCCAGGCAGTGGTGGCGGAGAAATTCTGTGGAGGCCCGGAGGGACAGTGGCGAAATAGTGAAAATAGCAGAAATAATGGAAAAAGGCGGAAGAAAAGGCTATTAGTGTAAAACCCAAAGGTTAATCATTTGGGCGAAATACAAAGGAAATAACGGAAAAACAATGAAGCGGAGGCACGGAGGTGGGACCCAGGGCTAATCGCAATCGCAAAATCGCAAAAAGGGAAATGGGAGTGGAGCAGAGTGATAAACTCAAAGTTTGTGATGCGATGAGAAGTCCTTTGTAAAACCAGAATAATACAAACTTTCAATTTACAAAGGGAAAGGCCTCACAACATATGAAAAGGCAGAAGTATGGTACGATGGGCCCGGGCGTGCATCACAGATCGCAAAGGTGAAAAGTGCGATGGCGGAAGGTGGCTCTAAACAGAAAAATTGTGCTTGCGATATTGCGATGGGACGGGAATGCGATGGGAGAATATGCGACCGACGGAAAGTGCGAAGGAGGAAAGTGCGATGAGCAAAAGTGCGATGGAGGAAAGTGCGATGGGAGAACTTACGATGAGCGGAAGTGCGATGGCGCGATCAGACGATCGCATCGCAAATATTTGCGACGCGATCAGATCACATCACAAATATTTGTGATGGATCTAACGAACACAACCCGCAAAGAATGCGATCTGCGATTTGCGATGGGCGCCTTAAGGAATAGCGCTCAGTCACAGCGCTCGGTTACATGGGGGAAATGGCTAAAGGGGCGGCGGAAAAGGGGCTAAGCCTTAGTATAAGGTCGGAAGTGGGTTTTGGCCCATTTTAATGCATTTTAAGGCCAAGGAAGAGTAACGATAGAGGGAATAAGGGGAATTTGGCTAAGCAAAGGGTAGAGGAAGAATATAAAGGGGATTTTGGGGGAATTTGAAGGGTAATGAAGGGAAATAGAGGGGGAAACAAGTAGAATTTAAGTGGGGGTGGAATAAGAGGGAAAAAGGGGGCCTTTGGGCATTTCTTCACATCACAGAGAGGCTTTATAATAGGAATCGACAGAGGGGAATTTACCAAAGGATAAAAGACACATGGAGGCTTCAAGGAGACTGTGTTTTCAGAGGAAATGCATTCCTTGAAGGCTCAAAAACAATTTAGCCCCTGTTTTCTTGCCAAAAAATTTATAGGGGGGGGCTAACAGTGGCTCCACATGGAGATGGCTTCTTCTTAAAGGAGTCAAGAATTCAGAAAATGATCTCTCAATGTAGGCCAGGTGCCTGCTGCTTGAACCATCCATTTCTTTCTTTGATCAGCTGCCACAAGCTATGAAGACAACATATCAGCAGTAAAATTCTCCCAAACAACTACCTACCCACACTATAGTCATAACATTTTTCTTTTGGGTGCATTTGGGCTTGCAGACCCTTTACATCATCAATTTTTTAAAACAGGAAAAATAAACATATTCTACTTCTACCCTTATTACTCCATGAGACCATATTAGACTGTTGGCCTCGTAGTTTCTCTACATACACTACTATCTTCTAGGATTAAACTGTTTAGCAGACGGACTTTGCAGAAATTAAAAACAACTAACTACATGCCCACAGGCTGAGCTTTATTTTAGGCTTCCTACCTACCCTACTCTACTTGGAAATCTCTGGCATTTAGGTGATACAATAATGCCAATGCAACCAGTCAATCAATAACAAAAAAGGATATGAGCACTGACTGTCTGTCAGAGATAACCACAGGGTGCTCTGCCTGTGGTCCTTCAAAATTGTGGTCACCATCAGTAGTGACCATTTCTGATGAAACTGGCCCGTGCTAAAGATCAATGCTGGAGTATCTGAGCACATCAGGGCCTCCATGTATTCTGCCACAGGATCAATGAGCATATGATGTACACTTTCTTCTTTTAGGCCTCCCATGATTGGTAGGCTGTCTACTTCCTGGGCAGCTTCGATTATAGCGTTTTCCACTGCATCTTCAAAGGGGATCTTGGGAACTAGATCACCTTATTCTTGTACCTCGAACAGCAGCGAAATCTCTTCTCTTTTAGGGGGCGGTAGACTTTCCAAAAAGGCTCTCGAGTCTCTGAACTCGTATGATATCTCTTGTGAGTTCAAAAGTTCAATCTCAGCTTCATACCTTTCAACCACCAGCTCCAAGAATATTTTCCTGAGCATGGGTCTGTATTCTGAGCTGCGGAGAACATCCCCTGGAAGGTCCTCTACCCTCAATTCTGCCAAGTCACTAGAAATTGTATCACGACACCCTGCCATGAAATCTGGAAACATTTCTGCAAACAGTTCAAGGTCTTCCATTAGTGACGTGGCTTGGTCTTCAGCATGGATGATGTTGTAATGCGACATGGTCTCCCAGTGGAGTCACGTGAAACCAAGATAATCAGTGGCGTGCTGATCACCTATGGAGCCTTTTAATCATTCAGGAATTGTGGAGTCACCAGGTGGATGATTTACAACTTACTGTCCACCACAGTGGTTTACCAAATCAAGGCTGATTGGTCTCTATCCCCAGCGGAGTCGCCATTATGTTGGGGTTCCCATGTTTTGGCAGATTTGGAAATACCAAAAGATGAGACAACATCAGAACCACTTTTGGGCCCTAGGATCTAGCCCTCCTGAACCCGGAGAGGGATCTCTCCAAATAGAGCAAAGAATGATATATCTTTGAGGCTCAAATGAGATGTTAGGCTAGTTATGAAGCGCGGAGGGGGGTTTTAAAATGATTTGGTTGAAGGGTTGCTGGGTTTTTTAGGGGATCATGGACTAAGAAAGTAATGGGAGGAAAGGAACAAGACAGCAGGATATTTCAGCAAAGAGGGTATGCCAAGACAGTGCCATCCATTGGGCTATGAAGTCATGAAAGGAAATTACATGCAACAACTAGCCAAGGCTTTCAAGGGGCAAGTCATCTACACTAAAGGATATTTTAGGCAGATGGTGGAATGGAACATTAAGGAGAGAAAGTGGAAGAAGGAAAGACAACCAATTTTCTGTCTATAGATTAGGTCAGAGGTCATTTAACTCCAGACCTGCTTGGACATACTCTAAGGCAGCTCTCAAAGGGACAAAGGGGATGCTTATATATCGGACCAGAGGTCATTTAACTCCAGGTCTGCTTTAGCAACTCCGAGGGGAAAACAAAGATAATATTAACAAAGGGATCTTAGAAAGGCTAGTTGGTCGCGCAAGGATCCTAGTGGACAGGGCTAACACTTATCCCCAGTGTTCCCAAACCTTCCGGCTTAAACCCAACAAGAACATCTAAGAACTGATCCATCCAATTCATACATCAGAGAGTAGGCAATAAAATCCACTACACTGGTTAAATTGACTGAAACCAATTCTCAGATAACACATTAAGCAGAAAAACATTAAAGGTAGGGAGAGCAGGAACATAGGGCACCTAACAAGGGTGAATCCTATGTTATACTTCTGTTTCCTACCAGAAGAACATGAAACAACATGAAAATATAATAAACAGAGTTAGAAACACATCACCAATAGTAATAGACCAAGACCCTGTGAAACGTGCTTTGATTAACTGATGCAAAACCAGACATGTACAATAAGCTCAATGGCTGATACTATCCAAACTTTCTCCTCCCAGCCTATTACATACAAACTACTCTGCTATTCCCTTCCAAGACTGTTCTAATAGTCTGAATGAATCCCTCTAACAACAACAACAGCAGCCAACAACAACAACAACCCGTTCTTGGAATTTTTATAGGAGAAGAGAGGAACAGACGTAGATGGATATTAAATGAATCTCATTAAGACAGAGTGGAGAAAGAGTTCATGCCCATTCCACTTAATGGAAATCTGCATCGCTGTGTGTACTCTATAGACTATTTGGAAGCCTTTGTCAGGTCGATATTGACCTCTGATATGTTCTTTAAGTCCTTACGGCGGTTTGGAACTCTGTGCTAGTCTTCTGGAATGAATGAACTGGGTGGAAATCTGCAAGGCCGCTCTATACCTCCATAACTGCTGCCTGACTGTTTTAAATGAGCTTCAGTCAGCGTAATTAATATTTTCAGGGCTTGAGGAGGCATGGAGATTTCTTGTAGGAAGGTGTATGTCTAGAGAAGAGTACTCTGCTGATATTAAACACAGGTGAGCCTTTGACGGTGTGCTTAAATCCTCAAACTGTGCCTTTTCTTTGAACGCGGGGTTAAACGTCTATTACGTCAATAACAAGCAAATTAACCCTCTTGAGTCTTCTCTGCTGGTCCGCTAGCGGCTGTAATGGCTTCTCTGCACTACCTGCATAATATAACACACCTGTTGCAAACCCAGGCAGTGGTGGCAGAGAAATGCTGCGGAGGCCCGAAGGGACAGCGGCGGAATAATGAAAACAGCAGAAATAATGGAAAAAGTCGGAAGAAAAGGCTATTAGTGTAAAACCCAAAGGTTAATCGTTTGGGCGAAATACAAAGGAAATAATGGAAAAACAATGAAGCGGAGGCACGAAGGTGGGACCCGGGGCTAATCGCAATCGCAAAATCGCAAAAAGGGAAATGGGAGTGGAGCGGAGTGATAAACTCAAAGTTTGCGATGCGATGAGAAGTCCTTTGTAAAACCATAATAATACAAACTTTCAATTTACAAAGGGAAAGGCCTCGCAACATATGAAAAGGCAGAAGTATGGTACGGTGGGCCCGGGTGCGCATCGCAGATCGCAAAGGTGAAAAGTGCGATGGCGGAAGGTGGCTCTAAACAGAAAAATTGCGCTTGCGATATTGCGATGGGGCGGGAATGCGATGGGAGAAAATGCGACCGGTGGAAAGTGCGATGGAGGAAAGCGCGATGAGCAAAAGTGCGACGGAGGAAAGTGCGATGGGAGAACTTGCGACGAGCGGAAGTGCGATGGCGCGATCAGACGATCGCATCGCAAATATTTGCGATGGATCTAATGAACACAACCCGCAAAGAATGTGATCTACGATTTGCGATGGGCGCCTTAAGGAATAGCGCTCAGTCACAGCGCTCGGTTACATGGGGGAAATGGCTAAAGGGGCGGTGGAAAAGGGGCTAAGCCTTAGTATAAGGTCGGAAGTGGGTTTTGGCCCATTTTAATGCATTTTAAGGCCAAGGAAGAGTAACGATAGAGGGAATAAGGGGGAATTTGGCTAAGTAAAGGGTAGAGGAAGAATATAAAGGGGATTTTGGGGGAATTTGAAGGGTAATGAAGGGAAATAGAAGGGGAAACAAGTAGAAGCTAAGTGGGGGTGGAATAAGAGGGAAAAAGGGGGCCTTTGGGCATTTCTTCACATCACAGAGAGGCTTTATAATAGGAATCAGCAAAGGGGAATTTACCAAAGGATAAAAGTCACATGGAGGCTTCAAGGAGACTGTGTTTTCAGAGGAAATGCATTCCTTGAAGGCTCAAAAACAATTTAGCCCTCGTTTGCTTGCCAAAAAATTTATAGGGGGGGGCTAACATTCACAATGTTCCAACACTTTTTCCAAGTTAGCTAATGTTGTCTCAAAGGAATCTCCGTAGGGTGTAAGAAAATCCATAAAGATTTCAAGACAGTCATTCAAAAGATCAGAAGAAATACCCAATATTTCCCTCTGAAAGGTTGTTGGCTCATTACAGAGGCCAAAGGGAAGGACTCTGTATGCAAAAGCACCCCATGGGAAAGTGTAGGTTTTCTTGTCTTGGTCTTTCAAGGCAATCTGTATTTTATTATAGCCACTAAAGCCATCTAGAAATGAAAATAATATTTTTCCAGAAAGAGTGTCCAAGACCTAATCAATGAATGGTAAAGGAAAATCATCCTTTTGAGTGGCCTTGTTAAGTTCTCTATACTCAACACAGATTCTCCATTTACCATTCTTCTTCGGAACTATGACAAGAAAAGACACCCACTAACTGTCAGAAATGGGGTAGATGAAATTAGCATTAAGGATTTTCTGCAACTCTTCTTTCACTATCTCCTTAAGTGCGGGGTTCATTCGGCGTTGAGGTTGTCTAAATGGTTTGCAGTCCTCTTTAAGGTAAATGCAGTGAGTGCATAGGCCAAGATGGATTCCTTTCATATCCGTAGAGTCCCATGCAAATTCCTTTTTGTATTTATGTAACAGTTGTATCAGCAATATTTTTTGTTCAACAGTCAGGTTAGGATTGATGTTTAAACATTTTCCAGGTTCAATTTCAACGGGACTGTTGATAGTGTGTGGAGTTTTATTCAAATGTTAAATAATTGCATCATCTACCTCCTCTTCTTCTCCCAAATCTCTAATGGAGGCAACAGGGAGTGAATTACTAATAAAAACATTAATGATATCGTCCTTTATTTCATCCTTAAAGTATTGTGCTTTTCCAAGCGTGAGAAGAGGTAGGGAAAGATCATATTCAGGTGCAAATTCATCCCACCAGGGACTACTTAAATCAATATGAAGTTTTGTTGGAGGATAAAGGTTTAGGTTTTGAGTGGCCTGCCCATCTGAGATCACCATAGATTTGAACCTACATCCAATATATGAATCTATAGTGGCCAGTCACGACCTTCCCAAGATTAAAGGATGACCCCCCATGTTGGATTTGGTTTGTAAAATGAGAAATTCAGCCGAATAGTTCCAAGAAGCCACAGTGATAACCACATCTTCTATCATTCCCTCGGGCTTGACCCAGGACCTATCTGTTAATTCAAGCACTGTGGGTGTAGGTATAAGTCCATGAATTCCTAGAGAGATGAAGAGGCCTTTCGTCATGACATTAATAGTTGCCCCTAGATCAATCAAAGTATTTGTTATGGGATGATTTTCAATATGGATAGTCACTGTAGGGTTCCCTGGGTCATTATATTTAGTCAACAAAGCTGATCAATCATAATATCAAATAATTTCCCCATGACATGGATAGTATCAGGGTCTTTAGGTTTCCTTACAGGTCTTTTGATGCATAGATCCCTCACTATTTTAGCATAGATAAGCACTTCTTTAAGAGCTTGTAACAGTGGAATCCACACATACAGATTTTGTAGTTCCTTGAGGAATTTGGATTCAGGTTGTGAGACTAGCCCAATTTCAATTAATCGTTGAGGATATGGAGGATTCTGAATGCTAACAACTAAGTCAGATATGATAGATGTACCAGCCTTACTCAGATTGGCTGTTGTGGAAACAACAAATCCTCCAGAGCTGGCTGCTACAGATGTAACAATGGGTGTTGTATCAGCTGTTACATGTGTAACAGCTGCCTCAGAATCGTCCATATCATTCCTAGGTGAGTCACATTCTTCAGTAATAATGGGAGTATGTTCAGATCTGATTATTTTCCCTAATCAAAGCTAAACCTCGTTAAGTCCAATAGGAGTAATAAGATAACTCTGGAGGGTAACCAGAGCGTCCATTATTCTAGGTTGTCTTATTATTTGGATTGGGGTTAGGTTGCACATGTAATTGGGGTCAGACAGAAGGTGTAGGATTTTGAATAGAAGGCAGTTGTAACTGTCGTTGTTGCATTGGTATTGGAGGGGGTACTGGACCTTGGCCATTACTTCTCTAGTTCTGGCCCCAAGGATTGGGTTGTGATGGAGGATATTGCATTGTGGAGGAGACAACCACTGGTTACATGGTGAAGGAAATTATGTTGAGGAAGGAGTAGGATACTACCATGGATATTGCTGACTATTATAAACATTACTCCAAGGATAAAAAGAGGAAAAATCTAAAGTCATACCTATAGGTTGCGACTGCCATGGTCTCTTTGATCCGATGAAATAAGAGTATTGAACATCCTTGATTGACTATTGAAGTCCCACCTTCAGTCTGGGCAACTAAGGACACTGATTCGTAGAGTGTGCCAACTCACAGATGCTGCATAATCTGACACTGTTCAGTCCACATTCTCTCTCTATATGTTTCCTTTTGCATCAGGGATAGAATATTGCTAAGGCTACTTCAACTTCTGGTTGTGCTTTCTTGACTTGTATCGTAGTAATCTAGGTAGAGAGAGTGCTAAGGAGGTCGGTTTTAAAATCCTCAAATAATTTCCCGATATCTACTCTGGTTACTCCTCCACTCCTGGACTTCTGTATCCAGACTTAAGGATCCCGAAATGAAACTTTCCCCTTGACCGATCCTCTTGAGCTACGCAGGCAAAGCTTCATTATCTCATCAAGAGTTTCTTGCGACATGTCTCCTTTTCCCAATAGGTTTAGGTGCTCCAAACAATCATCTCTTATACCTCTTAAAAATATTGGCTTTAGAATTTCTGGATCTAAGTTACTGAAATTAGACCTCTGTAAATTGTAGTGAAATCGCTCCAAATAGTCTTCTAGGCTTTCCTCCTCCTTCTGTGCAATTCTGAAAATCTTGTCCTTCAAATCCCTAGTTCAACAGTAATCCTGATACTTAAAGAGGAAGGCCTCTCTCATGTTATTCCAGGTTCGAATCATGCCAACACCCAATCTCATGAACCATATTAATGCTGCTCCTTTCAGTGTATTAGGGAATAATTTAAGCTTCTAGGTATTTGAAGTGTAGTCATAACCTCTACAAAGCACATCGAACTTGAACAGAAAGGTATCAGGGTCTTCAATAGCCATCCCTTGAAAGGATGGTAGGGATGATAAAGGAATATTCTTCATAGGAGCCTCATCCCGTGTTACTACTATTGGGAATTCAAAATTAACATAGCTATATATTTTGACATTCTCATCCCTCATGGTTGATTCTTCATGATGGGATGAACTGACCTCAGATTGTACTGGAGATTAACAAATAAAAGGATCAGTCTATTCCAGGACCAACTGTTTAACAACACTACCAACGTCCAATTGATGATCAACTGAATGTTGTTCCTCAGGTCCCTGATGCTCCCCACTGGTCTCTCAGTGTCCTTTAATTCTTAGATCCTTATCAATGATTCTCCACTGTTGTTTTGAATCTAGAGTTTTGATATCAAGGGTGGATATGTTGTTCGAAGGATGGTGAGGTCCAGACACAGAAGACACCGACGTTCCAGGATTTGATATGGTAGCTGTTTTCTGTGGTCCTGTCTTTCTATTATCTCTGTATGACATGAACTGTTACTTTTCTGCTCTTGAAATCAAATCTCCATAGAATATCTTTATTCCCAAATCTCCACTCTTCTTTTCCTTCTTACGTTCCATCTTTCCTATAGTCAGTAGAGTGGGGGGTGTTTGTAGATGTTGATGTTTCCTGTCAAACTAGGAGGTAACTCCGCAAATCAGAATGTTTATTGAATGAAGACTGAACATGTATTTATACATGGAGGTGAGGCTATTGGGATTCATCTCCCAATGACTCTTGGCCTTCCTTATTTCCTAATATTATTTATTATACAATATTACATATCCACACCCAACCCATAGGATTAGGTGTCAACATTCCCCCCTTTAATCCGAAGGGATGTTGGTGAGTCCAAGCATCGATCTGAACTTTTCAAACTTTTCTCTGCCAAGTGCTTTGGTGAAGATATCAACAGTTTTCTCATTTGTGGAACAATGATGTAGATGGATGGTTTTGGCCTGAACATGATGTCGAATTAGATGGTATTTTGTATTGATGTCCTTTGTTCGATCATGGAAATTTGGGTTCTTGGCCAACTTTATTGCAGAAGTGTTGTCGGTCATGAGTGGTGTGGAATACATTTATTTCATCTGCAATTCTTCCAGGATTTTCTGGAGCCACACAATTTCCTTTGTTGCTTCAGCTGCTGCCACATATTCTGCCTCGGTCGTGGAATCTACTGGAACTGACTGTTTGCGTGATCTCCATGAGACATATCCTGATCCAAGACTCATGGTGTAACCTGTAGTAGACACCCCTGTTTCTTTGTCGCCATCAAAGTTTGAATCATAGTATCCGATCAAGTTGAAGTTGCCTACCTGTGTATATTTGAGTCCAAAGTCTTGAGTCCCCTACAAGTACCTTAAAACTCTTTTTTGCAGCAGACCAATGTCCTTCACAAGGTTTTTGCATGAACCTTGAGAGGATTCCAACAACAAATGAAATGTCAGGTCTGGTGGTGGTCAGATAGATAAGACTTCCTATAAGCTGTCTATACTTAGTTGCATCCTCAAATTCCTTCCCTTCAATAGATGTGAGCTTCAAGTTTTGTTCCATTGGAGTGGTTAAGGGATTACATTCATCCATGCCAAACTTGTTCAAGATATCTCCAATGTACTTCTTTTGAGAAAGAAATATAAATTTAGGATGTTGAATTACTTCAATACCTAGATAGTAATGAACATGACCCAAATCAGTCATTTCAAAACCTTTCTTCAATTATTTCTTCATGGATGCAATATAGCTCTCATTGTTCCCTGTTATCAAAATATCATCTACATATACCACAAGATATACAACTGTTTTTCCAACTTTCTTAACAAACAAAGTTGCATCATCAAGATCAAAATGTTTGAAGTCAAGTTTCAGAAGATGCTTGGTTAATTTCTCATACCAGGTTCGTGGTGCTTGCTTGAGGCCATACAAGGATTTTATAAGCTTGCAAACTTTGTGTTCTTGACCCTTTACAACAAATCCTTCTGGCTGGGACATATAAACTTTCTCCTTTAGATCTCCATTCAAAAAAGTTGTTTTTACATCCATCTGATGGACTTTCCATCCATTCTGAGCTGCTAGGGCAAAGAGAGTCTGGATGGTGGTCCATTTTGCTGTGGGAGCAAAAGTTTATTCATAATCGATTCCTTCTTTTTGTGCAAAACCTTTTGCCACAAGCCTGGCCTTGTGCTTGTCAAGTGAGCCATCTGCTTTATACTTGTTCTTGTAGACCCACTTACAACCAATTGGTTTTGTTCCCAAAGGCGGATCAACCAGCTTCCAAATGCCATTCTTTATCAAGGCATCATACTCCTTTTGCATCGCTTCTTTCCATTCATCATGAGAAGCGGCTTCTTTGAAGGAAGTTGGTTCATGATCTGTAGACAAACTCAATTCACAGTTATAAGCAATATCCATATCAACAGGAGAATCAGAATTATCTACATCACCCTCGATTTGTTGAGTGGAACTTCTTGTTCCTGTTTTTCCAACCTCATCGGGATGAACATTCTCCAGTGTCTTTGTCAGCCATTTGGGAGGACCTTTCTAGAATGTTGGCTGATGTTATTTTAGCTTGGGGATGGGGCCTGGACCTAAGAATTCCCGATCTCTGAGTTAAATCTGATCACATCATCAATGTCATGTGTGCCTTCATGTGTGTGTGACTCTTTTTTGCCCAACTGCCAGTGTAGGCCTCTTCAGAAGATGAAGGGAATGTCATCTTCCCGAAAGCTTTCTCTCTTTCTGCAAAATTTTTCTCAAGTGTATCAAAGGTGATATGCTCAAGGTTCCCACTTGCTTGCAAAGACTCAAGATAATGTGAGTAAGTCGGATATAATGCCTTAACATATGCTATGAGAGATATGTCCATTTTTACACCAGTGCTTTCAATGTCATGCATTATAGATCTTACTTTTGAAGCTAAAGCAAGGGGATCATCATTCTTCATTTCAAGACTGAACAGCTTAATCATCAATTGAACATTTTCTAATTCTGAATGTGAGTCATAGAGTTCTTTTAGCTTGCTCAAGGCATCATAAGCATTTGAGAATGATGAAATATGGCGACTCACCTCTTCATTTACAGAAGCTGCAATCAAGGCATAGGCCTTGCAGTTCTTGTTTTCCCAAATGGCGAGCTCTTTGTCTGAAGTGGGCTTTGCTGGTGGATTTCCTTCTTGTCCTTCACATATTCCTTTCCACAACTCATTAAAAATGAGTGTGTGTTTAATCTTCCGAGACCATTCAAGATAGTTCTCTTTGCCGGAGAGAACCACCCCAACAATAGATATGAGAGAATGCATTAGTTTGCTGGAAAAAAATTCTTTTGAGGAAAAAATTTTGCTAGAAAATCTTCAATTCTGGAAATTTACTCAATTAAAGGGGACAAAAACTATTGCTAAAAATACTGAATTCTGCACACACAAAAATATATGTATTTTTTTTTTTTTGTATTTGAAGAAGGAAAATTTATATGTATTGAAAATGTGGAGGGGCGGTATTATGAATATGGGAAGTGGTATTATAAAGTGGTATTGTAAATAGAATGAAGGGCGGGAGCGGTATTTAATACAAACATGGAAAAGGAGGGGTGGTTCATATTACAAAGACAACGTGTATTGTGTCAAAGACAGCGTAAACAGTGGTATTAAAAGGAGGGGCGATTCATATTACAAAGACAGCGATATTGGATCATATTACAAAGACAACGTGTTGTGTCAAAGACAGCGTAAACAATGGTATTAAAAGGAGGGGCGGTTCATATTACAAAGACAGCGATATTGTATCATATTACAATGACAGCGTGTTGTGTCAAAGACAGCGTAAACAATGGTATTAAAAGGAGGGGCGGTTCATATTACAAAGAAGACAACGTGGAGTTATTGGAGTCGGATATGCAGCAGGACTGAGTGAAGAGTAGTGGCGAGGAACTGCTGTAGTTGGCGTGGGGAATGCGGGGAGAGATAGCAGTGAGGGGGCGTGGGTGTATGGGGAGAGATAACAGTGTGGGAGGCGTGTATTATAAATAGTGACGTGGTATTATAAATAGCGTGCAGTGGTATTATAAAGAGGGATAAGCAATGCGTAGTGATAGGGGATGGCAGTGAATGGTGGGCGGTGTGTTACAATTGCAAAGGAGCCGATACCATGTGAGCTAAAATCTGGAGTGGCGTTGAGGTGATGTATACCACATTGTGTTAAATGGAGCAGGCATTGAGTGGGGCGTAGCGTAGAGGGAGAAGGCATTGGGGAAGGCGATGGGGAAGAGGGAAGATGTGAGGGGAAGAGGGGGGCCATAAGGCCAGGAACTGGAAAGAGGGGAGGTTGAGAGGCCATTTTAAAAAAACTGGAATGTCAGAGATGCAGGACTGCAGAATTGCAGAGTGGCAGGTATCTTCTGGAACTGCAAATTGTAGAATTTCAGGGACTGCAGAATCTCCAGAAGCTGCAAAAATAGAATTGGGCAAAAATTGCAGAGATAGATTAAAAAAAATGCATAATTACAGTACAGCAATTTAATAGAGCAGCAAAACTATACATAGAAACTGAATGAGAAAAGAAATGAGGGAGTTACACCACAGGAAAAAATGCCAATAGTGGGACTAGCTTTGATACCATGTCAAACCAGGAGGCAACTCCGCAAATCAGAATGTTTATTGAATGAAGAATGAACATGTATTTATACATGGAGGTGAGGCTATTGGGATTCATCTCCCAATGACTCTTGGCCTTCCTTATTTCCTAATATTATTTATTATACAATATTACATATCCACACCCAACCCATAGGATTAGGTGTCAACATTTCCCTACTGGAACACATGGGCCCTACGTGTATCAATTCATCCTATGAGTGCTTTAGTTTCTATAACAGTGAGCCTACCCAGGTTTGTTAGAGCAATGTACAGGTTCTTACCTCTCGTCTTACCACCCAATGACTGTATAGCTAAAGACACCCTAAAAAAAACACCCAAGATTCAACTCCTAAGTGTCCCAACAAGATATTGGTGGGCCCACTCAAGTTTGTTAGAGTGATGCACAGGTTCTTACCTCTCGTCTTACCACCCGAAAATTGTGTCGTTGGAGACACTCTAAAAAACACATGGAAATTGCACTTCTAAGAAACAATTCTGATTGATTGGATCGTCACTGCCATCCTCGGAAACGATGCCTAAATGTTGGGTTGCATAAATCACTTTTAAATGACTAAACAGTACACATTAATTATCAATCCGGGGACATCTTTTTATTCCAATGAAAATTGCACTCTCTATGCCGATACACCAACGAGAAGAAATTCTAAAGAAAAGAAATCATTGTTGAAGTAAATGCTGGAAGTAAATCACTTATGCAGAAATAGAAGGATCTACAAGACTGGAATCATACTTCAATTAATCTGTTCTAGTGTGCCACACAACAAGTATCCAGATGGTGTCTCTAATATCATATGTGTAACCGCATACAAAGTATTGAAATTGAAGTGGATATATTCACAGCTGAAAAGCAGCAACAACACTCTACTGATACATAAACTGAAATAAAATTACATACACACAACCACTTTAATCACTGCAATCCCTGCTAAGAAGGAGGGCCCTTCCTCCCTAGCAGGGCACAGGTAGAGGAAGAAATTAACAGAAACTAAATTGAATAACGCATGTAACAACAATAATAGGAGAATCAGTATTAATCTGAGCACAATTACAGAGCCAAAATAATGATGTTCTCTGCTAACGTTTCGACCTCTAGGGCCGAGATCTATATATCGGTTACATCTCATAAAATCAAGGGATGGATCAGTCATGAGAATCTTATGATTCTCATGTTGATCGAAATATAAGACATATAGTTATAACTTCTCCTTAATAAAGTTCTGACTAGAAAATTATAGATTACAATCAAAACCGCCCTTACTCTATTATCCCAAAATTACGATGCTAAAAAACTTCTACAACTATCACAATAAAACCACAGTTGTAGTGTGACAACTAAAGGACATATCATCAGTAGGTGTTGATGGGATCCAGTCAACGATACAATTGTATCAGCGGTTTTCCAATGGGTCTATAACAGTAGGGTGTAACAACAGTTTCCAGCGGATCTGTAACAACAAGGTGTAACAACATCCCTTAACTGCTCCTGTGAACTTAGTGCTCAGGATATTTGGTGCTACAAATGACATATGGAAACACAACACAAAGACCATATATATTCTCTGAACCTTCATCCTCAATTAGTCATAAAAAGGAATGATATATCATAATAATTGATGAAATGGTAGAGTAATGAAAACAAGGTAAAATAGCACAAGTTAGGATAGAAAGGTAGGAAAAAGAGGCAAAGATAGTCCCATTGGTTATGTTCATGAGGCAAAATAGGGAAAACAATTGTAGGAAAAATGTGCAAAATTGGCACCCAACAGCTGTTATTCTGAAACAGATTTGTTAAGGCCTTCCACATAGTATATGGAGTTTCCTTTCCATGGAGGTTCGAGACAATATGATCTCAAAATTCTTCTAACAATATCCTTCTCACCTTTGCTACATTCTTCTTCCATGCATCTAGAAGTTGAGCATTTGCTGCAGAATAAATCTGCAAATTCGATGTACCTATTCAAAAGAAACTCTCGTTCTTCTCTTCTATTGTGATTCCTTCTCTAATACCATGTAGAAATATCTAAATAGATTCAACTGATATTTTAATGTACTAAAACAAAATACTGAATCAATCTACAAATTGTGGAATCCAATTTCGATTGCACAATCACATAACAAGTAAGAGAAATAAATCATCAATCACGAAACACAAGATGTATCTGGGGAAAACAACTGCTCAAAACCTCGCTATTTGTATATTGCATAAATTCAAGATCATGAAACAATATAACGCTATTTCTCTTCGTGAGAAGCCTCTGCACTCTGCTGACTGTCTCACTCTAATCCTTCTCTGATCCAACACTGATCTAAGCAAGTTTCGTCTAATATTTAACCACTTGCTTACCTCTGCCTGACTAGCCCTGCTTACGCATTCCTGGGCTAATTGAACCCCTATTAATTAGGAAATTCCAAATTAATGATTGTGCAATACATCCAAGGCTTACTGATGACCTCATGCATGACCTGTACAATTTTATAATTATACAACTAATAGTTATCTTCCCTTTAACCCCAATCCCAACTGGGCCTTCCTTAGAACTGACATGCAACAACTATTTATAGTGAATTACCAGTTAACTCATTGATCACTGCATGTGAATTAAATCAAATTGAATTCATTGTACCTCTCACTTAGAACCAGTTAAACTGATTTTAACTCAAATACTTGAGTTAACTAATTACAACTCACAAATAATTGTAACTGGATCCCCTAAAACTTAGAGTGGACTCTACATGCCTTTAGTTTGACCTCCAAATCGAATTAACTGAGCTAACTAAGTATTCTTGACTCAGTTAATACTTATAAGTTGTCATGTGATGTGGAATTGTATTTTAATTCTAATTTAATTAAGGGAAAATTAAATCAGAAGCCTCATTGGGATGCCATTTCTTGGTGTCATTTCAACATGTGGTGCCACATGGCACTTTTCTACTGGTCTATTTAGTGGTCCAAAATTCCAAAAATAAGAGACACGTGTCACACCCCAGGCTGCCACATCATCCTACTAATGTCAGCAATACATACTACTGATGTAATCATTTGACTTTAACTTTTTCCTAATTTGACTAAAACTTTGACTGAGCATAAATTTCACATATGAAATCAGATTGAGGCATATTTTGCACCGTTGGAAAACTTGCGATGAACTCTTCGATCTAGTTTTGGTTTTAATGGGTTTCAAGAAATTTTATTTTTGAGGTTTTCGAGAGCCATCTAGATCACTATATGTTGTGGGTAGTATGCGTTTAAGGTTATTATCCATATAAACCATGGTATCCTAAGTTTTGATCATTGTGTGTGTTTCTTAAGGTGTCCAACCTATATGAACATACACCATTTTCAACCATGGATAACAACAATAATTAAGAACTCACTTCAAAGTTGAATAGGAATACTTATTTCTTCTAATATTTTCATGACATGGTCATAGAAATAGCATCACAAACTTTTCCAAAATTAATAAATTTTTCCTCTAAAATCTTTTGAATAATAAATTTAAGAACTATAAAGGTACAAATAGTAGCTTGCTGATTTATTAAACCAACATGTCTTATTCTTATCCTTAATTGGATGAGGAATAAATTCAAATAACTTTATTAAACTAATATATGACATTATTTTCAACTTTTGAAAATACTTACAATTAAAATTTCACCCATATAAAGTCTTAAGATCTTGATTGAAAATATGTTTAATACAAAGTACAATGAAATGATTATTTAAAATTTATAAATATAAATTTTGTAAAATAATAATAATTTAATTTAAAGTTGATATATTATATATGTCAATTTGATTGAAAATGAATGAAGTTTTAGTTTTAGAAATATTTAAAAAATGTACATAATTGTACTCTAATTTATTTATTTTTAATTAGAAGAGTTTTTCATTAATCAGATAAAAAATTACATGTAGCATGGCTTCTAAAAATCCATAATTACGTCGTAATTTTTCTTATTTGAAAACAACTTTGCTAAGTGCCACAGTGTATAGGTCTTCAACGTCCGATGAAATGTTAGACGATTCAATATTTTTACAAATTCTGATCAAAAAATGTTTCATCTCAACCGATTCTTGATTTAATATGTTTAAGTGAATGACGGTTGAATCGATTTAATATGTTTAAATAATTGACGGTTTTTTTAGACACTAGGGGCTCTATATGTGATTGTTGAAGTGTGAAGCAGAGAAGCGACGACATGGAAGCCAGAGAAGTGGCAGCATGGAAGCCAGAGAAAACGTGGCTGCTACACTGTTCAGCCTTACACTTAACACATAGTACACTTGATTCTGAGTATTTTATTGTATTGTATGGGTGCATTACAGATCAACGCAGGAATAACGACTGAGTTGCTTCCTTCTTTCTTTCGAGCGAGTAGAGTTATACACTATGGAATAGCTGGAAATGCAAACTTTGATTTTCACATCGGTGATGTTACCATTCCACGTCAATGGGCACATACAGGCCTATGGAGTTGGCAGGTACCAAAACTTCTTACTCAATACATAATATTTTCCCATTTCTATCCCTATTTAGATTTTGCAATATTTTTGTAAAGGTTTCGAAAATATTTCAAAATATACGATATGTATTCCTATCTTACACCATCATTCAGTAAATACTATAAAATGTTTTTGCAATATTATGGCTCATTATTCAGAGATATGGAGAAGGCGTGAATGATGAACTCCCCCTAGATGAAAATGGTGACTATTCTCGTGATATTGGCTATCTAAAATTCTCCACATACAATACTCCGGAGTGGGAGAACGCCGACAATATGTTGAATCATTTGTGGTACCAACGAGACAAGATCTTTCCTGTGAACAGAACCCCAGAAGTCTGAGAACATGCATTTTGGATCAATGTCTCCAAGTCCTACTATAAACTTGCAGAGCATATCAAACAGTTATAACAATTATATATCATTTAATGAAATAAACATATGAAAGCAATAACGCACTGTTCATTATCGTGTATATTAATGATTAATTAAAGTGATCGATTGAACATAATGTGATTTTAGAGGCATGCATGAACTCCACTTGTCTTACTCATCAGCCGAAGATTGTGAGAGTGGAGAGAGGATGCAGTGCGAGCATTTACGTGGATAATGCCGCTTACAGGAACTTCATTCATGCCAAATTCAATGTAAGTCCCTTGGATATGGAGAGTGCAGGGATAGCACTAGTAAGTAATTATTCGATTTTACGTTTTTGAAAGGTGACATTAAGCTGATCATATAAATGATATTTCGTAGTGTTTTCTATTTATATTTTGGGCATTTTTGTTTGTATGTTTGCAGGTTTTCCAGAGCCATAAGAAGCCATTCATCATTATGAGAGCTTTGTCTAATTTGGCAGGAGGGTCAACCGAAGAAAACGAAGCTACGATATTCAATAACTTAGCAGCTGAAAATGCAGTGAAAGTCGTTACCCAATTTTTTAATCTACTATGATTATGATTAATCTCTGTTAATCATATCTAAATAAATCAGTCATTTTCTCCGCCCTTTAAGGCTTAGCCTCTCTATATTAATATAAGGCTTAAAATAACTACTCTATATGGCTACAAAGCTCTTCTTAATATAAGGTGTAATAGTTTCAATGCATCAAACTACTTTATAAAAGCTATGCTGAGTAGGCAACACCACAGAACAAGACATGTTCGCCAACTCCATAAATGCTACCAAATCTCTCTCGGTGTTGGAGTTATTTTCTCAATTGCCTTATTTTTACTGCTCTTGAAGTGATGAAAGCCACCTGTCCATACATATTTTACTATTTGCACTAAGAACAAAAAAAACCAACTTCATTTCAGCGATACTGAAAAAACAAGAACATGGCAGACAATAGGGACATCACTGGTAAAGAACAATGTGATCAATGAACTTGGAGTAAAATCTGTTTTTGTTAATAAAAATTCTCTTTATTTACATCTATGCTAGATAGATTGTACTTGAATGTATTTAAAATATCTTATTTGAGTTACATTCTCATTTCATGCTTGTTTCAGAGGATTATTGATCACCAAAGGATTTTCACCCTCAGTTTCCTATTTCAATATCTACAACAAAATTTTTATATATGTGAACAAATTATGTTGGTTTACATATATGTTTTCACATGCAATTGCCTATTTAAATATCTATAACAAAATTGTTGAGAATAATGCTTAAATTTCCATGTAATTGCTGACATTAGTCAGCAGATTTTTTTGATTCTCTGTTATTTTTTTTTTTCTAAATCTGACTAATTCTATTTATGTAAGTATAATGATACAAAACTGCCTCAGCTCAGCTGGACTAGCCTGAGACTGGGCCTGAAAGCCAAAAATAGTTCTGGTTCGAAGCTGCCCATATAGGGAAACCAGCTCGAGAGCAACATTTACACCGCCCATGTGCAGGGAAACCGGTGGATTATAAGTGTTTGTTATATTACAGTAGCAAAAAACTAACATTGACATAAACAGAAGCCAGAGAACTGTAATGTACTGTAAAAAACCAACATTGCTAACAGGAAAAACGGGTTGAACGAGCCTACTTCGTCCAGACATTGCAAATTCAGATGGAGTAGGAAGGCGATGGCTGCTCCTCCACTATCGGGCAGCTGTAGGCAGCTCCAGGATCTTCTTCAACGCTTTGCTTGTTGTGCTCATCCGCAGCCTGTTCAGCTTCAGTGTTGCCCTGCGAAGGTGAGGGAAGCGCTACACCGGAGGGTGGTGTGGAAAAGGTTGTAGGTTCAGGGAAGGCTGCATTATGAGAGGGAGCAGGGGAGGGGCGAGGCTCGCCAGGAAGGGGGGCACGAGGAGACAGAGGAGCATCAGTCCAGGAGGGCGGATTAAGAGTGGCTTCCTCACGCAATGTGATGGTGATGTACGCAGTGATAGTTGGCCGATTGAAGGCGCTATCGAACTTCAATTCTGCTCTTTGAGTGGTTTGCCGAATAAGGCGACTACTAGCAGATGGAGTTGCAGGGGAGGTGGTGCGTTGAGGAGCAATGGGTGTATGAGAGGCAGGGGGAGGGCCATAGTCACAAGCCGGGGGAATTTCAGAAAAGAGCATGCTGGAAGAGGGGTTATCGCTTGTCGAGCTGCCTCTGGAGCTTCCGCGCCTCGCTGTCATGCGTGGCCTGAGTCGAGGCATTGCAATGTCGCGAGGCTGGGAAAGCTGGAGTGAGTCGGCAGCAGTGATAGAACTCGGACCAATCTGCAAAGGAGCGCAGGGAGGATGCTGAGTAGCACTGTGCACACCCGAACAGAAATCACTGTGGGAGAAATGAGCGCCCGATTCAAACTCAATGCAACTGTAAATTGAGCATCTCCTGCCCGTGCTTGTGCGTGCGTTCGGCTCCGCGCAGTGAGGCGGGCAAGCACTATTCAAAGGCACCATATATACACTCAGAACACAGAGCAAGGTCACCATGCGAGCATGTCGAGAGACGGTGGTCTCGTTCAACCAGAGAGGGAGAGGTATAATGCTCACGCCAGACAGCACAGAAGGCTTGTAATGCCGGCTTTGGAGCGAGTAAATGCAGCCTGCAACCATAGTAAATGCAAAGGTTGTGGCGCCGTGGAGGCCCATGTGGCTACCACGCGCCGAACGCCTTGGGAATTGGCCGGAGCCAACGAGCGCCATTTTCTTACTGTACATCCGCATCCGGAGTTGATTCTCTGTTATTAAAATTAGTGCAGCAAATTATTAGGATAGTCAGTGCTCTGATACCAATTGTAGAATATGAAATGGCTATTGCTCTCTAAGCCAGCTAATAAACTATAATAATTATGACATATAAAAAAAACAATGAAAGACAATAAAAAAAAACACAGATCAGATCAGTGATCAACTTGTAAATCTCACATTAAATCTGGTATGTAAATACATTCTTATATAATAAACCTATTACCAATTCTATTATTTATCAACTACTAATTATTCATTCTGACCACTACCAATTTTTGATGAAGGGGGAGTTTATGGTCATCAAAAAGGCCATGTTGAGAAGAAAAAATTTGTTTTGAATGATGATATAATTGTTGATATTGAGCAGCCAACTAATGCTTCTGTATCTAGAAGTTTAACTCCACCAAGCAGTCCTTCATCAATTTCATCAGCATCAAGTTCAAGTCAAACTTCTTCTCCAAGTTCTACAAGGAAGGTAAGGAGATTGAGTGACATATATCAGAGGACTGCAAATCAATCACATGATGAAAACCCAATAGGTGAGACAGTGAATTTTGCTTTATTAGCCAAGGCTGATTTTGAACCATCGTGTTTTGAAGATGCATGTACTAATGAGGTTTGGGTGAAAGCTATGCAAGAAGAGATAGATTCCATTCACAGTAATGACACTTGGGAATTGACAGAGCTTCCGCATGACAAGAAAAAGATTGGCACCAAATGGGTCTACAAGACCAAATTTAACAGTGATGGGAGTGTTGAAAGACACAAGGCAAGATTAGTTGCCAAAGGATTCACACAAAAGTATGGAATTGATTATGAAGAGACATTTGCACCAGTAGCAAGACATGAGACCATTAGAATGTTTATTTCATTAGCAGCTCAGAAAAGGTGGAGCATACATCATACAGACATGAAAAGTGCCTTCTTGAATGGGTACTTAGAAGAGGAAGTATATGTGGAGCAGCCTCAAGGTTTTGAAGTGGAAGGAAAAGAGAATAATGTCTACAAGTTGAAGAAGGCTTTGTATGGTCTCAAGTAAGCACCAAGGGCGTGGTATGCTAGGATTGATGGATACTTTCAGGAGAAAGGCTTCCGGAGAAGTAATAATGATCCTACCCTTTACTACAAACAAGAAGGTATTGATATTCTGATCATAAGTTTGTATGTTGATGATCTATTGTATATGGGTAGTAGTTCCAAAATGAATCATGAGTTCAAAGTTGCTATGATGAATGAATTTGAGATGAAAGATCTAGATCTCATGAAATATTTTCTAGGAATGGAGGTTTATCAAACTAAGGATGAAATTTGCATTTGCCAGACAAAATATGCACATGATATTTTGAAGAAATTTGATATGCTTGATTGTAATGGATCCCCTACTCCAAGTGCTCATGGAGTTGTATTATGAAGAGATGATGGTGCCGATTTAGTTGATGAGACAACTTATAGAAGTATTGTGGGGAGCTTGATGTTTCTAACCCACACAAGACCTGATATTGCATTTTTAGTTTCACTTATTTCAATGTATATGACAAATCCCTCTGAAATACATATGAAGGCAGCCAAGAGAATTTTAAGGTATGTGAAAGACACTCTAAATTTTGGTATTCATTAATACTCTGCTGAAAAGTTCAATCTTGTTGAATTTAGTGATTCAGATTGGGGAGGTAGTGTGGATGACCGTAAGTCCACACCTGGAAATTGTTTCTCTTTTGGTTCTGGTTTGATTACTTGGAGCTCAAGAAAACAAAGCATTTTTACCCTCTAATCCACAGAAGCGGAGTATGTTGCAATTACTTTAGCAGGTACACAATCTCTTTGGCTCAGAAAAATTTTGGAGGAAATTGGGGAGAAGCAAATTCAACCTACAGTCATTTATTGTGATAATGTAAGTGCCATCAAGTTAGCAAAGAATCCAATTCATCACAACAGGACAAAAATTTTTGACATGAAATATCACTTCATTCGGGATTTGGTGCAGAAGAATGATGTTGAATTAAAGCACATAAATACTAAGCATCAACTAGCAGATATCTTCACCAAAGCAGTTGCAAAAGATCATTTTTTGACACTAAGAGATAAGCTAGTAAGCCCTCATTAAGCATTAAGGGGGAGTGTTGAGAATAATGCTTAAATTTCCATGTAATTGCTGACATTAGTCAGCAGATTTTTTTGATTCTCTGTTATTAAAATTAGTGCAGCAAATTATTAGGATAGTCAGTGCTCAGAATCATTGGCAGTGGTCAAAATGAATAATTAGTAGTTGATAAATCATAGAATTGGTAATAGGTTTATTATATAAGAATGTATTTACATACCATATTTAATGTGAGATTTACAAGTTGGTCACTGATCTGATCTGTGTTGTTTTTTATTGTCTTTCATTGTTTTTTTTATATGTCATAATTATTCTATTTTATTAGCTAGCTTAGAGAGCAGTAGCCATTTCAGATTCTACAAAAATTTTCTGGTTGGTAACTCTTATCATCAATATATTTGAAACCTTCACTACGTGCTTCCATGGAAGCAAAATTTTCTTTTCATTCCTCCACGATGACTCCTTCTATGCAACATCTTATTTCTTCTAGGCTACTCTTTCCTATGCTATTTCCTTACGACGTTTCTTTTGCAACATGTGGTGCAATTGCTAGTTTATTGTGTATCATAAAAATATTACAAATATTGGCTTATCAACCTAAAATACTAGCAAATCTACTAATCAATAGAAAACTATGAGAGATTAGAAATGATAGTAATTATAGCAAGAACATACTTATTTTTTAAAGATTAAGGATGAAAACTTCAAGGCTTTTTAGATCAAGAAGGAGGGAATGTCTTTGACATTAGCATGAATTTCTATTCCTTGACTAACTTTTTACCATCAACTATGAGAGATTAGCAATGATGGTAATTATAACAAGAACATGCTTATTTTTTAAAGATTAAATATGAAAACTTCAAGCCTTTTTGGATTGAGAAGGAGGGAATGTCTTTGACATTAGCATGAATTTCTATTCCTTGACTAATTTTTTTCCATCTTCGTGAATCAAGACCTTAATTCTTTTGTGACCATTTTTCTATCCTTGTTGACCATCTTAGGGGGATGTTTAAAAGATTTTGTATGAGCTATTAAATATAGATTTGAAGAACTTAAACCAAATTGAGCGTTATCTATATGACTCTTGAATTTGACATATTCTTTGTAAAAAATCTTGAAATGATGGTCTGACATGGACTGTTAATCTTTATCAAGGTAGGCATCTATCACAATATATGTGGATAATCCAAGCCCATGTCATTTGGGAGGTCTTGAGTCTCATCCTCTTCCATTATTGGGCGAGTTATCTCCTTTTGCAAAGAATTTTGCTGAATACCTTCTGGATTCTTTTTCTTGGGCTTTGTTGGGGGTGACAAAGATTTGAGAATATTTCTAGGAGCTGGTTGGGGATTGATTGATTATCTTCTTGCATTGGGGTCTCATCTAAAGAGGAGAGAGATGCAAACCTGTTTCCAAATATGGGGTTTTGGCCAAATTTTTTCTCTCCTTGAGGTCTCAAATTCCTTTTCCTTTGGGGGAATTTTTCAAAACCTTCTTGCTATTTATGATTTGATTGATTTGTTGGTAAATTTTTTGTAATCAGAGGACAATATCTAAAAACAAGTCCATATTATTGACAACACCTGCATCTAAATGAGACATTTTCATAATCAAATTCCTATTTCCATAGATTCTCCTGATAATAAATGTTTACTGAAGTTGGAAGAGGTTGCAAAATATCATATAGACATATATTCTTACACGTGATGTGTACCCCCCTCTCTTAGTTGCCCCAGAAACTTTAACAAAGCTAATGATAGCATTGTCAATACCTTTAAGGTTTTCTTCCTCCAAATTTTCCTATGGAAGAGAAAAGATTCAAACCCCATACCAAGGCAACAAGGAATTTTTTCTTATCAGAATTGTACTGCTCTTTCCAAAACTACATGAAAAGCCCAACATTATTAAACAAATTCTTTCCAAAACTACATGAAAAGACCAACATTATTAAAAGAGTAAGGCCCTCCTGCAAAAACTCTCATTCTATGTTCCAAGCAAGAAAACATTATTGTGAAGAACCCTTTTGCTACTAGATCCAAATCTATTTGTCCCTTAAGGTTTCATTTATTTTGGATCTAATCGATCTATGAATTTTTAGAGGGACATACTCCAATGAACTTGCTTATTAGAGCATGAACCTGCATATATTAGAAGTATTCTACAATCTTGTTGGATCTGACCTCATACTTTGGATCTTACATTCCTTTTGGCAAACAATGAAATTCAATTTTATTTTTCCAAAATGCTCCAAGGAGTGATTTGTTTGAGTGATCTCTATGTCCTCCAGTTTGAGTTTTGAAAAAGACATGAATGATGAAGAGTTTGAGAGAGTTTTCTTAGTACTTTTGAAAAAGAAATGAATGACGAAGAGTTTGAGAGAGATTGCTTAGTAATTCAACATTCCTACGAACTCCTAAAACATTATGACTGAAGAAAGAATCTGAATCCCCTCCTCAAACCTAGCGATAAACACTTATGTGGGAAATTTTATTTATTTATTTATAAAATTGAAAAATTATTTAATATTATCTCTATCTTTTCATTCTAAATCCATGATCTTCCCAACGTATTCTTAATTATTAATTAATAAACATTTTGGAAAAATATATATATATATATTTTCAAAAATTGATACCTATAATCCAACATTCCAGCGAACTCCTAAAACAATCTCACTGAAGAAAGAAGCTAAATCCCCTCCTCAAAACTAGCTATAAACATTTATGAAGAAAAAACTATTTATTTATTTAATTTAGTAGAAATTCTTTCGGTAAAAATCACATGTAAAAGAACGTGGTCGACGCGTTTCGAACCAACCAGTGTGGTTCATCATCAGGACTATGAGAGATCAGATCCAGACATTAAGTATAAATAGATGTAGAAATGGCTCAACTAGCGGTTAGGATAACGGCTAGTTTGACTAAGAAAAAGTAAATATTCCATTATTTATTTATTTAATTGATTAATTAATTTCTATTTCTTTATTTATTATTATTATTTTAATAAATTTTTACAACCTTTAATATATTTAAACATCTAATTGACTAATTCAATAATATAATGGTAAATAATTTAACCAATCTTGGTGCATATATGTAAATTTTTTTATATAATAATCAATTATTATTAATAATTAATAAATACATTTAATTCTTATCCATGTAATTTAACAACGTATCAATTCAATAGTCAAACAAAGAGTCAAACCAAATATAGAGAACAATAAATAAATAAAAATACAAAATAAAATAAAATAAAATATAAATATAAATAAATATAAATAAATAAATAATAAATAATAAATCATAAATGAAATAAATAAATAAATAAAAACAAAAATAAAATACAAATTAATAAAAATAGAATTTTTTTTTTTATTATTATTATTATTATTATTTTAAATAAATAAAGTATAAAAAATAAATAAATAAAATTAATTAATTAAATAAATAAATATAAATATAAACATAAATAAATAAGTTAAAATTTTTTAATAAAAATAAATAAATAAATAAAGTATAAATAAATAAATAAATATAATTAATTAATTAAAGAAATAAATAAAAATAAAAATAAATAAATAAATAAATACATAAATAAATAAATCAAGAATATAAAGCAGGAATCCAGCACCTGCTGATATTCCAACCGTCGTCTCTATTGAGATTAACAGGTCGTTTTTCAATTTCAATAGCCTCTCTCAACTTACGATGATGGAAATGGTCGATTCTAGCAATGACCTTAGCATCTTCTATGCAAATATGATGGTTAGTCTTTTCTGCATGCTCAGCTAAGGCGGACGAGCGAGATCTTCTATGCTTGATATCGGCAGCATGCTCACAGATCCTTTGATTAATAGACCGACCCGTCTCACCAATGTAAGGAGTCCCACAGGAACAGGGAATGATGTAGACACCTTTTCCATCCCTGGGGTCAATCGGATCTTTAACCGATTTTAGAGAACTACGAATTGTATTAAGAGGCTTGAAATAAGAGGATATAAGATTTCTAAAATCCTTAAAAAGCATAAGGTATCCTCTTATTTCAAGCCTCTTAATACAATTCGTAGTTCTCTAAAATCGGTTAAAGATCCGATTGACCCCAGGGATGGAAAAGGTGTCTACATCATTCCCTGTTCCTGTGGGACTCCTTACATTGGTGAGACGGGTCGGTCTATTAATCAAAGGATCTGTGAGCATGCTGCCGATATCAAGCATAGAAGATCTCGCTCGTCCGCCTTAGCTGAGCATGCAGAAAAGACTAACCATCATATTTGCATAGAAGATGCTAAGGTCATTGCTAGAATCGACCATTTCCATCATCGTAAGTTGAGAGAGGCTATTGAAATTGAAAAACGACCCGTTAATATCAATAGAGACGACGGTTGGAATATCAGCAGGTGCTGGATTCCTGCTTTATATTCTTGATTTATTTATTTATGTATTTATTTATTTATTTATTTTTATTTTTATTTATTTCTTTAATTAATTAATTATATTTATTTATTTATTTATACTTTATTTATTTATTTATTTTTATTAAAAAAATTTAACTTATTTATTTATGTTTATATTTATATTTATTTATTTAATTAATTAATTTTATTTATTTATTTTTTATACTTTATTTATTTAAAATAATAATAATAATAATAAAAAAAAAAATTCTATTTTTATTAATTTGTATTTTATTTTTGTTTTTATTTATTTATTTATTTATTTATTTCATTTATGATTTATTATTTATTATTTATTTATTTATATTTATTTATATTTATATTTTATTTTATTTTATTTTGTATTTTTATTTATTTATTGTTCTCTATATTTGGTTTGACTCTTTGTTTGACTATTGAATTGATACGTTGTTAAATTACATGGATAAGAATTAAATGTATTTATTAATTATTAATAATAATTGATTATTATATAAAAAAAATTTACATATATGCACCAAGATTGGTTAAATTATTTACCATTATATTATTGAATTGGTCAATTAGATGTTTAAATATATTAAAGGTTGTAAAAATTTATTAAAATAATAATAATAAATAAAGAAATAGAAATTAATTAATCAATTAAATAAATAAATAATGGAATATTTACTTTTTCTTAGTCAAACTAGTCGTTATCCTAACGGCTAGTTGAGCCATTTCTACATCTATTTATACTTAATGTCTGGATCTGATCTCTCATAGTCCTGATGATGAACCACACTGGTTGGTTCGAAACGCGTCGACCACGTTCTTTTACATGTGATTTTTACCGAAAGAATTTCTACTAAATTATATTATGGATCACAGAAGCCTAGATTCCAAAAATATTTATTTATTTATTTATAAAATTGAAATATTCTTTAATATTATCTCTATCTTTTCATTCTAAATCCATGATCTTCCCAACATATTCTTAATTATTAATTAATAAACATTTTGGCAAGATAAAAATTGTTCTTTTCAATGACTTTCTAGAAGGACATATTCCAATGAACTTACTTATTAGAGCATGAACTTATATATATTAGAAGTATTCTACAATCTTGTTGGATCTGACCTCATACTTTGGATCTTGCATTCCTTTTGGAAAACAATGACATTCAATTTTATTTTTCCAAAATGCTCCAAGGAGTGATTTCTTTGAGTGATATCCATGTCCTCCATTTTGGGTTTTGAAAAAGACATGAATGATGAAGAGTTTGAGAGAGATTGCTTGGTAATCCAACATTCCTACGAACTCCTAAAACAATATGACTGAAGAAAGAAGTTAAATCCGCTCCTCAAAATTAAAAAATACATGAATGATGAAGAGTTTGAGAGAGATTGCTTCGTAATCCAACATTCCTACGAACTCCTAAAACAATATGACAGAAGAAAGAAGCCAAACCCCCTCCTCAAAACTAGCTATAAACACTTATGTAGAAAAATTTATTTATTTAATATAAAATTGAATAATTCTTTAATATTATCTCTATTTTTTCATTCTAAATCCGTGATCTTCCCAACATATTCTTAATTATTAATTAATAAACATTTTGGCAGAATAAAAATTGTTCTTTTCAATGTTTTTCTAGAAAGACATAATCAAGTGAACTTGCTTATTAGAGCATGAACTTGCATATATTAGAAGTATTCTACAATCTTGTTGGATCTGACCTAGTACTTTGGATCTTGCATTCCTTTTCGCAAACAATGACATTCAATTTTACTTTTCCAACCAAAAAGACATGAATGATGAAGAGTTTAAAAGAAATTGCTTAGTAATCCAACATTCCTACAAACTCCTAAAACAATTTGACTAAAAAAATACCAAATTTCTTCCTCAAAACTAGTTATAAACATTTATGTAGAAAAAAATATTTATTTATAAAATTGATTTTATTTTTTTTAATATTATCTTTATCTTTTCCTTCTAAATCCATTCCCCCATATTCTTAATTATTAATTAATAAACATTTCTGGCAAAATAAAAATACACATAAATAAGTTGCTCAACTTTATTTTAAATTGATCCCAAAAATGTTCTTTTCAAGGTGAGACGAAATGAAAAAGATGCCTTTCCGTATTTCACTTTAGTGTCTGCCTTTATTTCGGAAACGAGAAAATAACGCGGCAGATGTCGGATTCAAAAAGTTAATTAATTAATAAATATATTTGGTCAAATGATTCTTGCGGAGAAAGAGACACATATCGGAAAATGGAACCCGTCGCACAAAGGCACATGTTCACATGTTTTCTGAAAAGTAGATACGTTTTGCGTTTTTTTTCAAATATATTTTAAGAAAAATATAATAATAATGATAGTATAATTTGAATTTTAATATATTTAATGAAGCCCATATACAAAGGCACATGTTTTCTGAAAAATTCGATATGTAATGTGTTATTTTATATAATTTAAGAAGATGTGGTTGGAAACTGTGGGAAAGTTTTGTTTCCATAACTTTTCAAGTTCCTGACAGGACTATATATACTTGAGAGTGGTTCCGGGCGCATATGTCTGAAAGTGGACATGTCTGTGAGTGGCTCCATGCATATTCCTTGGTAGCTCCTGACAAGACTATATATGCATGAGAGTATATATACCTATGAGTATAGCAAAAATAAAAGACAAAATATTAATCAGGACAAAACTTGGCTAAATTGAAGGCAGGTTTAGTTTTAGTGTTTGGTGCACTGTCCCCACACGATATACAGGTAATGTATAGTGACTGCCGCAGCAGAGCATACTATTAGTGGATTCCAGGCAGCGCAGATCATAGTCTTGAATCTTGCTATCCTTCTTCGCATCTTCAATTCGATAGTGATAGGCATTGGTTTGAGAGTAATGGAGTTCACAGAGATTAATATTGTATTCTTTGTAGTCATAACATCGTGGTCGCAGCTTTCTTGGACAGCTTATGCTTCTTGTTCCACTGCTATTTACAGCTTTGGAGATTCCCTCGCTGATACAGGAAATTATTTAACCTCAATAATATCAAATGGTTCTAAACCAGACTTCGATAATCTGCCATACGGCGAAACATATTTTGGCAGGCCGACGGGCCGCCTTTCCGACGGGCGACTAATCGTCGATTATATCGGTATGTTCTTGATCTTCAAGCCTTGAAGAAAATTTGTGAATGCTTTACCGATTCATGAACGACTGGCTTACTTTCTTTGGTTTTGTCTTTTAATTTGTAAAGCAAATGCTTCTGGTTTGCCGCTCTTAGATCCATACCTCAGTAATAGGACTTCAACATTCGAATGCGGAGTTAACTTCGCAGTGGTCGGAGCCACGGCCTTAGATCCCGATTTCTTCACATCCAGGAATATTGAGTCCCTTGGGACTACATTTTCTCTGGACACGCAGATCCAGTGGTTTTTATCGCAAAGAAAGAAATTTTGTGCAACTTACCGAGGAACAGGTTCTTCTTCTCCTTTTTATTAAACATTTCCATTTTGTTTTCGAAATAATTTCATCTGTTGCCTTATTAACCTCCAACTGTAATTCGACTCGATTTCTGACTCTTTAATTGATATTATTTTTAAATATGTAGCCTGTAACAAGCATTTTGCAAATGCATTGTTTCTGATGGGGGAGATCGGCGGAAACGACTACAATTATCCATTATTTCTGGGACGGTCGATGAAAGAAGTCCAAACCTTTGTCCCTTTAGTCGTTGATAAGATCATAAACGCGCTGCAGGTAAGCGACTTTATCCATGAAGCTTAAGCTAAATTAAGTTCAAGTAACAGCATTTATTAATTATTTTAAATTTCGAGTTGTCTCCACCGCAACCAGCTAAGCTCAATTTAGGTAAAACAATAAAGATTACTTAATAAATTCAAATTTATGTTCTCTCGACGCTAATCTGCTCTAAACTATTATTTTGCTTTGCTGCAGCCCTTGATTGCACTATTATTTTGCTTTGCTGCAGACATTGATTACAGTGGGCGGCGCAAGAAAGATTTTACTCCAGAACAACTTACCGATTGGCTGTTCTGCTGCATACTTAACACAATATGCAACAGGACTTGGAGAACCGCTGGATGAAATGGGGTGTATGCCGAGGTTTAATAATTTTGCCCAAAACGGAAACGATCTTCTTAGGGCTCGAGTGGAAGAATTGCAAGCGCAACATCCAGATGTCAAATTCGTCTTTGCAGACTATTACAACGCAGCTCTCAGAATCTTACAGTCTCCCCAATCCTTCGGTATGAGATACTTTTGATATTCTTCTGAGCTTTTCAGAAATTTCGGGCGTAATTTAAGCTATTTTTGTCCAGGAATGCCGGCCATACGATTTGAGATTAGATGCGATCATGCACTGTTTAGTTATTTAAATTGTGTTATTAATGGAAAATACATTTAGTATTTTGGTAAATCTCGAGAATATTTAAATTTAAAAAATCCAATTATAAAAATTCAATTATTCTGTTTTACTCAAATTTCGAACAAATTCCCGTGCCAAAATTTCGACTCTCATGTTTTTAATTTTTATTTTGGGTGAGCTGAACTGTGCAGGATTGCAGAAGAATGTTTTAGTGGCATGTTGTGGAGCAGGAGGGCCGTACAATTTCAATTACAGTATACGGTGTGGCGAGGAAGGAGCCGTTTCGTGTGCAAATCCTCGGCAGCATTTCAACTGGGATGGGATTCATTTAACAGACGCTGCTTACGGCAAGATAGCAAATTTATTTTTGGACGGAACATTCACAAGCCCGCCCCTGAACACACTCTGCTCAAGGTAGTACACTCAACCCTAAACTAACCAGATAATATAGAGTACGCTCTAGTTTGGCGGAATTGTGCTTTGGAAAAGGATACTAAATTTTTTGTTTGGCGGAATTGTGCCTAGGTAAAGTATTTTAACATGTTTTTTTCTAAGAGTACATGTTATAGAATAGCTTCATTTTAATTAAAAGAATCGAGGTTCAAAAACTTTGGAAGGGTGATCTCTTGGTTGAGCTATAAACCTTTGGGGTGATGTTGATTGTTATTTTGTGCTGGTTTAACTCCTGTCCCGGAGGAGGTAGCTTTTCATGGTGTCCGGTTGGGCGATACCGACAACAACGTTTGGCGGGAGTATCCTCTGGTTAATGCCAAGTATTTCTAAGTACAATATTCTACATGACAACTGTCGGTAGTCTTTCATGGCATATTTTATCGTCAATGGCCAAGCTCAGCTGGGCACTAGACACCTTGCACGTGTGACGTATGTGAATTTTTTTTTTCCAGGAAGAAAAAAACACTGATTGTATTATGGGTAAACAAATCAGTACACAGATCATCAACATCACAGCAAGGTGCTGGAAACGAGCAAAAGGTAGAGCATATGACAACAAAAAGAGCAAAAACATAAACTGGCAAATTGATCAAAGCACGAAGGGCCCAAAAAATGCTAGGAAAACTTGAGCACGGTTCAGCAAAATGCTCGATAAAAACATCAAGACATCAAACATTGTCAACAGTGAAAATAGCAAACCATTGAACCAGAGGGGAAGAAGCAGGTCCAGTTTGGAGAGAGTGTTCGCCTTTGCATTGGTCTCACGAAAAATATGTTGGATGGGAGGATCAAGAAGGCGACTACGAAGGTATTATACCCTGTGAAACCAAGAGAGGAGAGCAGGCCACTGGAAATTGGAGTGGCCAGTGATTCTGTCGATCACAAATTTTCCACATAGATATGTAGATTTGCCAATTTAAGGTTGAAAGCCGCCCAAAGCAGATTCCAGAGGGCAAGGAGCTCCACCCTCATGTTAGAGCCAGGACCTCCATTCCAACAGACACAGTAACATTCGTTGTGTCCAAGGTTAATCCAAGCACCACACCCACACTGACCCTGCTGTTATGCCCCATCAAAATAGCTTGTCAGAATGGAGACATTGTGAGGTCGAAGACAAGCGGAGAGATCCCCCATCAAAATAGCTTGTCAGAATGGAGACATTGTGAGGTCGAAGACAAGCGGAGAGATCTCTAACCCTTGGACGCTGAGAGGGGATAGAGTCAAGCCACTTTAGGATAGACAGAGAGATGTTGTGCTGAAGGAATTTTTGACCATAAAAATGTGCCTGTTCCTGGCAAGCCAAACCTCCCAGAAGAGAGAATGGTAAGGATCGAGCACCAAAGGCCAAAGTTACCCTGGCTTCAATACTCTGCTGGAAGGGGAGAGGGCTCCAGTCCTGAATCTGCAAGCGGTGTGAAAACAAGGGCCAAATTTCCAAGATGAAAGGGTGGAGGAAGAAAATGTGTTGTACTGATTCGGACTCCAATCTACAAAATACACAATAACCCGACCCATTGAAGTCTCGCTTGGTCAAGTTGTTCCAAGTTAGTACCCGGTTCCTCATAGCTAGCCAGACGAAAAGGATTATTTTGTTGGGGATGTTATGTTTCTAGAATTTTTTGTAGAAAAGAGAATCTTCCCGAGAGATATTATGGTCCAACGAGTATTCATAAATGTCCTTGACCACAGGTGAGGACCGATACTGATTACTGTGCCAAGAGATCCTATCTCACACCTGATGAAGACAAAACCCCCAAATCTAAGTGATGGTACAACAACATCCCATTCCTCAACATCCTTACCCTACAAGTTCAGTTTCCAAGAAGTTTTCCATATGGGGCATCGTTGTTGCGAGTGGGAGATGAACTGGGAAACCATGAATAGACCTTTAAGAGCCAACACATGTTGCAGGTGGGGGTCAAGGGCGAAACTTGCCGAAAGCCCACGGACCCTTTAAGAGCCGAAGTAGATATGCTGCCCATTTCCGAAATCCCAAAGAAGGCAGTTGACGAAAATGGAAGAGACCGTCTTGAAACTCCTCCAAATGATAGAACCCCTGTGTGAAGGGAGGGACCAAGCCTTGAAAAGGGAGATAAGGTCTCACCAAATGTTGTATTTTGCCCGAAATAGGCAAGGCCAAGTACCAACGCCCGTAACCGCTCTCCAGAGTGATTTGATAAGGAGGGCCTATGAGAAAATGATAATGTTAAGGTGACCACATCCCCCCATCCTTTTAGGGCGCATGATCACTTCCATGTTACAGAGAGGGAATTTTCTTGATCCCCTAGCACCCGACTAGAGAAAATTTGAGATGATGGCCTTAATGGAGTCTACAATACCCACCGGGATGAGGAAGAGGTGAGCCCAGAAAACAAGCAATTTTTGAAGGACAACCTGAGCAAGGATGAAGCGGCTTCCGAAGGAGAGCCATTTGTGTGACCATATATTCAATCGCTTTCTGTACTTATCCAAAAGCCAAGACCAATCCTTGGATTTGTAGCCACAAGGCTTGATCGAAAAACCAAGATATTTAAATCCATCAGAGATAGGGACAATATTCACCTAAAATAGACCAGCGATGATATCCAGATCTGCACAGTTCCAGGAGGCCAAAATCAATATAGATTTACCGCAGCTGATTAACAAGCTCGAGGCCGCACCAAACTAGAGAAATATACAGTGAAGTGCAGCCCACTGTGCACAGGGAATAATGCCAAATACTAAGACGTCATCCACAAATAAAGAGTGGGTGACAGAGATATTGGGGGCCAATCGAATACCGTTGAACATGCCACACCTGTGGGCCTCTTTGATGTGCATGTTGATACCATCCATAATCAAAATAAAGGTTAGTGGCAGGAGTGAGCAACCTTGACGAAGGCCACGACCAGCGCGAAGCAATTAGTCGGTACTCCATTAATCAACACAAAAAACCAAACAGGGGAGATGCAAGACATGATCCATTAGGCATTTTGTGCAGAGAGACCTATCTTATACATAACTAGGCGGATGAAAGACTCCAATCGATGCAATCATAGGCTTTATACAAGTCAATCTTCATTATTGCAGCTTCCAATTTTTTAAGATGAATGGAGTGCAAGACTTCTTGTGTTGTGGTCACAACATCATGGATAAGTCTGCCGGGGAGAAAACCAGTCTACTCACAGGAAATGTGCAAAGAGAGGGTGGCAGTAATGCAGTAGGAGATGAGTTTAGAGATGATCTTATAGACCACATTACATAATGATATGGGTCTGAAGTTCTTGAAATCAACAGGGTGAGAGGATTTAGGGATGAGTGTGAGAAAAGTTGAGTTGATGTCCCTCGGGATCCAACCCCAATTTTTTTATTCTTCCACCACCATGAGAAAATTGTTTGTCATTAAGTCAAAAAAATGAAGGTACATTTCGACGGGCCATGAATTTTGTCCTTGGCAAAGGATTTTAGAACATCCAGTAGTTCATCCTTGGCGACAGGTTTGTTCAATTCACCATTTGACTCATCATTAAACATGCAAGGGTACTGCTCCACTGCCCAAAATTCGTCTGAGACTTTGACACCATCCCTGCATCTGTATAGTTCAGAAAAATATTCAATGGCCTCCTTGGAGATATCATATTGAGAAAAAACCAGTGTTCCCTCCTTGGATTGTATTTGCCAAATCGAATTCGTGTTCTTTCTGTAGTTGGCGAAGTGGTGGAAAAACTTTGTGTTATGGTCCCCCTCGTGCAGCCAAATAACCCGACTTTTGAGCTTCCAAGTGACTTCTTGTATTCTGAGAAACTGAATTTTTCTGCCCTCAAGGGAGGCCAAGAGAGCAAGGGTGTGAGGGCTAGGACTGCAGGATGCCATGGAAGTGTGTATGGCCTCGATGTGATTGACAATGCAACGGAGTTCAACCACCAACTTCTGTTTCTTCTGTTTCTCCCATTCCCTGGTGCAGTTTTTTAGCTTCCTCACCTTCTAAATAGGGAAGAAGTCGAGATATCCCGAGGGTCCCCATCCAACAACCAAGAGTTTTGAACCAGTTTCTGATAGTCAGGGTCCTCAATCCAGAGCCTGTTAAATTTGAAGGGGAGGCCCTTATGGACAATCTCCGAATGCCAAGTGAGGGCAATGCGTCGATGACCGGATAATGAGTCCATAATGACCAAGGATTTGAGATTGCCCAGGAGTTCCAATACACTTTCGTGCACAAGAAAACAGTCTAACCTTTTGCCCATGAAAGCATCTCTCGTCCTGTGATTGGTCCAAGTCGGAGAAAGGGGACACGGTGCAATATCGACCAGATGTTGCTCTGAAGAAAACCCAAGACAACCTTTCAGCAAGAGGGTCAAGACGACTATGAGTACCCCAACATTCAGCACCAGGCAGGGAGACATTCAGATCTCAAATTAGAATAAGATTACGGATGCTAAGAATCTCATATGAGTTGATACGGGACCAAAAAGAGGAGTGATCACATCAGGGGGCATAACAATTGATGATGTGGAAATGTTCTGAATAGCCCCGGATTCGAGCAGACAAAAGAAATACGACAAAGAAATGAAAGGCATGAAATCTAGCAAATTAGGGATTCCGCGTGACTATTAAACCCCCCGAAAGCCCCACCGAGTCAACCCCAGTAATCTGCCACTTCGGTCAGATGGACAAGAAATGAGGGATGGCTTTGGCAGCGAAGCACATAGTTTCTTGAAGGACAATAATGGACAAATAATGTACAACAAACAGATTTTTGATACAAAGGTAATTGGATTGGTCTCCAAGACCACGGATATTCAGGGACAATATCAAATTCATGAAGTAGGAGGGGAGGCCATGCTAGCTCTAAGTGCCCGATCATAAAAATAAGCATTTATGGGGATGTCCCTCAAGCTGCTAGGGTTTTCCAGAAGCAGAGATTTATATTTCGGTTTCCCTCTGATTAATTGGACACTTGACAGCTATCACCCAGATTTATCAAAATTTCTACCAAATTTTTTACCAAAATCATATCAGAATTTTCACTATTTTCCTTGCAATATTGTAGTATTGTTAAACTACTCTAAAAACATACCACATGACAACTGTCGGTTAAGGTGTATGGCGAACAGTATTGTTCATGGCTCACCATAAACCATTGATGTTTGGTGTATGTGGAAAGTTGTTAAACTGTCACATACCCAGTTAATTTGGGCATTTTTTTCCATGTAGTCTAAAGAGGGGAATTTTGGTACGATTTTGAGAAAATTGGCAGGAATTTTTGAAAACCTAGTTTACAGTTATCAAGATTGAGGATTTTGGGTACCTCTAGGGTTTTTGATGGTGCTGAGTGCATTTCTGCCATGAAAAAAAGATTTAAACACTCCCAAAATCAGATTTTTGACAAAAACAAATTCTAGAGAAATTGTGGCTTTGGTAAACAATGTCATATTTTTCTCTCAATTTTGTTAGAAATTTGGCACATATTTCTTAAAATAAAAATTATAAATAATTAAAATGTTGAATTTATTTATACTATTAAAAATAGATTTTTAAGAACTAAATGTAGAAATTTATTAACACTGATAGTATTACCGGATTCTCCTGATCTAACAAATTAATCTTATGTTAAATACAGAATCCTTCCACTTAATTCTTTGCAGAAATTAAATCGCCAATTGCAAACACATGAAGAAAATCAATCGCACATAAACATAGTTGTTTAATGGGAAAGTTTAAAGATAAAAACCCCAACTATCATATATTATGTATATCAATGGAATCATGTAATAATCTCATGCAAAGCTTAGTACATCAAGCTCTCAGTACAATCAACAATCATTACACACTGTCATCCAGAAATTTGCATATCTATGCACCAATTTCTTGCCTCCTGATAGCCTGCCTCCACTGCGCAATCCCTACTGAAGAAGACCCTTGAATGAATTCGACTTGGCCTTTCCTTGACTGCGCAATCCTCATTGGCATCTCCAATGTGTGTCAGATGCATTGAATGCATCACTATAGTCACCACAGATAGTCCATCTCACCCTTTCACCTATCTCTCCACTGGGTCTCCACTAGAACTGACATGCAAGTAGTTAACTGCTGTATTTGTTCAGTTGCAAGTGAGTCTCTAGTTATGAATTAACTAAATAATTAATTCACTAAACTCTCACTAGTGTATCTTCAGTTATAACTAGATACAACTAGCACAACTGAGTTTAACTCACTTAACTGAGCTAAACTGAATAACAACTCCCATAACTACTCTTCCAACTCTATCACAACTTTGCCACTTTAATTCTAATGGAGTCATCCATGCATGAGTCACCAACCACCCTAGGAATTGCGTAATTCCTTCAGCCCACTGATTTTCCAAATCTGTTCACTGAAATAAAGTGCTCCAAGAGAATAAGTTGATATTTATTGTCGGATTATTATTAAGGGCTAAGAATAATTGACATGCATCTATTTTTAGATTGACGACTATAAATAGACTTCTCCAAATATTCTAAAAATAGAATCTCATCTATTTTTCACATTTGATCAACCATCTACAAATAGCATCCTGTAACTTATAGAATATGCTCACCATGTCTAAAATTAGACATACACCTAAAAATAGCCTGTGGGCCCCACTTAGTGAAGGTCCTTAATTTTCACTAGGTTCATCATCTTGTTGAATCTCAACACTCCCTCTCAACAAGATAGGGATTATCCTTCACCCCGATCCTACCTCTATGGTATTCGAATTTTCTCCTGCTGAGCACCTTCATCAGAATATCTGCATCCTGATTTTTCGTAGGAATGAACTGAAGCAACATGATCTTCTGCTACACACAATCTCTGATATGATGATAACGGATATCTATATGTTTAGATCTATCATGAAACACAAGATTAATCGAGAGTTTAATGCAACTCTGATTATCACAATGTATCATTGTAGGATCTAAATGAGAACCGAACAAACCAACCAAGATCTTCCTCAACCAGATAGCCTCACATGCAGCTTGAATTGCTTCCATGTATTCTGCTTCCGCTGAACTGAGTGCCACGGATCTTTGTTTCCTATTGTACCAAGAAACTGTTGTAGATCCGATACTAAAAACCCCTCCTGATGTGCTCTTTCTGTCCATTGGGTTGCGTGCCCAATCTGCATCCGTGAAGCCATGCAACTTCACTTCATTCGTTTGTCTGTACCATAAGCCATACTCAGATGTGCCACTGAGATACCTCAGGACATTCTTGCCTACCTTCCAAAAGATCTTGGTAGGCTTAACCATCGCTTGACTAAGCTAGTTCACCGCATAGCATATGTCAGGTCTTGTATTAACTAAATACATGAGCGAACCCACCAACTGTCAATAAACAGTGGCATCCACTACCTCTGCCGATGTAGTATCCTCTTTCCTCCAATTTCCTGGAAGAGGAGTATCCATGGGCTTGCAATCCTCCATGTGAAACTTACCAAGTATCTCCCGGGCATACTTGCCTTGAGACAAAAATAGTGCACCTTCTCACTGCGATATTTCCAAACTAAGGAGATAATGAAGGAGGCCCAAATCCTTCATCTCAAACTCCTTTGCAAGATCTGCCTTGCGTGAGTGTATCAACTGCTCATCACTCGTTAGTATTAAATCATCAACATAAAGAACAATGATTAAAAGCTTACCCTCCACCACAATTTGGAATAGGTTTGCATCTGCCTCACTCTTGGTGAAGCCAAGTCTAGTGAAATAGTTGTCGATCCGTGTGTACCAAGCACGAGGTGCTTGCTTCAGCGCATACAACGCTCTTTTGAGTCTGCAGACATGCGACTCGCTGTTGAAGATCTCAAATCATTCAAGCTGCATAATGTACACTTCTTCCTCAATGATCCCATTAAGGAATGCAGCCTTCACATCCATCCGATGAATGCGCTAATCCATCTGCGCTGAGAGAGCAAGGATGGTCCTTATGGAAGAATACCATGCGACAAGTGCAAAGGTTTCTTCATAATCAATCCCCTCGATCTGTGAGAAGCCTTGGGCAACAAATCTTGCCTTATACTTCGCGACACTCCCAACAACAGCTTGCTTTACCTTGTAGATCCATTTTGAACCTACCACTGATTTACGAACAGGCCTTGGAACAATCTCCCAAGAATTGTTTCTGACAATGGAGTCATACTCCTCCACCATGGCATCTACCCATGTGGGCTCCTGCGCTGCTTCTTCAAAAGATGGCTTTGTCATGATACACTTGCTCATAAGAGCCATGTATCCAGTAAATCGGTTAGGTGATTGTCTTTGTATGCACTGTGATGTAGGGACTCCTACATTTTGTGCCGCATCAAGCTTTAGTCTCTCAGCTTCTGTGGTACGCCTTATGCCTGTTCTGATGTTTGGCTCTGCGTGAGTGGAATCCTCCACTCCATGATCCTCCTCTTGTGGCTGATCCACATCTTGAGGCTCATCTTTGGGAGCAAGTAGCTCCTCCTCTGCATGCAATTTTAGCTCCCTCTCAAGCAACAACTTCATGGTTTTCACCTCATTGAATTTTATATCCCATCGCACCACAATCATCTGAATATTTGGCAAATACACATGATAATTATGAGGTGTTTTTGTGTACCCCATAAATATCCCAACTTCTGTAGTCGACTCCAGCTTCTTCCTGGTGTCCTTTGTCAAATGAATGTAAACAGATGAGCCAAAAATCTTCAGATGAGAAATATCAGGCTTCTTACCAGTAAAAACTTCTTTAGGTGTACTCATGCCAAGTACTCTATGAGGACAACGGTTTTGCACATAAACCACAGTGTTGCATGCTTCCTCCCACAAGTGCATCGGTAGGCCCTGGTCATGCAACATAGCTTGTGCAACACCCACGATCGTTCTGTTCTTCCTCTCTGCGACCCCATTCTACTATGGGTTATGAGGCACTATGAGTTCTCTTCGAATTCCTTCTTTGCTACAGAAGTCTTTGAATTCATTCGAGATATATTCACCACCATTATCACTCTGCAGAGCCTTCACTTGCTTCCCCAACTCCTTCTCCACCAATGCTTTAAACTCACAGGACTTTGAGAATGTTTCACACTTATTTTGCATGAAGAAGATCCAACATCTACGAGAATAGTCATCAACAAATATAACATAATACCTGTGTTTTGCTATTGAAGCAACCGAGAAAGGTCCACACACTTCTATGTGAATTCTCTCCAGGATCACCGAAGTACGATTCTCCTTCTCATGAAAGGTGGTATTCACAAACTTACCCATAGTACATCCCTTGCACTGATCTGACTGCGCAAGAGTACCCTTGGGAAGTCCAGTAGAAATATGCTGCAAAATCTTCAAGGCGCCATGGTGAAGATGACCCAATCTCCTATGCCATAATTCACCCTCATCTCGGCTCACCACTTCTTGTGCTTTTCCCATCATTGCAGCGCAGCCATCTACCTCCATCTTATAGAGATTCTTAACTCAAATCCCTATCCTCTTGGTTTGACCCGTTGTTTTATGTCGCACTAAAGCTTTTCCCTCGCTCAAAACAACGTCATAACCTTTGTCCTCCAACATATCAACCGAGACCAAGTTCTTCTTCAGACATAGAACACGCATAACATCTTTCAACAGAAATGGTTTACCTGACTCCCTCTCAAAGGTAATGGATCCAATTCTGATCGCACTGTATCTACCATCGTCGCCCATCTCTATATGCATTTGGAGATCCTTCTCCTCAAAGTCACTAAACAACTCCTTGTCTCCCGTCATATGGAAGGAAGCACCACTATCAAGATACCACACCGATCCCATTGCGCTTGAAACCAAGCATGCGATAAAAGATAAATCAAGTTCAAATTGCAAGGCTAAGGCCTCACCTGCTACAGCTCCAACAACCTTCTTATTCTTCTTTTTCTATGGGCAGTTAGTGGCGAAATGCCCATGCTCGTGACAGGGAAAACACTTCATTTTGGACAAATCCAGCTTCTTGCCTTTAGCCTCGGATTTTGGATGGGATTTCTTCCCCTTCCCTTTCCTTTATTTGGCAGCCAAAGTGCTATTCTCTTCATCATCATTCTTTGATGAAGAGCCATTCCTAGTATTCCGCTTTATCTCCTCCTACACAAGATCCGACCAAAGTCACTCCCAATCCGGCAGTTTCTCCCGTCCATTGATAGAGTCTTCGTAGCTATGCCAACTCTTCGGAATCCCAAGGAGAGCCAAGCTCACCAAGTCATCATCCACATCTGTAATTCCCACACTCCCCAGCTCATCTCTACATTGGACAAACTTCGTGAGATATTTTGGAATACTATCGCCCTTCTCCATTTTGATTTTTCTGAGCTTATCTTTCAACGCCAACTTCTTATGGTCGCTGCTGCTTTGGAAAATATATGTCAAAGCCTTTTGCATTGCAAATGGAGTGGATTTCCCATGAAGGCTTGAAACAATATGGTCTTTCACACCTTCCAACAAAATTCTTCTTGTCTTCGCTACCTTTTTTTGCCATGCGTCAAGTAATGCAGCATCGCTAGAAGTAGGCTTAGGAACATCGCTATCGATGAACTCCTTTAGTATATTATCTTCAAGCAACGCCTCCATCTTGTCCTTCTAGGCTATGTAGCTCGAGCTACCCTCAAGGGCATACTCCAACTGCAACCCATTGAAATCCATTTCAATGAATACTCAACTATCGTACCAAGAAATTTCTGTAGCAAATTCGAATTGTCCACCAACACAAAAACTCAACACCGCTTCACTATTGCAATCTCCAGTGATTAACAATACTCCGATACCATGTGGAAATTTATTAATACTGATAGTATTACCAGATTCTCATGATCTAAAAAATTAATATTATGTTAAATACAAAATCCTTCCACTTAATTATTTGTGGAAATTAAATCGCCAATTGCAAACACTTGAAGAAAATAAATCGCGCATAAACACAGTTGTTTAACGGGAAAGCTTAAAGCTAAAAACCCAAACTATCATATATTATGTATATCAATGGAATTATGTAATAATCTCATACAAATCTTAGTACATCAAAATATCAGTACAATCAACAATCATTACACACTGTCATGCAGAAATTTGCATATCTATGCACCAAGTTCTTGCCTCCTGATAGCCCCCCTCCACTGCACAATCCCTGCTAAATAAGACCTCTGGATGAATTCGACTTGGCCTTTCCTTGACTGCACTATCCTCATTGGCATCTCCAATGTGTGTCAGATGCATTGAATGCATCACTATAGTCACAACAGATAGTCCATCTCACCCTTTCACCTATCTCTCCACTGGGTCTCCACTGGAACTGACATGCAAGTAGTTAATTGTTGTATTTGTTTAATTGCAAGTGAGTCTCTAGTAATGAATTAATTAAATAATTAATTCACTAAAATCTCACTAGTGTATCTCCAGTTAGAACTAGATACAACTAGCACAATTGAGTTTAACTCACTTAACTGAGTTAAACTGAATAACAACTCCCATAACTACTCTTCCAACTCTGTCACAACTTTTCCACTTCAGTTCTAATTGAGTCCTCCATGCATGAGTCACAAACCACCCTACGAATTGTGTAATTCCTTCAGCCCATGGATTTTCCAAATCTGTTCATTGAAATAAAGTGCTCCAATAGAATAAGTTGATATTTATTGTCAGATTATTATTAAGGGCTAATAATAATCAAGATGCATCTATTTTTAGATTGACGATCTATAAATAGACTTCGCCCAATATTCTAAAAATAAAATCTCATCTATTTTTCACATTCTCAGTTAAGTGATTTAAACTCAGTTGTGCTAGTTGTAACTGAAGATACACTAGTGAGAGATCGGTGAATTAATTATTAATTAATTCACAATCAGTGGTCTCACATGCAACTGAAGATTTACTACTGTTAACTACATGCATGTTAGATCCAGTGGAGACCCAGTTGAGACGTAGGTGAAAAGGACAGTTTGACTATCAATTGTGACATTAGTGGGTGCACTCATGCAACCACACACACATTGGATGTGTCCATGAGGATTGCGCAGTCAAGGCAAGCAGGATTCCATTCATTCAGGGATTGCTATAAGTAGGGATTGTGCAGTGGAGGCAGGTTGTCTAGAGGCAGAAAATTAGCGCATGTATTTGCCAATTTTTGTATGACAGTGTGAGACGATTGTATATTGTACTGAGAGCTCTTGGATTAGAGTTTTGTATGAGATTGTTTCATGATCCATGATATATACATAATATATGATAGTGGGGCTTTTAGCTTTATGCTTTCCCGGTAAAAAAATTTGTGTTATGTGTGATTTATATTTCTTATTGATATTGCAATTCAAGCGATCGTGTTTTAAATTCCGCAAGAATTTTTGTAGAAGCGATTATGTATTTAACAGTGGCATAAAATTGTTAGATCAGGAGAATCCAGGCAATACATAATTTGTATTAAAATTTCTAGAGTTGTTTCCTCTGTTGGGTAATCAAGTGGTTGATCCCTTTATTGTGCAACTGATAGTGACTATTGTGCATCCAATAGTTGGCTCACATTGCACTACTACAGTTTTCCACAAAGTTGTAGCATCATGAGTGAGGTTTTATAGTAGTTTTTTGGTGATTATGTGCCAAAATGTTATAGAAACAACATTTTGGACATGTTTTAGCATTGGTACTCTAGACATGTCGCAACACCATTACATAGACATTTTGCAGCATATGTATTGATATGTGTTGCAACAATAGTTCTCATGGATGTGTTGCAACATCAATAGGGTGTTTTAGAAACACAAAGGTGTTGTAACAACATGTTGAAGGTGTTGCAACAATACATGCTAAAGGTGTTGCAACAATGCAACCTAGGATGCTACAACGACTAACCTTCTCGAAATACTTTGATGTTACTTCTAGGGGTACTTGCATGTGTTGGCTCAAGGGGTCTTGACCCAGGTTCGGAGTGCAAGGTTTTCCAACAAACCCCTATACTATTGGCCCTTTCGGCAATGACCTACTTGTGCAAGTCAAGGTTTCACCTGAAGTAGTATGGGTGGGTGCTGGAACTAGGTTTCCACACCCTGAGAAAGGATGGGTAAGGTAAGCAGAGCTATGCTAGACCCTGTGATTCCCAGATTACATTGTTCTACGCAAGGTCAATTAGGTCTCTATTCACACCCACATGTGCTATATCTATAATTATATGCTTTTATGACAAGTAGCATAGTATTGCATAAACAAAACAAAATATATCCAGATACAGAAAACACACTTACACAGATCTTCGCAGATTAAATAAAGAAAATGCACAATGTAGTAATTACCAACGATTCACACCAAGAGTACTCACAGATTCAGTTCTCTATCAACCTTTCTTATTCATTCATTCAACAATTATTCCTTACAATTCCCTTCCTAGCCAGCGCACATAGCAGCAGGGTCCACACACAGTTGGAATTGGATCTCCGCGCACACAGCCAGCAGGATTCCTTTCCCCAAAACCCAAACAGATAGCTTAAACCACAATTCGCATCAATAACTCTTCATTCTACTACCTTACAATAAAAAATGTTCCTCTATTTATAATAATCTAGCCTAGACCTTCCTATGGTCCGAAAACCGTGGTTTTCGGACCCCTGGTTTACCCTTTTACCCATTACAATGCTTTTGGGGATTTGACACACTCCAAAATCCCTGCGCTAGATTAAATATAATCAAAAGTATCCAAAATGGACCAGTTTCGCAGCTCGTAGGAAACCTTGTTCCAACAGTCCCCCAACACAATCTTGTGACTCGTCTCGAGTCACTGTAGCCGCCATATAGTCATTGAGCCTGGTATGGCTTGAGTTGACTACCATTGACAAAGCTAGGTAAGATGTCACCGCGCAGGATAGCTAGCTGGACGACTCTGCCATTCGTGATTTCCTTAACTGTGTAGGGACCAAGCCAGTGCTTCCAGAATTTTCCTGGGTGTTTCGAAACTGGATATCGTATAAAAGGACGAGGTTTCCTGCGACATATATATTTTGGCGAATATGTCGATCATGCCATGCTTTATCGCGAGCCTTCTGAACCTGTTGATGAAAGTTAGCAATAAACTGATCTTCCTCCAAAGCCACAAGCTACGCAAGATGCTCCTCTATGATATCGATGTCCGTCATATTTGTAAATGCTGTGATGCGTAGGCTAGGAACAACGTACTCTATGGGAATAATGGCCTCCTTGCCATAGACCATTCAGAAGGGGGTCCTGCCTGTCAGCTTCTTGTAGGTCGTTCGGTAGGCCCACAGAACAGAGGGAATGTGAACATCCCAGTCACTATGATCGGCATTGAAAACCTTATTTAATGCTTGTTCCAAAATTTTGTTAAAAGTTTCAACCACCCCATTTTCCTAGGGATGGTATGGTGTACTCTTCACATGGTGGATCTGGAATTCCTCATTCAAGGCTTGAATCATTTGGTTAACAAAGTGCATACCTCTGTCACTCATTAGGATCTTTGGGCAGCCAAACCAAGTCAGAATCTGCTCAAAGATGAAGTGCGCAACAGTATCTGCAGTACAATCCTTCACCGCTTGTGCCTCAACCCATCGAGTTACGTAGTCAGTGGTGGTGATAACGTAGCACGCACCTGTTTTCTTTCCCGATGGATTGATGGGTCCTATAAAATCAATGGCCCATTTGTCAAAAGCCTGTAAAGCCACTTGAGGCCATAATGGCATCTTATCTTGGTGCGAGGGCCGTCCCATTCGCTGGCAGGTGTCGCATGATTTACAATAGGAGTAAGAATCCTGATGTAGGGTAGGCCACCATAACCCAGCCCTCAAAATCTTTTGTGTCATTGCTCGTCCGGCATAGTGGCCTCCTGCGACACCTTCGTGTGCTTCTGCTAAAACAGTAGGATGTTCATGTTCCAGGACATATCTGCATAGTATTTCATCTACGCCTAGCTTGTATAACTAACCGACGATGATAGTAAAGTCCGTTACCCGAGTAACCAACTCCTTCTTCTGCTGCACTGAATATTCTGCAGGGGCCATGCCTGCAATGAGGAACTCAATGACATCAGCAAAGTGTGCGTCAACCACCTTAATGGTGAACACTTGCGCATCTAGTAAGCCCTCTTCCAAGCTATTAGGTTCTTCCCCTGTTTCGATGCGAGACAGATGATCCAGGCCTGCATTCAACCTTCCAGGCTTGACGATGATCTCAAAATCATATTCCTGGAATAGAAATAGCCAGCAGAAAATCTTCCCCCCCAACATAGGCTTGTTGAATAGGTATTTCAAACTCGAATGATCAGTGAACGTTTTGAAGTGTCCACCTAGTAGATAGTGCCGATATTTCTGTAACGTGTAGAACATAGCCAATCCTTCGCGCTCAGTGGTAGAGTAGTTCCGTTCTGCACCCAAGAGTTTCCGACTCGCAAAGGAAACCGGGTGATCAATATCTCCTTCTCCAGGCTGAGTGAGGACAGTGCCCAAGGTGATGCCTGATGCATGCACATGTACATGGAATTCCTTCGACCAATCAGGAAATATTAGTATGGGTGCAGAGATCATCTTCTCCTTGAGCAGTTCAAAGCTCTTCTGACATTCGTCATTCCAAAAAAAGGAAACATATTTTTATAGTAGGTTTTCCATGGGTGTTGTGATCAGGACGTACCCCTGAATGAATTTCCTATAATAGCCCATGTGTCCAAGAATAGAACGCAGTTGTTTTTCTGTTTTTGGGACTACAAGGTTTATAATTACGACTACCTTCGCAGGATCAACCATCAACCCTTGCCGACAGACTATGTGTCCAAGCAAGATTCCAAATGGTACACAAAATATGCACTTCTTAATATTCAAGGAAATCTAGTGCTTTCGACACGCATCCAACATTAATCGTAGGTTAGAGACATGCTCCTTTACCAGGCTGAAAATCGTCCAGTCATCGAAATAAACCTCTAAGAACTTATGAATAAACTCCTTGAATACAACAACTACGACCCTTGAAAAAATAGCAGGTGTGTTCTTGAGACCAAGGGGCATGACCGTATACTGAAAGGACCCCCATTCAGTTGTGAAGGTAGTCTTACTACGATCTTCAGGTGCAATTCGGATCTGGTGGTACCCTGAGAACCCATTGGTGAAGGAATAGGCCTCTTGTCCGCCCACGCTATCAAGGATTTCGTCGAAGAAGGGTGTAGGGAAGGGGTCATGGACACAGGTGTCGTTTAACTTGCGTAGATCCACGCAGATGCGTATTTACCCCTTTTTCTTCTTCTCCTAGATGACCATTGGACTTACCCAATCCGATTGTTCAACTGGTTCAATGATACCTGCGGCAAGCATTTTTTCCAGCTCTTCTTTGAACTTTTTCTTATATTTAGGATTCAGTCAGTAAGGCTACTGCTTGATGGGGCACGCCTCAGGTTTCATAGTGATGTGCATAATGCCGAGGTCCTCGGTGATTCCCTTGAGCTCCAAAAACTTTGTCGGAAATAAGTCCTGATACTTCATGAGTAACTCTGCAATTTTGCCTACAGTTCCTTCATCCCAATAGTCCCCAATTTTAGCCAGCATAGGGTGTTCTTCCGTCCCAATATTAACGTCACGTAGCTTGAGAGGCTGCATTACATCAATATTCTATAACGATGGTCCAATAACGGTGTGTTCCCCTTCATATTCCGGGACAGAAATGTTTCGAGGATTATCTTCTTCTTCATCAATCACCAAGCTCCGGCAGTTGGCTATATCTTTCATCTATGCTTCCCATGTTAGGACTGCTGGTGCGGCGTGGTGGTGAGAGTTCTTAAATACAAACGCATCAATGTCCTATAGAGCTTCGTCGAGTGTCTCTGTCCCCCCAATCAATCTGAACGTTCCTATAAAGTCCTCTTTTATCATTTCCCAATGGTAGGTGCACTGGTGTAACTCCGCATCTAAGTACCAAACAGCCGGGATAGGGCCCAAGGCATGAAAAAATAGATGGACCCATTCTTCTGTAGTTCGGTCAGACCATTTGGTCATCCAGGCACGTAGATGTGGGAGGGGATACCCAGGTCCTAGGAATATCTTGGTGCGTATGTCAGCTGGAGGGGTGAACCGCAGAATCATCCTATCCTAACACGTTTCCCAGTTCGGGAATGCTTTCTTGTGGGTATCCCACTAACGCGCAGGTGTCCCTCTCATAGCCAGATTGAGGGCCCAGAGCCGTCATTCTCTTGGAACCCTAGCTTCCAGTGTTCTTAGGAATTTCTGGACACTACCAGACTCATCAAAGTGGGGTAGATCTCTTACCTCCGAAGAAATGCAGTAGAGGTTCCTCGTGACCCAAGGGCAACATAGCGTCGAAACCTCGTGTAACTGGTTTTGCCAAATCTCCAGTTCCTCATCAGCATCAAAAAATCGTTCACTGTCTTTCTCCCCATAGAGTATTCCATCTACTGTAGGGTTAATCCTATCTTCATCTTGCGTAGTCAATTTGTAAATGTGATCTATTTCCTCCTCTGCGTAGGCTGGCTCTATATACCACGCACCTTCTGCTGGATCTAGTGGTACTATTATGTGCGTACCGTTGTTCTCAAACACCATGCTGCGCTTTTTGAGATTGATGAAACCCCCCATGTCTATAGCCTAGTCCAGTCCTAGGAGTGCAGGGTAAGGATCCGTATCCTCCACAATTTCTATGACTTCAAAGTTAGCTAGGAATTTTACTCCTGCGATATCTACCATGACTTTTGGCAACGTCCCTAGAGGGATGATCTTCTGTTGATTCGCCATGCACAACTGGATGGTGGACCATTCCAATTTAGGCTCTCCCATTCGTTGCCATGTTTTCTTTGGTAATACGTTCGCATCCGACCCAAGATCGAGAATAACTTGATCCATATCATAGTCGCCAAACTGCACAATCAACTGCATTTCTCTCCCAGTGCATTTTCTATAACTGTATAGTTTGTGTACATCCCTGGTGTCAGGAATGGTGTTGGGCTAGGCTGCGCAGCTATGCAGTAATACTTGAAGATTTTCTACAGTTTGTGGGTTACGTAGTAGTTTCAGACATGCCTTCAGAAAGGGCTCAACCCCTTCCTCTATCTTAAGGTGCGTCGGCAGCTGCGCGGGGGCTACCAGTGGTGCCTACTCTTTGAACTTCACTCCTTCCCGTGAGGCAAGCTCCTCCTTTGCTCCTTGGGTGACCATCCCGCTGTGTGTCATAAATTTTACACTCGGATCTTCATTCCTTAGCTCGGTTTTAACTCTTTTCACATTCTTCGTAGGGGTGGGTTGTTTTTCCTACATTTTGGCTATCAGGATCGGGCAGTCTTCAATCTCATGGTCCAGTTGCCGGCAATATTTGCAGGATTTCCTGGTGGGATTTGGGCAGTCCCTTGCAAATTTCCCTACCTCTCCGCAGTTATAGCAGATCAGCTGCCCCTGCCCCCGTCCTACGCTTCCTCCCCGACCTCCCCTACCCCTTGCCGGGGAGCCACCAAAGTTTGTGGGGGATCTCAGTGGCACAGGGTCTAATTGTACCCTATAGAGGTTCCCTCGATCTACAATCAAGTCATACGTGCGAAAATTCTGCTCATCATGTCCTACTGATCAGTAGAACCTGCACCATTGTTGCTTTAGTTATGGGACATACGCACCTAGTCGAGGGCAATGGTTTATATCATGCAATCCTGCTACACGATGGTTGTCACACTACAGCGCAAGTCTGCTCGAGCCTGGTCATGATAGGATGGGTTCCCCACTTGCTCCTAGGCGTACCGGACTAGGTCCTCCCACCTGCATGTAATCTGCCAATAGAGGGCACTGATCCTTCGTGTGGCCAGATACCCGACATCATATGCACCATAGATCTGTGCGACCATCCTTTCCTCGCTCCTTTCGCAGGTTCTAAATTTCCATGTGCATAGCCCCAAGCTGTTCCTAAATTTTCTATACCCCTACTGACGTATCCTCCCTGGGTGCAGCTTCTAGTTTTATAGCGACTTCCACAACATTTTCCTGCGATTCAAATGTTTGGTGACTCATTGGCGTGCGTAGGTGAGGTAACAACATAGCGATGAAACATTCTGTATGTTTCCTATTTTCATACTTGAATCCTCCTTCCCTGATTTCTTTCTTCAATCATTGATCGACCTCCCACACCAACTCAGACGTACCTTGCTTGAAGTCTTTTACTTCTGCTACCAACTGAGAGTACGATTTTGGCTTTAGGAACTGTTGTTTTAGGGCATCCTTAATATCTTGAAGAGATGCGCTCCCATTTTGAGATATGTAAAACATATACCAGTCCAGAGCTCTTTCTTCGAAGGCCAGGGAAAACTGTGCTCTCTTCACAGTATCGCTTAACACCCCCTGCGCAGTCCATACCGAGTCGGACACAAACCAAAAACGATCCATGTCCTCATTGGTCGCGCCTTTGAAGGTAGGTAGTTTCAAATGTACTGCCATGTCTCCTTCTAGCAAGGTTTCGGTTGAGGGTTTATTCTCCTGTGAGTCTGACGTGGGGGTAACTGGCGAACCTTGCGTAGCTGCTCTTCTCAGTAGGTTACGGGCAGAGTGATCCTTTTCTTGATTGGTTCGATAGTACTTACCGCTCCGTGTTGTACTTTCATCCAGAGTAGTGCTCATTCACTTCTATGTCAGATCTTTAGTATTCACTTGTCAGTACTCGATCACTTCCTCAAAATTCTCCAGGTCCCGGCAATGGAACCATTTGTTGGCTCAAGGGGTCTTGACCCAGGTTCGGAGTGCAAGGTTTGCCAAAAAACCCCTATACTGTTGGCCCTTTCAGCAATGACCTACTTGTGCAAGTCAAAGTCTCACCCGAAGTAGTATGGGTGGGTGCTGGAACCAGGTTTCCGCACCCTGAGAAAGGATGGGTAAGGCAAGCAGAGCTCCGCTAGACCCTGTGATTCCCAGATTACCTTGTTTTGCATAGGGTCAATTAGGTCTCTATTCACACCCACATGTGCTAGATCTATAATTATATTCTTTTATAACAGTAGCACAATATTGCATAAACAGAACATAACAGATCTAGATACAGAAAACACACTTACACAAATCTTCGCAGCTTAAATATAAAATTTACAATGCAGTAATTACCAACGATTCACACCAAGAGTACTCACAGATTCAGTTCTCTATCAACCTTTCGTATTCATTCATTCAACAATTCTTCCTTACAATTCCCTTCCTAGCCTGCGAACACAGTAGCAGGGTCTGCACACAGCTGGACTTGGATCTCCGCACACACAGCCAGTAGGAGTCCTTTCCCCAAAACCCAAACAGATAGCTTAAACCACAATTCACTTCAATATCTCTTCATTCTACTACCTTACAATACAAAATGTTCCTCTATTTATAATAATCTAGCCTAGACTTTCCTATGGTCCGTAAACCATGGTTTTCGAACCCCTGGTTTACCCTTTTACCCATTATAATGCTTTTGGGGGTTTGACCCGCCCCAAAACCCCTGTGCTAGATTAAATATAATCAGAAGTATCCAAAATGGACCAGTTTCGCAGCTCGTAGGAAACCCTGTTCCAACAATATGAGTTTTTTTGGAATATTTCCTGTGAATCTTAATTAGTTAGCATCAAAATACAAATTATTTCCTTAATACATAAGAATGAACATTAAAAGTGACATAATAAAAAAATTGTTTACCTTGGGAAAAAATGCATCATTGTGAGCAAAATGAATTATAAGATGCTATGGACATGAGAAAAATGTGTTCAACAAGGTGTTCAATTGGTATAGAAAGGATGTCACTTTGGGTGTTCATCACTCTACCAAAAATATTGGACTAATATATGTGCACATGAGCTTAACTTGTATTATTATTATTATTATTTAACACTAATGTCAGATCATCTCCCCATAATGGGTTATAGAGTACCTCCCAGTGAAATGAAAAATTAAAAGAAATGATATTTTGTGAATGAATTTGTTGACATAAAGATTATAAATACTTATTTTTGAGTGTGAGGTTAGCTACAATGATTTATAGTAGTTTTTTTTTGTGTATGATATTAAAGATTAAATATTATTAAAACATATATAACGTATTACACATATCATAAGTGATGATCACAAGAGATATTTTTTTTATTGTGAATACTATCTAAGTTGACAACCTTTTGGTCCTAGAGTAAAAACATGTGTTTCCTCATAAGTCATTCACTATTCAATTCTAGAGTGCGGTAGAGTATGTACACTTCCATAAACTTTAGTAGTCAAATTGTTATGTAGAAATGGGTCTTTTGTCCCACAAACAAAGGGATCTCATACACCAATTTGGTGTCTGGCATTATTATTATTATTTTAAAACCTAAAATTGCTTATTAGCTAAAACATAGTTTTCCTTGGATATAAGGATATACATTAACAACCTAATACCACCAATGGGGCAAGAGCAAATCTACATTTTTGAAATAGTTACACATTATTTAAAACAATAATAAATATGGTTCACTTTGGTGTGCTTTGGGACGTCCCAATCCTTACTAAGTCATAAGTATCTTGCTAGTACTAGCTTATAATAGTTGCAATCAACTGGATTAGTCATAAGTTTAGCACTAGTCTGTAATAGTTGTAGCCAATTAGATTTGAATGTGGACCTCACATTCATAATCCCAACTAGTTAAGGATTCCTTCCTTGGTTAATCTTATCATGTTCGTAACTCTCCTAAATCTTAAAAAAAATACAAACAAACCATTAATAACTATTATTGCTTTAAATTAACAACTAAAGTATCATAAACTTTATACTTTCAAGTTTACTGAGTAATTCAAAGCGAAGTGCACTTCTACTTTTGAAGTTAGGCTCAATCTACCCCGCTATACAACTGTGGGTGAAGTGAAATTATACTTTCGAAGTTAGGCTCAATCTACCCCGCTATATAGCTATGGCAGGTCATTGATCAATCTACTTTACATTTAAACTTTTTCCTAATTATTATTATCCATTTTTAAGGTATTTTGTTTATTGGACAAGGGACCCACCACCACCACTTCTGCGCAGTCATTTGGCTGCTAAGTCTACGACCTCTTATACATACTCTACCCGTCTTTGATTTTGAACCTATGAACTCTTAGGAGGAAACACATGCTCTTAACCATTTGGCCCACTCTTAACCATCTACTTTAAATTTAAACTTTTTCCTAATTACTTATATACATTTTATTATTTTATGTGTATTAAGTTGTATATATATATATATATATATATAAAGAGTATCATGTATAACTTGATGATTAAGATTTTTGGAGAAACTGTGTGTCACAAGCATACGTTTGCCCAAAGTTTCAGATGAACTCTTCACTCATATTTAGGGTTTGAAGTTTACTGATAACTATATATAATTGTTTTTGTTTTTGATTTTTTTCTTAAATTTTAATGATAAATATATGCTTTTTAGTGTTGAGATTCAACAAGATGATGAAATTAGTGAAAATTAAGCACCTTCACTAAGTGGGGCCCGCAGGCTATTTTTAGGTGTATGTCTATTTTTAGACATGGTGAGCATATTCAATGCATTGGATTGATAAAAGATGTTGTTGTTGGTCTTACAAAAGTCCCTGCCAAGACAATGGTAATGGACATTGTGGTAGCAGACATTCCACCCAAGTTTGACATGCTTCTATCTAGGTTTTGGGCAACAAATATCAAAGGCACCATGGAGATGGACCTAACATATGCCATCATTCCTATTTTTGGTGAGCAAAGAAGGCTGTATAGAGAAACAAGGATGGCTTATATGGTAGCTAAGTGAGATAAACCTCGAAATTTCCCAATTTATGTTGTTGAAACTGAATTAGGATCATCTATGCTTTTCAATGAGCTAAATGATGAAGCAGAAGATGAAAAAAAAGAAAAAATTCAGGAGGTTGAAAATCAGCAAGCTGAAAATAAGGAAATCATTGAAGAAAAGGCAGAGGGTTGGTGGTTGTTGCATTTTGATGGATCAACTAGAAGAGAGGGGGCTGGAGCAGGCATTTGGATCACAACTCCTGATGATGAAAGTAAGTTCTATTCTTTCAAACTAAACTTTGATTGCACAAATAACATGGCTTAGTATGAATATCTGTTTTTGGGTTCAGAAATTTTGAAAAGATTGGGTGCCCAAAAGATTTTAGTTTGTGGAGATTCTCAATTATTTATTAAACAAGTTGAAGGTGTATATCAAACCAAGGATGTGAGAATGAGAGCATATAGAAATTTTATCATGGAGATGTTAGAAAAAATTCAAGAATATTCATTTATTGTGAAAACTAGGGATCAAAACTCAGTAGCTGATTCCCTAGTTGTTTTTGCAAGTCTGTTTTTTATCCCTGAACATTCCACTGAAAAATATCTGGTTGAAGTTAACATCATTCATTGGCAAGTTTTTTAAGATGACCAGGAAGTCAAAAAATTCATAGAATTGAAAGAGGAGTTTGAAAGCACACAAGTAGATCAAAAAATCATGCTTGCTGAAACAAAGGGTAATTCTGAAGTTTTGCAACTGAAGAATAATTGTATACCCAAAGGTCTCATCCCACTTGAAAATATTTTTGACCAAATTGATGTGTTCAAATCTCCTAGGATACAAGCTGATGATGAAGAGGTAGAGAGTTGTAACCTTGGTACAGTAGCAATGCCTAAAATGATCAAGCTTTCAAAGTTTCTTTCTGTAGAGATGAAACAAAAATATATTGAGATGATGAGAAAGTTCATTGATGTTTTTGCATGGAGTTATGCTGATTTGAAAAAATATGATCCTACTCTTATTCAACATACCATTCCTATTAAAGAAAATGAGAAGCCTTTCAAACAGAAGTTGAGGAGGATTAATACACTACTTATGCCTCTAATTGAAAAGGAAGTTAAGAAATTCTTTGATGTAAAAATTATTGTTCCCATCAGATTCTCAAAATGGCTTGCTAACTTGGTTTTAGTCAGAAAAAAGAGTGGAGAGATCAGAATCTGTATTGAATTTAGAAACTTGAACAAAGCTTCTCTAAAGGACAATTACCCTCTCCCTAAGATGGATCAAATTCTTCAAAACATTGTTGGTTCCCAAAATATGTCTATGCTGGATGGTTTTTTAGGATACAATCAGATATTAGTGCACCTAGAAGACCAGGAGAAAACTTATTTTACTACACCATGGGGGAAATTCATGTATGCCAATATACCCTTTGGTTTGATGAATGTAGGAGAGCACTTTCAAAGAGAAATGGATATTTCCTTTCCAGAGGAGAAGGATAATTTGGTGGTTTTTTATCTGAATGACATAACAATTTTCTCAAGAAGAGAGGAAGACCATTTGAAGCATCTGGAGAAAGTTCTGCTGAAGTGTAGAAGGTTTGGTATTTATATTAATCCCAATAAGATTATTTTTTATTTAACTTCTGGAAAGTTTCTTGGGAACATCATATCTAAATATGGGATAAATATTGATCCAAACAGAGTCAATGCCATTCAGAAAGTAGATCTGCCTAGAAGCAGGAAGGAAATTCAGTCTTTCCTTAGAAGAGTGAATTTCGTGAGAAGGTTTCTTCCAAATTTGCTGAGATTGTCAAAGACCTAAACAATATTTTGAAAAAAATGAGCTTATATTAAATGGATATTTGAAGCAAAGTAGTCATTTGAAGAAATTAAGAAGGCACTCACTGAGGCCCCAGTATTGAGCAACCCAGATTTTTCAAAGGAATTTCTGGTTTTTACATTTTCATTAGAAAACAAAATTGCTGGAGTTTTGCTACAGAAAGGACAACAAGGTACAAAGCATCAAATTTCATTGTTTAGCATAACCCTTGCAAATTCAGAGCTAAGAAGGTTCAGTTTGAACAAATGAGTAAAATCTGGGAGGATCAAGTCACAAGTGTCTCAAAGACCTTGGAAAATACAGAAAAGCTGATAAAGTGGACTCAACCACTAAGAGGAGAGGTCAAGCACATAAAAAAGATAAACTTGCACTCACAATCTAAGGACAGGGCATTAAAAGACAAAGTGCAAGACCTTGAAGAGAAATTGGATCTGATTCATGAAGAATTGGAAAAGAAAGGTTTAAAGATGACAATGGTAGAAGAGCCTATAGCTCAACTGATTGTAAATGAAGAGGAAACACCACAAGAGTAGTAATTTGAGATTGAATATGCCTTAGAAGGTGCATTACATGCAGAGAATCAAGATTTTGCAGCTGGAGGTCAGTTTTTGAAGACAATTTTGAAAGGGGCAATTTCTGGCTTTTTACATAGTTTCATAGTGTACCTCAGGCTTGAAGCCAGAAATACGCTACGAAAAAAACCTGTAGGTGTCTTTTTGCTTTTAAAATCAGTTTTTGTATGTTTTAAGGAGGGGGAATCATGGTGGTAAGGTGTCATGAATTGATTAACATGATGGAAAAACAAAGGAGTGAATAAAATGGATGCAGAAGCCATTTTTCCAACGCTAACAAAAATCGCTACGAAACTGTCATGTTTTCGTAGCAAGCAATTGTTGAAGTTTTTGAGCATCTTAAAAGTAGTTTTTGTCAGTTGGAGACCTCCAACATGTCAAGGGAGCTTATTATCAGATATTTATGATTCAAAGGGAGTGCTATGTTTTATCTCCCTGTAATTTGCTAGATTGATTGAGATACAAATTGACAAGGATAACATCAAACCAAGCTTTAGAGCTCTAGGATCTAGCCCTCCTAGTCTTAGAGAGGGATCTCTCAATATGTTTGTAAGGATATAGCTTGATGCTTTTAAGAGGTTTATTTTAGGCTAGTTATTAAGTGCAAGTTTTTTGTTTGCAGGTTTGGTTGGGCATGATCACTTTGATACACACGAATTCTAGACAAAACATGGAATATTGTTGAGTCATTAGAGCAGTAAAGTCAACAAAGTCAGATGAGTTCATCTGATAGTTTCCCAAGAAACATATACAGAACAGAATTCCATGGTTGGTGCATTTCTTGAATAATTTAGATCAGTTAGCATCAATTACGATTTATGGTTAGCCCTGCATAGTGTTGCCACTGAAATATTATGTTCTTGGAATCATCTCTTTAAAGTAGCTTTGTCTAGATTTGTCAAGGAAGTCTGTTTAAAATCATGCTCTTTTCCTTTACTTAGATAAATTTGTTTTAAGGAAGCCTTATAGCTGTAAATTTGGATTTTAGAGTTTTCTCTCCTTCTATGGTTATAGTTACTTGTATATCTTAAATGTTTTTCTGCTCTAGATGATAACAGCTCTAAAAGTTGAATAAGTTTTTTACCTTTCTGTGTTTTTATCTAAATGTTTGTCTTGGTTAATTATCTTTTTTTAGTCTGCAATCAAATGGATTAGGTCCTGCTTATGACTTTGATTCTCTTGTTGCTCTTATCAGTTTTCCAACTCCCTCAGTTTACAAGTATATAAAGGATTATGTTTCAGCCCTTTATTAGTTTGTTTTTCTCAATATTTATGTCCATTTCATAAATCCATCATAACCTTAAAAGATCCACCAACCAAGTAAACTTTCCTTGCATATGATCTTAAAACCATTGATGAAATCATCTGGACCTTGTTAGACTCCATTGCCCAATGACTCAACAATCTTCCATGTTTCCTATCTAAAATTTGTCAAATTATCATGCCCAACCAAACCCAATCAAACAAACTTGCACTTAATAACTAGCCTAAAATCAACCTCTTAAAAGCATCAAGCTATATCCTTACAAACATATTGAGAGATCCCTCTCTAAGACTAGGAGGGCTAGATCCTAGAGCTCTAAAGCTTGGTTTGATGTTACGCTTGTGAATTTGTATCTCAGTCAATCTAGCAAATTATAGGGAGATAACATAGTGGCGATCACGGTGGGACCCCTGAGTTCATAATTGCCTAGCAAGCCCTTATAGACTCATTATTCCTTCAATAACCATAGAAACTCAGAAAAACCCAAAACATTTCAGATTGGTTTCATAATAAACATTGGTGGTGGACCATAGAATATTTTACCTCCAAAAGAGCTAAAAATTTCCACCTGGCGACTCCACTAGCCTCCAGTAGGCCTATTACTTCACTAGTCCTTGTAAAATCCCCTGGGAATGCATTAAGAAATCCTAATCATGTTGATGGTGGACAACAACTCATCTCAAAAATTTTGAAATCCTCTGGCGACTCCACAACTCTCAATAGACCTAAAGACTCCATTGGGAAACCCATTCTATCATAACATCACTCATACTCAGTCAAGGAAACTTTTAGGATTAATTTTTCTTTGTTAAAGACTAGTTTGCCTCTAAATATGGTCATATCTGGCTAACTTTTCTTTTCTTTCGATCTAAAATCAACATAGTGGCCACTCCACATCCCAAAATAGCAAAGACCAAATCACTTCATTAATAGAAGACACTGAACAATTTGAAAAAATGCAGTCAAGTTTCATAGCAGAGTTGCATTGTGAAATATCAAGTGAATTGGCAGAACTTGAATGTGAAGACCTTCCAAAGGTTATCCTTCTCAACTCAAAACTCAATGCTAAACCTGAGCTTAAGAAAATTTTCCTAGAGTTTGTGGTTGAAAGGTATGAAACTGAGATTGAAATGTTGAATTCACAAGAACAATCATACCAATTTAGGGACCCCAGAGCATTTTTGGAAAGTCTCCCTCCCCCAAATCAAGAAGAAATTTCACTGCCTTTTGATGTGCAGGAAAAGGATGATTGTGCTTTCAAGAGCTACACTGAAGATGCAGTGATTAAAGCTGTCAAGGATGCAGATAGCCTACCAGTTATGGAAGGCCTAAAAGAAGAAAGTTCCCATCATATTTTTGTTGATCCTCTGGCAGAGTAAATGAAGGCCCTAATTGGCTCAAGTTCCCAAGCATTGATCCTTTGAAAGAGCCAGATACATCAAGAGTGGTCGCCACTGGTGGTGGCCTTGGTTTTGAAGACCCACATTTAAAGTACCCTGTGGTTATATCTGACAAACAGTCAGATTTTTTACCCTTTTTTGTTACTGCTTAAGTGGTTGCACTGGCACTATTGTATCATATAAAACAACATATATTTCCAAGTTAGATTAGGGTAGGTAGGAATGTCAATAAAGCTCAGCCTTTGAGCATTTAGTTAGTGTTTTAAAATTGATTTGAAAGAAATATGAAAAATACAAAAACAACAGAAAAAGAAAAAGAAATTAGGGCAGATTCCAAAGAGGTACGGCCCCATACCAAAAAAAAGAGAATCTTCTGAAAGTGTGCAAGTCTAAATTCCACTGCTAATTCAAAATGATATCTTGTTCAGTCATCTAGCCTAATAATGGCTGAACATGCTTTAAATTTATGTTGATCAGTTAGTAGAAACTTTGATTGATAAAACATTATTTCAGACTTAACTTATTCAAAGAAAGATAGATTAGGATAGAAAAGAATGGTTCAAACAAACTCAAAATATGAACCAAGAAAAGGAAAAATATGGCTCTAAATATATCAAAACTTGAGCCAAGAAGAAAGAAGGATGTATTTTATTACAGATCTTAAGCCTTCACAATTTTTTTTTAATTTTCTGCAAGTAAAGTCTATGTGTAACTTGTACATACAGCCATAGACACCATAGAAAATCAGACAGTCTAATCCTGGTTTTTCTGTGTTTAAATTTATATTTTATAATATAGAGAATGCAAATCTGTCAAACAACTAAATCTTGACAAATAGCAGTATAGGTAGAAATAAAGAGTTCAACAATTTAATCTGGACTCTAGGAAGAAATAAGGATAGGATTAGATAGTTTATTTCTGTTTTCAAAAATAAAATGTCAAAGAGTTTGCTAGTTCAAATGCACTCAAAGAAGAAGTAAAAATGCTAGGACAAGTAAGATTGGGTAGGTAGAGATGTTATTTTAAAAGAGATTACATTTTTCAAATTGATAAAAGTTGTCTTTTTCAGAGAAAGATCAGCAAAGGAAAGAAAATAATTTTTCCCAAGGAATAAGGCACTAGTTTGCTGAAAGCCAGAATATTGATAGGCTGAGGTTCTGGACACCTAAAAAGATAGTTGTCCTCCCCAAGTGGAGCCACTGTTAGCCATCTATAAATTCTGTTATACCTAATGATGGCTAGATCAGTCCATGGATTTCCAAAACAAACTTTTCATGAAAATTTCTGAATTTCGGAAATCTCACTGTGTTCATTATCCCTAAGTTATCCATTTTCTCATAAAATTTCACTCATAATCCTTCCAAGTTTTCCTTTCTTATTCAAAAGGAATATTGTTTCCAAGCCTCTTTCCCTTCATTTTTAATTTCACAAATTTCCTCTATCTTTCTCCTTTTCACCCCTTATCACTCATCCTAACAACTCTTTATCCCCTAATAAAGTACCTCTTTTCCCTCATTTCCCCCTATTTCCACCCCTCATTTTCTCCAAAAAACCCTTTTTGAACCATTAAAATCACTTTGTTTTGGTTTAAAACCCTCTTTTTAAGCCTGTTGGAACTTCAAAAAGACTAAAAACTTTGGTTTTAGGCCTATTTTTCTGCTCTTTTACAAAAATTGGGCCTTAAGCCCTCGAGGGCTTAAAGTCCTTCACCTCTCTGTTCATATAACCTCACCCCCCCCCTCCCCCCCGACCACCTGTTATCACTAAGTTCCTAACCCTTTCCGGGCCCTTTTCCCCTCGTCAACCTCCACACTTTGTGTCCCCCCAGAATTAATCCTAAACCGTTGAATCCTCATAAATCCAACGACCCGTGCTTTTCCCTCAAGCCCCTTTGCCTTAAAAACCCCGGTCCTATCTACCACCCACTGGACCACATCTCCGCTCTTCCCTTAGCCCCCTTCCCTTACTATTTACCTCACACCCTCACGGTTTATCAGGGTAATCCACATCGTTCATCGACTCAATCCAACGGTTGCGTGGGCACTTCTCGGTCCGCAAGTCAAACCTTTAGTGCCCCCGAAGTTGACTAGCCTGACTACAGGAGATCTCAGATCTATGGCTGAGATCTACTACATAGGAATATGCCAAGAAACTGGCCCGTACCCCCAGTCTCCCCGCAATATATTCTCAGCCGTTGGATCATCCCACAACTCAACGACTGTCAGCACTCTCCTCCATTTCTCCGACCCCCGTCATCCACTTTTCTCCAAAAAAATCTCAACCGTGGATCATTTGGATCCAAAGATGATCATCACCTTTCCTATTACCCATCTTCCCAACCATTTATTCATCCTCTTTTTCCTCGGGCAAGATATCCACCGTAGACCTACAAGATCTAACGATTGTCGAAACCCTCCGCTAGCCTTTGTTTACCCTAAATCCCGGTCCTCCTTTTTCCCACATGACTATCTCCCTTGCCCCAACTTTAGCCCCTTTTCTTATACATTTTCCTCCGCAATTTTTTTTCTCCCCCGATCAAATCATAGTCATTAATCCTCCTAATCTAACGGTGATCGAGTGCCCCTTTCTGTTTTCTTTTTCCCCGGTCCTCTTTACCTTTTCGCCCTCACAAACAAATCCCAACTATGGATCACCTTAGATCCAATGGTCCACGTGAATCCCACTAATAACACCCCCACTAGCCCACCACCCACTACTCCACCATCCATCCAACCCCCGTCTTCCACCTGGCCTCCACTACCTCCTCGCCCGCGCAAGTTTCCACCATCACGCTCCCCTGTGGCCGTAGATCTACCACCCCTAGATCTGATGGCCCAAAAACAGTTTTGTGTGGATTTTGCAGCTGAGGTTTAATACCTCATTTTTACACAAAAAAGCAGTTTTACACAGGGCACGTGGCAAGTAATGAATGGAATCGCATTCCCCCAGGGAAAAACCGCTAACCACCCATCGGCAGCGCGAAAACTACCGGTCATATTCCTGAAACCACCTATCCCCATTTCGCGCCATAAATCCATTTTCAAACCTGGTTTCTTCATTGTTCCACCATGAAACCTTTCCACACATTCTCCTTCCTCCTCACTGCTCCTTCTGCCTCCTTTAAGCCTCTGATCACAGTTAACCACAAAAATGCAGGGTTTCATTAAATGTTTTGTTTATTTTGCAGGTTTGATGGCATCCCAAGCCCAAGGGGCCATCCCACAGTCGAGGTAAAGATTAAGGCCTCAAGATAACGATCTAAGAGCCTGAAACAAAAATGGATGGGGTTTTTGATTCAAAGGTTTTAATCAGTGTTTCATGACCACTGGTTGAAACACAAAACCCTCCAGCGCACTAAAGGGAAACCCTGTACAAAGAACCAAAGAAGAATCAGTGAAGATATGAACAAGCAAAGGACCGAAGACTTAATCACAGTTTAAGGATAAAGGACAAAGTCAGAAGATAGAAGATTAAAAGGTCTAAATTGATGATTAAAGGTTAAAAACACAGTTGAAACAAATGAACAGAAGTTTTAAGAAATCTGAAAGTGATAAAGGGTAGCATGATGAGTTATGTAGGCCTAAAGAAACATCAGGCCTAAAAACACAGTTATTGATAAGATCAAGGAAAAATTAGGCTAAAGCAGCCTCGAAAACATCAACAAAGAGTAGTTATTTCATCAGAAATATCAACTGACTCCTTTGGCCATTATTTATCTGAAAAGGAAAATCAGCAGTTATTACACAAAAGAATATAGTTTAAACTGTCAGGATAGTTATTGTAAAAGATAATTATAAAGCCTTAAAGTCAATCTTTTCACCTGTTTTATCCTTAGAAAGTAAAGATAGAGTTATTAAAATAGAGAGGTATCTACAGATGTTCCTACCTTATGCCTTGCATGGTTTTTAAGTTCAGGAATGCATTTACTCTGTAATTAATAGCACTTGAACCCTAGAAGAGTTCCACCTCCTCATTTGCAGCATAAATACTGCATTCGAACTCATTGTAAATGTCGGATTTTGATGACTAATGCTGGAATAATACATAGTCCTTTGAAGCTCTTGAAGAGAAATTGATGTCTTGGAACTCATGCATGATCTGATTTGCTTGTTGATGGAGAAGGATTGTTTGCAGGATCCATAGGCTTGGTTGATGGTGAAGTTTTCTTTTGTTTATGTTTTCTAGTTTTCCATTATGTTTTCCATCTTGCTATGTTGTAGTAGGACAAATAATTTAGATTAAGAGATGTTTCTAATGGCACCTTAAATCTATTTGTCCTTCATTGCCTTAATGTTTTCTTCTACTAGGATACATTATAGAAATCATTTATTTCTCTCTAACAAGTTCTTAGCTCATCCATTTCTTGAATAATTTAGATCACTTAGCATCAATTATGATTTATGGTTAGCCCTACATAGTGTTGCCACTGAAATATTATGTTCTTGGAATCATCTCTTTAAAGAAGCTTTGTCTAGATTTGTCAAAGAAGTCAGTTTAAAATCATGCTCTTTGCCTTTACTTAGCTAAATTTGTTTTAAGGAAGCCTTATAGTTGTAACTTTGGATTTTAGAGTTTTCTCTCCTTCTATGGTTATAGTTACTTGTATATGTTAAATGTTTTTCTGCTCTAGATGATAAAAGCTCTGAAAGTTGAATAAGTTTTTTACCTTTCTGTGTTTTTCTCTGAATGTTTGTCTTGGTTAATTATCTGTTTTTAGTCTGAAATAAAATGGATTAGGTTCTGCTTATGCCTTTGATTCTCTTGTTTTTCTTATCAATTTTCCAACTCCCTTAGTTTACAAGTATATAAAGGATTTTGTTTCTGCCCTTTATTAGTTTGTTGTTCTCAATCTTTATGTCCATTTCATAAATCCATCATAACCTTAAAAGATCCACCAACCAAGTAAACTTGCCTTGCATATGCTCTTAAAACCATTGATGAACCCATCTGGAATTTGTTAGACTCCATTGCCCAATGACTCAATAATATTCCCTAAATTCTTTATCCTACTACAACATAGCAAGATGGAAAACATAATGGAAAACTAGAAAACATAAACAAAAGAAAAATTCACCATCAACCAAGCCTATGGATCCTGCAAACAATCCTTCTCCATCAACAAGAAGCTCAGATCATGCATGAGTTCCAAGACATCAATTTCTCTTCAAGAGCTTCAAAGGACTATGTATTATTCCAACATCAATCTTCAAAATCCAACCTTTACAATGAGTTCCAGTGCAGTATTTATGCTGCAAATGAGGAGGTGGAACTATTTTTTAAGGTTCAAATGTCATTTATGACAGAGTAAATACGTTCCCGACCTTGATAACCATGCAAGGCATAAGGTAGGAACATTTGTAGATAGCTCTCTGTTTTAATAACTCCGTCTTTACTTTCTAAGGATAAAACAGGTGAAAAGATTGACTTTAAGGCTTTATCATTATCTTTTACAATAACTGTCCTGACAGTTTAAACTACATTCTTTTGTGTAATAACTGTTGATTTTCCTTTTTAGATAAAGAATGGCCAAAGGAGTCAGTTGATATTTCTGATGAAATAACTGCTCTTTGTTGATGTTTTCGAGGCTGCTTTAGCCTAATTTTTCCTTGATATTATCAATAAATATGTTTTTAGGCCTAATGATGCTTTAGGCCTGCATAACTCATCATGCTACCCTTTATCACTTTCAGATTTCTTCAAACTTCTGTTCATTTGTTTCAACTGTGTTTTTTAACCTTTAAACATCAATTTAGGCCTTTTAATCTTCTATCTTCTGAATTTTTCCTTTATCCTTAAACTATGATTAAGTCTTCGGTCCTTTTCTTGTTCATATCTTCACTAATTCTTCTTTGGTTCTTTGTGCAGGGTTTCCCTTTGGTGCACTAGAGGGTTTTGTGTTTCAACCAGTGGTCATGAAACACTGATTAAAACCTTTGAATAAAAAACCCAATCCCTTTTTGTTTTAGGCTCTTAGATCGTTATCCTGAGGCCTTAATCTTTACCTCAACTGTGGGATGGCCCCTTGGGCTTGGGGTGCCATCAAACCTTCAAAATAAACAAAAAATTTAATAAAACCCTACGTTTTTGTGGTTAAATGTGATCAGAGGCTTAAAGGAGGTAGAAGGAGTAGTGAGGAGGAAGGAGAATGCATGGAAAGGTTTCATGGTGGAATAGTGAAGAAACCAAGTTTGAAAATGGATTTATGGCGTGAAATGGGGATAGGTGGTTTTAGGACTACCACTGGCTGTTTTCGCGCTACCGATGGGTGGTTAACGGTTTTGCCCTGGAGGAACGCGATTCCATTCATCACTTGCCACGTGCCCTGCGAAAAACCGCTTTTTTCACGTAAAAATGAGGTGTTAAACCTCGGCTGTAAAATCCACGCGAAATTGTTTTTGGGCCTTCAGATCTGGGGGTGGTAGATCTACGGCCACAGGGGAGTGCGATGGTGGAAGGTTGTGCGGGCGAGGAGGTAGTGGAGGCCTGGTGGCAGACGGGGGTTGGATGGATGGTGGAGTAGTGGGTGGTGGGCTAGCGGGGGTGTTATTAGTGGGATTCATGTGGACCATTGGATCCGAGGTGATCCACAGTTGAGATTTGTTTGTGACGGCGAAAAGGTAAAGAGGACCGAGGAAAAATAAAACAGAAAGGGGCGCCCGATCATCGTTAGATCAGGAGGATTAATGGCTATGATTTGATCGGGGGAGAAACAAAATCACGAAGGAAAATGTATAAGAAAAGGGGCTAAAGGTGGGGCGAGGGAGATAGTCTTGTGGGAAAAAGGAGGACCGGGAGCTAGGGTAAACAAAGGCTAGCGGAGGGTTTCGACAACCGTTAGATCTTGTAGATATACGGTGGAGATCTTGTCCGAGGAAAAAGAGGATGAAGAAATGGTTGGGCAGATGGGTAATAGGAAAGGTGATGATCACCGTCGGATCCAGATGATCCATGGTTGAGATTATTTCGGAGAAAAGTGGATGACGGGGGTTGGCGAAATGGAGGAGAGTGTTGACAGCCATTGATATGTGGGATGATCCAACGGCTGAGAATCTATTGCGGGGAGAATGGGGGTACGGGCTAGTTTCTTGGCATGTTCCTCCGTAGTAGATCTGAGATCTCTCGTAGTTAAGTTGGTGAACTGCGGGGGCACCAAAGGTTTTACTTGCGGACCGGGAAGTGCTTGCGCGACCATTGGATCGAGTCGATGAACAGTGTGGATTACCTCGATAAACCGTGAGGGTGTGAGGTAAATAGTAATGGAAGGGGGCTAAGGGAAGAGCGGAGATGTGATCCAGTGGGTGGTAGATAGGACTGGGGTTTTTAAGGGAAAGGGGCGTGAGGGAAAAGCGCGGGCTGTTGGATTTATGAGGATTCAACGGTTTAGGATTAATTCTGGGGGACACAAAGTGTGGAGGCTGAAGAGGGGCGGAAGGCCCAGAAAGGGTTAGGAACTTAGTGATAACAGGTGGTCGCGGGGGGGGGGTGAGGTTATATGAATAGCGAGGCAGAGGACTTTAAGCCCTCGAGGGCTTAAGGCCCAATTTTTGTAAAAGAGTGGAAAAATAGGCCTAAAACCAAAGTTTTTAGTCTTTTTTGAAGTTCCGATAGGCTTAAAAAGAGTGTTTTAAACCAAAACAAAGTGATTTTAATGGTTCAAAAAGGGTTTTTTGGAGAAAACAAGGGGTGGAAATAGGGGGAAATGAGGGAAAAAGAGGTACTTTATTAGGGGATAAAGAGTTTTTAGGATGAGTGATAAGGGGTGAAAGGGAGAGAGATAGAGGAAATTTGTGAAAGTAAAAATGAAGGGAAAGAGGCTTGGAAACAGTCTTCCTTTTGAATCAGCAATGCAAACTTGGAAGGATTATGAGTGAAATTTTATGAGAAAATGGATAACTTAGGGATAATGAACACAATGAGATTTCCAAAATTCAGAAATTTTCATGAAAATTTTGTTTTGGAAATCCATGGATTGATCTAGCCATCATTAGGTATAACAGAATTTATAGATGGCTAACACTATGAAGACAGGTCATCAGTCAAACAACGTTGAAGATAAAGGTCATCCATTCCTAAAAAATAGGGTTATGCTCCACAAGTCTAGGGATGTTTTTAATATGTAAAGTGGAAGTGAACTTGGTCATGTGTCCTTCGATCATGTGATATTTATTTCGTAACTATCTTGTAACAGTTTCACAGATAAGATAGAACAATGTAATAAATAGGAGTTAGAGTCCTATTAGGAGATGATTTATTTAAAGGGTAGCTGTCAGCTTTCTGTTAGAAGTTATGTATTTCAATTATGAAAGGTGTCATAGGAGAATTCGAGGATCTAGCCACTAGGCAGATCATCCTTGTTGTAAAGAATGTCTATTTAAAGACAAAACATCGAAGTAGTAAGGGGTTGGAAAACATTTGCACCAAATTGTTGCTTCTATGCTTTTGACTATTATTAGTAATACAAAGTGACATATTTCTTTACAGACCTGAGATTCTCATGAGGTTTTTGATACCTTATTGATCTATATATTTATGTTTATCACTTGCAGTAGATTTCATTACTAATTACTCAGAATTCATAACATTATGCTCTGACTTCCTTTAGTGATGAAATGAATGTGTTTTCTTATGTTGTGTGTGCGAGTTGCCTTTGTCTAAAACCTCTAACTTCCTCAGCTTCCATGTGAAGACCCACTGTCATTGAGATAACTGATTTTTGACTCCATAAGCCCAATGGTAGCATGCCTGCATTTTTCAACCTGCAATCATACAAAACAAGTTACAATTCCATAGAGTTAACCATCTAGTACTATTATTATTCAAAATCATAAACTCCCATTGAGAGAGCCCTCTCAAACTTAAGAGGATAATTTTCAGTTAGAAGTGGTTTGAAACAATTTACACTGAGTTGTTTGATGAGTAGCCAATCAGGTTCAATTTGGTGATAACACAATGGTTCACCCTCATGTGGACCTTGAATATGTGGCCCTTGCTGATAGATATTTTAAGATACATGAGACTCTTTCAGAGTTTGATATTTTTGATATATACTGTTGGTTGGAGGATAAGCTTATTGATGAGGCTGATGATATAGGACTATGGGACACTAAACTACCATATTATACATTCCCAAAAACCCACAGTTTCCCTGATTTCATTAGAATGTTTCATGCATGCTATGATGTAAATCAGAGGGTCGTTGTTTCCCCCACAAGAGAAATTATTTTCATCATTAGTGCCCAGTCTATCATGCAAATGATGCAAGCTCTTGTTATTGAATAAACCACACCTTTTTCCTATGAAACCCTTAGAGAATTGTACCAGAAGTTAGATTTTTCTAGCAGATCCAAAACTCTTGAATTATTCATGGCTACAGACACTCCCTTGACCAAGAAAAATCCTCCATATCCAAATGTACATTCCCTGATAGGACTCATCATATAGTCACTGTCCTTTCTTACCTACTAGGATATCATTCAGATCAGTGTCTAGATTACGCAATGATAGGCTTCTTGTCAATACTATCATCAGAGTCTAAATCCTCAATTAAGTTTAATTTCAGTCAATTCCTGGCTGATTCCATTCATGGCCAGTTTGTGAAGTTTCACAAAGAGGAATTGTTTAAATACACTTCAGTCCTTGTTTATATGTTTGTATATTTTTAGGCAAACAATTTCCAGTTTACAATGAGAAAAGTGAATGAAGATTCCCAACCTCAATATGTCATATTCTGGACAACAATGCTGATGAAAGATCAAAAGGATTACACTTACAAAAAATTTGTTGAATTATTTTTGCATCCAGCTATGAGTATCTTCAAAATCACAGTGGAACCAAGGATCAATGAAGAGATTAAAAAGATCATGCAGCTATGAGACTAAGTCATAACTGGAGACTGGTACTTGTACCAGAACTATATAGAACTTAGAATATATGGGTGTGAGTTTCCCCCTTATAAGTTTCCAAAGTTCTTACCCATGAGGATATTTGCTGTGGAGTACATTAGGAAGATGATAAATGCATATGAGGTACATTTTGTATCAGCCAAAAAGAAGTCTTAGTTCAAGATCAAATCCCAAATTGGTCCTTTCATTTGCAACAATACAATACCAGGAGAGGAGGCTGACAAGATGCTAAAAGAGATGAAATTTACACATAGTTTCACTTGGTCTTATGACCCATTGGGAATCATCTCCAAGAAGAGGGTAGAAAACAAATAAAATGCCTACATTCACACCCACTGGCCTGAAATTGACAAATTTATGAACCAGACAGAGTGGACATAAAACACCTTGTAGGAGGCTGAAGAGCAGATAATTTCATCTTAAAGAAGACAGACTCCTACTCCATAAGAAAATCAGAGTATAGAGGACAAGCAATACGGAGGACAAGAACAAGAGAAAGAAGAAACAAGAAAAATACCAAGAGATGATCAATCACCTTTGGAGACTGATACATCTAGTAGAGAGTTTAAGAGGAAATATAGGAAGAGAGCAAGAATTCATATGGATATAGATCAAGGCTAGGATTCAGGTTAGCAGAAAATGATAACTATCAGAGACTCTCCTAGTTCTTCTCCAGCAGGTGGCCAAAATATATTTTCCCCTACAACTTCAACTACAATTCCATTTCAGCAGCAAAGTCTTCAAACACCTACATCTACTGCTACTATAGGGGAAAAGGAGGAAAAAATATATGACACATTCAAAGAGATCACGAGGAAAAATGAGATATTAAATACCAACACCTACAACCAATTTTGGAAGTAGACCACCAGTTCACAAAGTAGGCATCTATTAGCCTTCGATTCAGAGAAGGGAAAGATGCATATGGCTTTCTTAGAAGCCCATATTTCTCAACCAAAATCACTTGCTGATTTCAAGCATACAACTTTTGAGTTTAATGTCAAGGACATCCACCCAATAGATCATATGGAAATGCACAAGCAGACTGGAGAAATGATTGCATCCACACTGACTAGCACTGTAATGAGTCTGTCCAAATTGCAGGTATCATTGGGCAATATTCAGTTAAAACTCAAGATGGAGAATATTTCTTCTCTTGCAAAGGATACCAAAATTAAATCCTTGGAGGATTTAGTTGTAAATATTGGGTATGATCCAACAAATGTAGAGGCAGTGGAAGAGATCCTAAAGAAGAAAAACATAGACATAGCAGCCCTAAGAAATCAGCTTAAAATATCAGCTACTGAAGACCCTCTAACAAAGGACATAGAGGAGAATGAACCACAAAAATCAGAGATGATGAAGATGATAATGGAGCAATCAACACAACTAAAGCAGATGGAAACAAAAATGGAGAAATTGGTCAAGGAAAAGGAAAAAGCAGCAGAGATGATCATTATTCCTTTGGAGGATGTTCCTATTGAAGTCACCCCTTCATCTACATTAGCAATTACAGCTACATCAGGTGGTATAAAACAACTAGCTAAATCCATGGAGAATATGTCCATAAAAACAGATGAGATTAAAAAGCTGGAAGCACAAATTAATACCTTGAAGGATCAAAAGGTAAGATTTGACAATGCACATGAAATATAAGTGCGGAGAGCCCAAAAGCAGATTGAAAGATTGCAGAAAGCAGAGAAGGAAGCTTCCATTGGTCACACTATTGGCCAGGAAAAGGAGATCATATGGACAAGTATAATCGACTCCAAGAATGAAATATGGTCTTCAATTCAAATCATATTTGAACCAAAAGAACTAATTGAAAAGGTAAATGATGCCATAGCTAAAGAAACCAAGGATCTTGGGGACATGCCTGAGACAAAAAATAATATCATCAGGTTTCTAAATTCAAAAAATAGGTATGAATTGGAGGAACTTGGAGTTGAGGACAAAACAACAACAATTCTAAAGGTCAAGAAGGTGCTCACCAAGAAAAGCCCGGCTACACAGTTGGAGGAAAAGTGCCACAATTTAGAAATTGGTGTCAGTGCCCCTGACCAAAAGAGGGTTACCCTCACTGTTTGTGATAAATGACAAGCTTATTGCCAGGAAAGACAATGTGAAGAAGTTGTAAGACATTGCTAAGGATACAACTAAGTTTGTAGGTCTTAGAGGAGAAATGACTGGAAGAGATTTCCTTGAGGCCATGAGAAATGATATATTTATTCAACATGAAGTTAAATACATTTTTTTGTGTAGGCCCACTTTCATTATATTTACAGAGACATATGAAATATATCGAAAGGTGATTAGGATAAAGATTCTAGATGAGCAACAGTGGGAAAAGCTATGTGAATACCAAGAAGGGTGAAAGGAATCATATCAACATATCAACCATATCAGCACAACATCAGATCACCCAAATCTACCAACACAACAATAGATGAAATCAAGCAGCAATGACCTTCTGAAGAATAGGGCCAGATGTCAAGTTATTTCATCGTGTCCACTTCGTGGTCACACTAGTCAAATTTTGCTTATTATTGTAATTAATAACCGATTGCCTAGTAGGTACGACAATTGTTGTAGAGTTTAGTTAAATACTGCATACATTCTGAGTATCAGGGGTTGGACCTTGGATTGTAAAACCTTTCTATTGGACCATTACATTTTTGGATTTGGAGCATCAATAATAAAATACCTTTTACAAGATACTTGAGCTATGTTTATCTGGTGATGTTTTTTATTTTCTGTGTTAATGTTTTCCATTGTTTTTCCTATAAGTGTATCATTTAAATCTGATTGTAAAGCATAAATATGAAGATTAAGATTTGTTGTTAGAGCACCTTATTTCTAGTTGTATTTACAATATAAATGTTTTTCTTCTGAAGTTTGGTTAAGAAATTCTTAATTTCTTTTTAACCATTACTAAATTCACTATTCGTTTCATCTCATAATACATTATGTTTTAAGATCCAATAATCATAATTAGCTTTCCTTGTGGATGCTCTTGAAAATTTGATGCAATAACCCAACCTTTTATGACTCCATAGCCCAATGGAATTAGTTTAAATAGATCTACTAATCCAACCAAATAGTCAATAAAAAAGAAATATCTACAATCATTATAACTAGCCTAGTATCAGATTCATAAAACAAAGCTAAATCTAAAAGAGAGATCCCTCTCTGAGTCTAGGAGGGCTAGATCCTAGACTCCAAAGTGGTTTTGATGTTGTCCTATATAGTTATTCTTTCCATTCTTAAAATTATAGAATGATAACAAAAACAACAACAAAAAATACTTCGATGCAATAACCCAATCATGGAAAAGATTTTAAAGAATACATATTTTATTAATGACACATGGTGAAGGAGATTTACAAAGGGTTGTAAGTCCTCCTCAATGGGATGGGTCCTTTAATGTCGTTGTCATTTCCGTATTCATATCTTCCTCTATCAAATGTGTGAAAATCTAAACAATATGTAGAACTCAAAATGGGAGCTCAAAAAGCATGAAACGATAATGGTGACGATGATAATGATCATGGTGAGAAATGAATGAAAAACTCTCTTATTTATAGTAAAGTATTGGGTTGATCTTGAAAATTGAGAATAATAAAATATTATTGATCAAAATCTAGATCTAACCACCTGGAATACTTTATATATTTTTGAAGAGGGAAAATATATTTAAAATGGTCAAATATCTTTATTTAGAAATAATTAACAAATAAAATGATTTATTAATTATTTCGCGAATAATAAAAAAAAGTGTGAAATGAAATAATCATTAAATAAGGATTTAACAATTATTCCAAGGATGGAGTTAAGGAAAAATAAACAAATTATGATTTATTCAATTATCCCTATGTAATTTAGTCAAAAGTGACAAGGAATAATTATCAAACAATGATTTAATAATTATTCCTAGAGAAAATTAAACAAATAATGGTTTATTTAATTATTCTCATGGGTTTTAATCGAAAATAACTTAATAAAAGTGGTTTATTAAATTATTTATTATATTGAAAGTGATTCACTATGGTAAAATTAAACTCACATGGTGTATTTCAATCCACCTAGTTATAAATGGCTAGGTGATAACACCAACCACATGCCTTTTCAGGCGAGCCTCAGATTTCAAGCATTAGGTCTTATTGATGCTTGCATCCATACAAGAAAAATATTCTCATGCTCACTATGAGTTTGATAAAGCCACCAAATTGATTGAATGGATTTAGTACATCCATCAATAAGCCCATGATATTTTACAAAAAGATAATACTAATTACAAGTAGCGCCATGATCAACATCAAGTGCCACACAAATTTTATGTGGAGACAAAGTTTGGTTTCATTTGAGAAAAGAGCACGTTATAAGACCTCATCATAAGCTTTGCCTATTAGAAATGTATGTCACTACTAAGAGGGGGGTGGGGGGGGGGGGTGAATCAATAGTGATGGCAATCATAAAATTTTAAATTTTTTTTCCAATATATTAAATGATCAACAACTCAACATATAAATAGTAATCTAAACATGCAACTACATCAATACTCAACACATAAAATCCATAACACATAAAACAATCATGCACAAAGAGACACAAGATATTTTTGGTGGAAACCTTGAAGGGAAAAAAATCACCCTGCTACTACTATGTTGCTCTGAATATTTTATTACCTGTCAAGCAAATATTTACATAGATTAGATAGACACCACCAAATAAGAGACTCTACCTCAAAAAATTTTTAGCTAGCCACCACTATCTAGGAGACTCGATCCCAAAATACAGTTAGTTGGACACCACCAACTATTATCCAGCTACTACTGGGCAGAAGAGACCACTCCCACAAAACTGTTGTTGGCGATCACTAGCACAAAATCATTGCTCCAAGTTAGCAATCCACCATTTTCCAAAGGCCACTCCTCAACAAAATTTATGTGGACCTCGTTTCAAAATTTTTAGATTGAGCCCAATATGATCTTCTTAACATGCATGCAACATCAACATCTCCATTCTACAACCAAAGTTTGTCTTAAAACAGTCCACACATTCATCTCCTACAATATAAACAATATAAACATGCAATAATATAATCCATGTGTTGCTCCTACAATTCAAAAAATACCAACATGCAATATTCTAATCCATGTGCTCTATTTTCTGTTACTACTCTCAACTCAATGATCTGCTATCCATGTATATTATATCTCTTATTTCTCTCCATTGTAATCTCTGGTTTACTACTAATATTTGATCTTTGAAGAATTCTAAAGTTCAACACAATTTGCTGGAGCCACTCAAAACTGAACATTCTAGGCCTTGGCATACCATGCACACACTCTCTCTATCATACTCCAAAAGAGCCAACCAAATAGACTCATAGCCTTCCCTTATTTTTAATTTTCTGAAATTATTAAAATAGTAAATGCATTAGATTATGGAGCACTCAACAATTATTTTTAGACCATTCAATTTTCCCATATCAATCTCCTTGAATTGATCTTTCCAATAAATTCAGTTAATGAGGGAAATCTTCACTTTAAACACCTTCTAGAATTTAGTTAGACTTGTTATTACATTTTAGTAAAAGAACCTAAAAACCCATCGTAAAAACCAATAAAACACTTGAAGTGTGCACATTCAAGTGTATACACAACTCTTGTGAAGGAAACCTATGTATGTACGTGGGTCCTATGAAGGAAACTTGTGTATGCCCCTCAAAACTTAGTTTTTCAACCCATTCATGCCACCATTTGGAGCACAACTTCAGGAGGATGTGAGGGATAACATGACAACCATTCTGCTAGCATTTTGACACCTTGACACATCATGATAACCTCCATAAAATATACTTATGAATCAAAACAAAGTATAGAATTCATGATTATAGGGCATACATAAAATGACATCATATTTTTGGCTCAACTTCATGAGTGAGCTTGATACATCATGACAACCTTCCAGAAACAATATGACATCATGACAATCTTCTGAAAGACATACATAGGACTCAACAAAATACATAAAGTCTCATGGATACATGACATACATAAATTGACATAAATGGAAATACCAACATGCGAACATTTTCCACTTCACTATGGACCTTACATCACGAGTAAGGTTGTGGGAGACAACACTTTTGAGTTAAGAATTCCCCCCTTCCATGGCTTACACAAAGTGTTCGATGTTGACTTCCTTCAGCCATACTTTCCACCATCATTGGAAACATACGAGATAACACCGTAGATGATATCAATAGATCTCAACCCTGAATACATAGAACAAGAAACCACTTATTAAATCATGGAAACATAGGTTAAGGACACTTTCCAACATAGGATCTAGCTTTTTCGGGTTTTCAAAGCAGGGTAGTTTGTACACCAAGGAAAGTGGCTCACTTAATGCCAACTTCAAGGAAAGTTTCACCATTTGACAAGGGTACTAAAAAAAAATGAAGACAATTACTTCCTAAATATGAACGATTGATCTAGGTGTATATTTGTGGCCACCCACCTATTCCACTAGCTCAAAGAATAGTTCTCCATCTTGGAATTTTTTCTATAGTTTTTTAGGTCCTAAAATTTTGGGGCTATTTAAAGGCCCTAAATGATTATTTTTTGGACATGGGAAGGGCCCATGTGATAGTTGTATTCACTTGCCTTAACCTCTGCCATAATATGTAATTATCAGCTAGAAATTTTCAATGGACTACCGAGAGTGCCAAAAAAAGATCATATGGGAAAGTTACGACGCCAAGAAGTTGATGTACTAACTAACCCCATTGGGGCCCACAAGCCTTTTGGTGCTTCATATCCTAGGGCTATGTTTTTGGATGTTTATGGTTTCCTCATTGGTTGTTATGTTAAAAATAACCTTTCACTCATTTTAATGTACTTTGATGAATGCATGTATCCATCACATCTCTTATCAGAGATAAGCTACCACTATTAGAATGAGTTTGCTTTATTTCACATTGCTACAATTTCAACACTTTCCATTTATTAATAGAAGTCAAGTTTCATTATATATTTTTTCTTTTTTCTTTTTATAAATATATATCCCATTTCATTCCCTTCAAAATTTCATATCATTAGGAAAGTCAAATTCCTTCAGGCCAATTCTCTAGATGGCTTGATTTACAGGTTCTAGTAGATGTAATTTATGTGTGTATCCTCTGTTGGTCTAGGTCCTATTTTCCTGAGCAATTTTATAGAGAAGTGAGATTATGCTGATAATTTTTTTTTTTGCTATTGTGAGATTTATTGCCCTATTTTATTTACTACATTCTAACTTCTAAAAGGTAAAATACTAGTGAATTTATTTTCCAATAGTTTTCATATTTTATTGAGTAAAACTTTTCTGGGTATAAAAGAATTATTTAGGTATAAATAAATCATATTTAACATTATATATATATATATATATATATATATATATATATATTTAATATTCCTTGCATTAACTTGCCATTCTAGGCTTGGGTAGCCCCTTCTCTATGATATAGTCTCTCGATCAATCTACCTTTCCAAGGAATTCTTGCACAGGAAGAACAAAAGACTCATAGATTATTACAACTAAGGCATCCCTTTTCCTTGCTCTTAACATAGGAAAATTCCATCTCACATGTCATGGATCATGGTGATCAAAGCATATCATATGGTCCAATTTCACCACAATGGCATTGTTCTTGGGCTTTCAACTTTACTTCCTTTAGTTGTCCCAACCAAGGCATTCACCAATATCCCTCTAAGGAGGCATTGCACAGAATACTTCCAAGTTTTCTAATGTCCCAATTTTATTTACAACCATGATCCATATTCCCTAGATAAATAAATAGTATCACATGCATATATTTCCCATGAGATTTATTATGAATTTTTCAATCAAAGGTTCTATTTCCCAAATTTTCCTCATATAGAAGCCAAATATCATAACTCGGAGACTCTTCTCATAATGTTTGATTCCTTGTAGATGATAATATATTCATATTACATCATGGGCTTAGCTTACATCCCATTCCATGTTCATGACACTATACCTACATCTATATTCACACTCAACCAATCCATGTTATTTTCTAATTTTTTCCCAAAATCCTTTCAATATATTATTTATATTAGTTACTACATTGGTTTCAAAACCATTATATAATAAATCATTACATCATGTTCAACTACATACCACACAATTTAAAAAGGGAAAATCACTACACTACAAAATTCATTCAATACCATGTTTCATCCCTTTCAAAAAACCTATGGCACTTACTTTTCATGTAAATAGTTTAGATTAGCTCAAGGTTGAGACCATCATTATCATTATCTCCTTTACATATAGGGTTCACGATTCCACTTCAGTACAAAGTTAGGTAATATTAACCCATCAAAAAATGACCACTTAGTACTAGTACAACATAAAAGGGATCCCTTTATTGATCTCTGTAACACACCCCCTTACCACCCTAAGTTAATCAAGGTAAAAGGAGGTGGTTACTATACTTGACTCGACCTAAAAAGCCTTGTTATGGAAAATGGGTCTAAATTTTTGATATTTTTCAAAAATTTTGAACACATAAATAAAAAATCCATTGCGATGACCTTTCTACTAATATAAAATTTTCCTTAATCCGACTTACGGATCAAAATTTATAACCATTTTAAATTAGTCCCGTTTAATCCTGCCACATCATTAGTAGCTCCCACATGGCATCCACATGACATTCAACGTGGCACCTACATGGATTCTTTGCCACCATGGAATAATCCACTTAGAATAGGCACATCCTCTACATAGTCGAAAGTCGGCTTTCTCGAGCAAAAAAAAAAAACATGAACTCAATCAAAGTCACAACCCTGATTTGGCTAACCCAACCCGACTACACTACTAGCCTTAAATCATCACTGGGCCCTGAACGACCCGATTTATTTCCATTAGTTGGATGCGAAATCACTTGAAAGCCACCTCCTAATTGACTCACCCAAACCCCAACCTAGTGGGTTCCATCGACGAACTCAAACTTTCACGTTTTGATTTCCTGGTAGATAATTGAACATAATTTTATTGAGATCAATAATTTGACTTTGAGATCTTGCATACTTTTCCAACACACCTTTAGAGTTCATGCCAACAAAATATATGCATATAATTAATGAAATAAGAAACTTAGATTCACCTATATCTTATAGTCATGCCATATAATTATCTATCAACATAGTACGAGTAAACAGGGCCAGTGGGATATGACCCCACTGGTCAACTTACCTCAACCAGATAAGATCACTCGAACAACTCAAACCAATCGAATTACCTTGGCTAGAGAAGACCAATCAAATGACTCAACTAGACGACTTACCTTGACTAAAAATTCTTGTCAAAAATATCAAACTAGTTGACATATCTAACCTAACAAGTTTGGTCAAATAACTCCTGATATCCTCCACAATGTCCCAAGGTTGAAAATGGAAACCGATGACCCTACTAAATCAGAGAGGGCTCTATCTGTGATCTTACAACAAAAATATGAATGAATAGCATAAGAAGATGTTAGGCTAGGTCCGAGATTTAGAGTTTTGAAACTTTAGGTTTTAGCTGGATCAGAAGGAGAGGCCAAGGAAACTAGGTCAGATCTAAAATATTTCAGTTACAGGGATACAAAGGGGCATGTCAGGTATGTCCAATGACACTTTAAGGTTGTCAATTGTAGTGTAGGGTGGAAAAGAAAAGGTTCAAAATGAGCATGACAAGCATGATTTTATTTATCATAAGATGAATAACATAAACATGAAATTCCCACCAAAACAGAGCATACACTTTGAGAATTACGTTTAACATCTTATAGGAAGATCACTAAAATAAAAGATATGGAAATAAGATGAAATAATCATTTATAAAAGTGAATTATAGCAGAAAAACACTGCCACAAAATCATACCTCAGGAATCCCTATATAATAGCTGCAATTGGTTTTATATTTATGCAAAAACAAATTGTACACAAAGCTCCAAGCCTTCTAATCTATGATGTCCAACCTTGATTCTGAATAAAAACTAGATACATATAGACCAAAACCTTTTTCCCCTCTCTCAGGGGTAGAATCCCTCAAGATAAGATCAGTTTACACAAATTTCTCCAACTAAACCTAAGACTAGGGAGGTTAAAACAAACTCTCCTTTTAGCCTTTGACTAACCTACCCATCATTAATGATCCTAAAAATTACATCAAAATGACATTAATAAGGCTAATTACATTCATCTACCTCAGATAAACTCAAAACAAGAGAATTTACATCATGAAAAACCAAATTTTACTGAAGAAACTCGAAAAATTGACCTCCAGGGAAAAGCGTAGAGCTAATAGGGAAAATCGCAATGCCAACTTGCAGGGTACTTTTGACTGCCTACTGTGCTCCAAATGCTGATATGAAGGTACCATTTGGAATATTAGGATGTCTATTTGTCCATAGAGTCCTTAACCAAGAAAAATGACCTCTCCAAGGTTGAGAAAAATGCATTCTCCCAAGGTTACTCCAAAAGCGCAGTGCGAGGGTGAAAAATGTGGTAGAAAGTGGTTTTCTAGCATTTGTTTTGCATTTTTCTTCCACCCAGAATGTTTACATGGCACAAAAATTAGATATATGACATGTGTAGGTCATAATATATCCATGCATACAAAGTTCTAGTGATTTTGAGTTCTGAGGGGAAAGCGCAGTGCCAAGGCGCTGCACTTTTGGCTATCTGCAATTTCCTATTTAAGCCAAAAACACCAAAATTTGAAAATTTTGAAAAATTTGAAAATTTTGAAAAATTTGCTCAAAAGTTTCCTAAAATTTCCCCATGAAGTTAGAAGATGATATGTTAGTCTATGAGGGAGGCCTCAATCGAAAAATCAAGTTTGTCCTTCTCCTTTTTGTTCATTAGGTTTTGCCTCAATTTCTTCTTCGAATGCTTGATTTTGATTTGAGAGATCCTATGCCTTGTGCAATAGTGCATGGCCATGTGACTTTGAAGATTATTGTTCCTGTTAGCCTTCTCCAGAAGCTTCTCTAAGTGATAATTTAATTTTTCAAGCCAAAACGCCTTATCTTTCTCAATTTCTGTTGCAATTAGGTCATCAAAGTCCTCTTGACCTAGTGGTGGAGATGGTTTAGTTTGTTGCTCTCGCTGTCCCTTAAGACCTCTTGTTCTTGGTATCCTTGGTTTGAATTTTTATTCCTGATCCTCAAGCTCATCAACATCAAATACTGACTTACCTTTTCCACTATTCTTCTCCAAATCTACTTTGGGTTTTCTAAGCAAAAGTTGTTTGACTTGGAGCTGCTTGTTTTCCTGCTGAAGAAAAGTGATCATCAAGTTTGCCTTTGATAATTTTTCCTTTTAACTCTATAATTTCAGCTTCTTTCTCTTTGATGATGTACTCTAATTATTTTACCTCCTCATGCATATCTATGTCTGCCATGTGAGTGTCAATATGTACCTATTCTTCCTCTTGCAATGGTGCCTCATGTTGATGTGCTAATGTCTCTCCAACTGTTGTAGGTTGAGCCCTTTCCACACTACTAAGAAAAAAAATTAGCCTCTTTCCTTTAGTGTATGTCTTATTCACCTCAGCACTAGGTGTTCTTGTGAGATATTTTCTTGTGGAATCGACTTCTTGTTGCCTTGGTGAATTCAATGGTGTAGAATGACTACTTAATTGAGTTGGAGTAGGAAAAAGTGAATTTGAATGAATGAAACCATTCCAAGACAAATTGATCTATTTGAGATGATGGAAAACTGATTTTCACCAAGTTGTGATGGAACAAGCTTGCATGATGATATTTTTCTTTCTATGTACCTTCTCTGCCAATTTTACCAAGCTTCTGTAAAGGTAGTGAGGTAGGTTAAGAGCCTTAACACTAGTGAAATGCATCAGTAATCTCACATGGTATTGATATAAAATTGAGAACCTACCCTCACAAGTGAAATATTTCATGATCATCTTCATGAGAGGGGCATAATTTTCAAGCAAGTGTCTGAAAGGAAAAATGTGTTTGGAACAACTTTGTATGGAGGCTTCAAAAACATCTTGTAATTTTCAATATGTAGGTCTCTTCTTTTGAACCAAAGATCTCCATTGTTAGGGATTCCAGTGGCTATAGAAATGGCCTTTGCTGAAAGAATAAACACAAACCCTACAATTTTCACCTTATCCCTCCTCATACTATTGACAAAGGTGCTTTTAAGCTTATCAATGACACCAAATTCTTCAATCTTTTGACAAAAAGCAAGGCAACCTGCATCTTGGAATGATTTCTTGAAAAATGGTGCAACCATGATATCCTGCACTGTGATGGGTACATATATGATTATATGACCTCCCTTATGTCTCCTTTTCTTTGTAGTCTATGAATCCATAGGAAACCCTAGCTCACTAGGAAGGGAAATTAGGGTTTTAGCGTAGGAAAACAAGGGATTTTGGGTAGTTTTAGGAATGGAGGAAGATGAAGGCGTTTGAGGGTGCCTAAATTATTAGGGAAATTTAGGGGGGTAGGGATAGATGTTAGGGAGTGTAATTTTAGTAAATGAGTGAGGGGAAGGGGTGCAAAAGGGAAAAACACAATCCTAGCCTAGGAAAATGTAGTTTAGGCTAGGGTTTGTAGGGAAATGATGAAAATGAGGGAAATGAATGAGGGGAAGTGTCAATGATGGTATATGAAATGTGGGGGAGGATAAGTGAGAATGAATTTGAGGGTTTTTCTCAGCAAAATGGACCAAAGAGATTTGTTTGAAAAAAAACGAAACAAACCCTGGGAGAGGGGATTTTTGAGCTTTCAAGCATGAAATGAAATGAAAGAGAGGTATATGGTGACCCACTTAATTTATTTGATGTGATGGAACTTTCTCTTGATGAAGAAACCACTGTGGATTAGATATTTTCCTTCCAGAATAAAAATACAACAAACTAGGAAAATCACAATGCAACAAGTGAAAAGCGCAACACAAAAAGAGAATTATCCTTTCCAAGGCAAGAAACTAATATTCAGAGGGTGGCAAGATCTTGGTGACTCAATGATGTCTCATGAAGTTGAAATGAGAAAATGACATGCTTAGTTGGTCTTTTAAAAGGCCCAAAATCGATTTTTCTCCTTGGTGGTGATGTGGCCCCACCTTGTCTTTTCACAAAATGACTTGGATTTCTAGTGAACTGCATCTTCAAACGTTATTATACATAATTACATATTTAATAAGGATAAAAATGCATTTAGATATCATTATAGAACACATTTCCCTCCTACTACTCCTTCTAATGGTGACCTGGATGATGACATGACCTATTTACATGACATTTGATAATATGACCTAATGATAACACCATATGGAATGATAACCCAAATGATGACCAAGATGACCAAGACACTCTTCAAAAGAATAATGACCTAACCATGATAATATTTATTGAACATGATAATGGAGGGAGTAATAATTACCTAGACACACTGACCAATGATCAATTTTTTATTTGAAAACCCTTTGAAACTATAAAAATTAGACCTAGGACCCTATCAACAACTTGAAAGAGTAAAATTTGATCACTCGTGACTGACAGAATTGATAGACACTAAAAAATCAACCAGTCAACTTACGTTGACTAGACAAGGTCAATGAAAACAACCCCAAAAACCAATCAACTTACCTCGACTAGGCAGGATCAATTGAAATTTACCAAACCAATTGACTCATTTGACAATATAAGATTAGTTGAAGACTTTGTCTAGTCAATTGCGATGTATGTGTCCCATTATCTTCAGGACTTCTACCCTAGGACAAAAATTGTATACATGTAGCTAATGACCAAGCCGCAACCTCATCAGTCGATGACCTCAAATGAAAAGCGTACCAAAATTCTGGGTCCATCTACAATGGACCCCACACTAGCTATTGAGTGTTGATGTGGAAATCTAACACATTTCTAATTATGCACAAGGCATAACATTTTAGCTCAACTTGAACCTCAATCAACCATAGAATTTGAGTACCCTTCGGTCGACCTAGAGTGAATTTGTAGAAATATCACTCTTTTACATGTAGAAAATATACCAATGGATTCAATTTGATCTTGTGATGTACTAATACAAGATATTAAATCCTTCTACAATATTTGCGGAATACAAAACATGTTCGCTCAATCACATGCATGTAAGAGAAAGAAGTAAATCAATCGCACAACACAAGATGTTCTTGGGGAAAGAAACTGCTCAAAACCCCTCTATCTATATTGTGTATTAAGTCAAGGAATCATGAAAATATACAATGCTTAATCTATCATGAGATTCTCCAGCACTCTACCAGTTGTCTACCACTAATCTAGGAAAAATCGATCTAGTACTTAGCAAATTATTAGCCTTCCTTTAGACTACCTTTCTCACACAATTCCTAGGGAATTAGATCCCTATTAAATAGGAAAAATAGCCTTCTTTGATTTTGCGATGCATCATGGCATCCCAATGACTCTATAATTTCACATGGGAAATTTTCTATAAATACAACTGATAGTTATGTTCCCTTTAACCTCTGCCTCAACTGGGTCTTCCCTAGAACTGACATGCATGAACTATTTATAGTGAATTATCAGTTAAATGATTGATCACTTATTGTGAATTAAATCTAATTTAATTCACTAGACCTCTCACTAGCTCATCTCTCAGTTATAACTATTTAAACTGATTATAACTCAATAATTTATGTTAACTCACTCACACCACACACCCATTGATGCATCAATTGCAACTACACGCCATAAATATTAGAATCATCTACATTCCTCATCTTAGACCCTCAACTCGAATTTCTTGAGCTAACTCAGTCATCATGACTTATTTAAATGATACAAATTGTTATGAGATGGAATTACAATTTATTGTCCAATTTATTTAAGGGAAAAAAAATATGCTTCACATTCCACGACCAAAATTCAGGTGCATCAACAAATTCCACATTCCTGGTGCTTCAATATTTCACGGCCTTTGTGGGTGCATTTTTATCCTTTTTGGTTTCCAACTTCATTGTTTCTTGTTGCAAATTTCAACACTCCCTCTCAACAAGAAATGAATTCAATCTATCTGGATCTGGTACCTTTGGAATGTTTTGCATGCAACACTTCTCTAGTGTTGTTTGCACCTAAAAACCTGAAACTGAATAGCCCCCAAACAACTGAATCAGTATAATGTATCTATCATTAGATTCTACTGACCACTGATAGTTGTTGCACCTGTCTACTGGAATATCTGCGATGTTGCTGACATCTGCATATGTGCCCTTTACACTGCTGCCATTTCTGATCTGCGCTCCAATATCCGACATATGCCACTCTGATTTCTATCTTCCTAACATCTGAATGCATCAATCCAACTAATCCTTCCTGCTACCCTTGTACTGTGGGCTCCTCATAACCAGGTTCGATCCATGAGACACACCATCTCAATGGACCCTCCCCAAATTTCTTCTTAGGATTATATCTACACATCGCCCCACCTCTCACCTGGAGATATAACTGCATGTACTCCCTCTTCCCATTTGGCTCAAAATTCCCCCCTCCTGGAGATCTCTTCTTGAGTGGACACTGTTATCTCTCCAAAATTTCCCTAGGGTTGTTATGTTGTGTTAAAAGAAATATCAGAGGTAACTATCAACCACTTTTGGAGATTAGGATATAGCCTTCCTAATGCTCAGAGAGGTCTCTCTCTTAATGATTTAACTTTGTTACTTTAATTGATTTTAGGCTAGTTATGTATGAATGATTTGGTTTGATTTTGATTTGTTGGTGGAATTATTGATTTAGATGGATAGGTGTCTTTTTACTTTCCATTGGGCTATGGAGTCAATATATCAAGAAAACATAACAGAATCAAGTTCTAAAGGAAGTGTTACAGGGCAGGGTAGTTAAGAAAAATCAGATCTTAAAGGCTGAATGGTGAAGTGGTTTTCAATTGAGATCAAGGAATAGTTAAGGATTCCTTACACCAGATAATGAAGGAAGTTGAAAGAGGTCAATCGGGATCAGAGAGAAATTAAGGATTCTCTAAACCAAATATTAGAGGAAAACATGAAAATGTATAATAGGTCAAAGCAGAGTGTATTTAAACAAATTCTGCCGTAAAATTCCAATTATAACATTCAAATTTGGAAAACATGCAAGTTTATGGAATACTTAAGAAAATAACAATGAACAATTGAAATATACTTCACTGAAGTAGCTCAACACATGAATCCTGTAAATAAATTCCTTTATTACTTGTCTTGTTTTTCAACTTGAAAAAAGGTACAATAAACCATCAGGTAGTAGATCAATTCAACTATAGAAATATTCAGGAATCCACACTCAATACTTCGAATTGATGAAGTATTTATACAACTTATTACAAAATATCCTATCAATTGATTTATGATTTATTCAAGGAAAACAAAATTCTTCATGCAAGAAGATAGAGACACGTATTTAACTAAATGCAAGTTGTCCCTGTTTATTTGATTCGTTGTTTGTTTCTCTTATGCTGTCTTATCTCTCACACTGGATGTATATTTTATGCTGCATCTATCTTCAACTCCAACCTGTGAATTCTCTTTAAATTGTCTTCATCTATCTTTATCTATCAGCTCTTTAACTCTATGAATTTTCTTTTACCTGACTGCTCTGTTTGCTCTTTTACCTTGTCTTTCTTTTACCTGTCACAGTATATCACATCATCTTTCCCATGCTTCTTCATATAGAAGTTTGATTTTACCATCCTCTTGTAAATCTCATCTACCTCAGTATACTTGGTAAATGTAGGCTTGTTTACAAAAAGATGATTTACCTCATGCTGGAGGTAAAACAAATTTTCAAACATTTGAAAGAGTACTTTGCCTGTAGGAATTCCTTTCAATGAGGAATTGTTGGAATTTTCTTTAGTGACTTCCCTGATATTTTTATCATAATATTCATGCCTCATTAGTCTATTAGTGATTACTAATGGATTAGGCAGACCTTTTTGTCTCAAAACATCAAACTTGTTCATGAATCTGTTCACTACAAGTTCGATAGCTTGACATTTGTCCTCAAGTTGTGTCATCATATTTCTCTTGGAAATCACTTTATTCACCTCTAAGATGGTTTCTGTTCTGTGACTTATCCCAAGTTCTTCTAATTCATGCTTGTTTTTAAAATTGATAAACTTGATTATCTCAGTGGCTTCCTCTGGTTTCTTTCCAAGCTCTTCTTTGAATTTTTGAATTGCATTACTTGCTTCTTTTATCAAATCATTCTTCTCAAATATAACTTGGATAGAAGGCCAAATATCATTAACTGAGTTAGTGATATTGGCCCACAATTTTTGTGCTAAAGGCTTTGCTAATGTCATTTCATTTTCGAGCTTTTGGATCCTATCATTCAATCTATTGGATTTCTGTGTTTCATATTTTTGCATTACTTGAGCCCATTTATTTTCATCTTCTAGATTTTTCACTTGTTCTTTGAGCCTATTAATCTCAGTAGTTTGAATTGACATATGTTGCATTGCCTTAATAAATTTACTTGCCTCATCAGTTGGATGGGCTGATGTTGTTGCTGGTGTAGTTGCCGGAACTTTTGTTGTCACTGGAGTAGCTGTAGTAACTGGGACTGCTGTGGGTAATGGAGATGATGAAGAAGCTATAGGAATGGAAGTAAAAGGAACTGCTTCCATGTTAGAATAATTTTCCTACACTAATTTGTCCATTTCATTTTCCATCTCTTTCAATTGAGCTCTCAATTGAATGATGAGATTCATCATTTCATCCTTCTAATTTTCATTTTCCAAAACTTCTTTAATTTGTGGTTGTTCTATTGTTGGTAACTTCAACTGTTTCTTCAATATAGCTATGTCTGCATTCTTCTTGTTGATAAGCTCTTCTGCTGCTTTGATATCCTTTGGATTATATCCAACCTCAATGACCAATTCTTCAAGTGATTTTATCCTATTATCCTTTGCTTGTGAAGAGGATTTCTCTAGTTTTAACTGTGTCCTTATATTTTCTGGAAAATTCTGTAACTTTTGTACACTTAAAGCTTTGTGTGTCATGGTGGAATAGATATTTCTTCAGCTTGTTTATAAAACTCAATCTGATCTATGGGATGCACATCTTTAGCAAGAACTTCAAAGGTTGTTTTCTTGTAATATGATGATGATTTTGGAGCCTGCACTGTTGGCTGTAAAAATGTCATTTGCATCTTTATAGTTTTGTAATCAAAAGCTGAAAGTAATCTGTTTTGGTCACTAGGAGTTTGTTTCCAATGCTAGACATAAGCTACAACTTTCAATGCTTCATTCTTGATTTTGATTTCTTTGTATTTTTCCATTAAGTCTTTCTCTTTATCCACGGGTTTTCTTGATGATGAAACCTCTGCACTATGGTTTTTTTGAATGATTTGTGCACTGTAGGTTGATAGTGGGTGTGTTTCTTCTGAAAATGTTGGAGGTGCATTATCTTTGACCACTATATATGTATCAATGACTTCAATTGTATCAACTATTTCTTCCTGTTCTATTAATGGATTCAGTTTTTCCTTTTTCCTGTACATTAGGTTGAATTTGGTATCAGAAGTAGTCTCTGCAGAATAAGAGCCTTCCTCTCTTGCCCTCTTTCAAGTCATGTCTTGTGGGGCTGGAGTAAGTAGGATGGAACTAGTATCAACCTGCTTCTCCATCTCCTTCAAAGTATTTTCCAACCACTCTAACTGGTTGGAGTACTTTTCAACCTCAGGCTTTGACTCATGAATAAAAGGGGTCAATTTGAATTTGACTCTTAACTTACTTATGACTCCCAAGGGGTCATATTGCCATTTTAAACTACTACTAAAATTAAAATCTTGTAAAAACTTATTTTCTTGCTGACCAGCATGCCTATTATTGCAAATAAAAGGACCTAGCTGGTTCTTGATCTTGAATTGAGTTTTATTCTTTGCTAAAAGGAAATTGACTTCATTTGAGTTCAAGATTTTTCTTATGTATTCCAAAGCAAATAACCTCATTGGGAGGTATTTGGGAAGTTTGTATGGAGTTAGCTGGCTTCCATACACTCTAATTTCTATATGATTATGGTATAAATACCAGTCTTCTATTTTACTTTGATATGACAATTGTAACACCTTCTTTATCTCTTCATTGATTCTAAGTTGAATGATACTTCTTAGCATATTAACAACTGGATAAACAAATGAATCAATGAAGTATTTATAGCTAAATTCTGTGGAATCCTTTCTGATCAAGGATGTCCAAAAGACTACAGATTGGGGGTTACCCTCTGTGTCCATTTTTTGAAGGCTAACTGCAAACCTTTCTGATTGGAAATATAATAACAAATGGAACAAAATTGAGGAGTATTTAAATACTCCTTCCTCTGGTAATTTGACCAGTTGATCATGGATTGCATATGATAGGTATTGGGCGAAATTGAAGGTTGAAGTTGGAGGTTGACCTCGGAAAAATATGGATAAGAAACCTAGGATAGATGCATATGCATGTTCATTAGTAAAATACCCTAAAATACATGACAACATTGTGACAATCTGTCTGGTTCTCTCTGAAAATATGGAAGCTGAGTATGGAGGATTTCTTTTAGGGGTTTCTACTGATGGAGGGAGGAAATTCTGAAATATTTGGAATCTGTTGGGAAAGTCCAACTTCAAGTAGAGTTCAGTAAGGATTTCAATGGATAATGGAACCTCATCAGGTTTTGGTTGAATATGTAGAATTTGATTTATGGTTTGAGCAGTGATTGTGAATAGAATCTATTGGCTTGGGGTAACTAGAGCTCTTTCATTGGGAAAATAGTTGATCTGGCAGAGTCTAATAAGTTCAGGGAATTGAAAAGTCTGTGTAATATCCAAAAAGGGAGAATGCAGTAATACTAAAACACAATATAAGAACTGCAACAAAGTAAACAATAAATCTATATAAACATTAGAATACATAGAAATAGATGATCCATTTTATTATATGGGAGGTGAAAAATTAAGTACAACAGTGCTCAAAATATGAGACACTCAAGCCAAAGAGTTGGCCTAGAATGACGCTGAAATGATCCCACAAGAAGGACTGCATAACTGCTGAACTGTTAGAAGGTAAACTTCATTGTCCCTGTTGCAAGTGTTGGGACTGCAACTGCTAGAAATATAGAAAGTCAGATCTAGGAAGAATGAGAGCTCCGATGATGCTGAAAATAGAGATTCGGGCTCTATGATGGATACCCAAGATAACCCAGAAAGGGTTTCTCAAATTTGCCAATCTAAGAAAACCACCCTCTTAGGGCTTCACCAATATACTGCTGGGTATGCAAATCTGCTGCATAATCTGATGGTATGATGGCTTCAATGATGCAAAATAAGATCTATGCAAGAAGAGCTGATCCCTTCACTAGATCCTTGGGCTAAAATCTCATGATCTAGCTCCTCCAATATCCTCCACTAAAAATAGTTGTTGGATGAATAACAACTTTAGAAAAATGCGCTGTAAGAGAGGGAGGCTCAATAACCTACTGCTAGATGTGTCAAATCATCTCCCGAGTGATGGAAATAATAGATCCAATGCGAGGATATGATCCTTCACAGGATTTCCAACTGAAATACTGGAAACTTCCTTCCTCTAGTAGATCTACAGGACTTGACTACGTAATCCTTGAAGGGACTGCTGCTGCATGGAGGTAAAACCCAATGGCATGAATTCTAGATATAGATCTGCTGCTCCTGGAAGACTGAATGTTAAGAACAAAGTGGTAGGATGAATCTTCCACTAGTTTCCTAGCTGAATGCTAGAAACAACCTCCTGAAGATGGAACTATTTCCTAATAAGGAATGTAGTACAACCCTCTTCCTTAGATATCACTCAAAGAAGAGGTGGGATTCCCCCTTAGGAACACCCTATGTTAAACATCACTGCAATCTTAGCTAAACATCTCAAGAATGCATAGAAATGTCTGAAGACAAATCTAGATCTAAATAGATCAAGAAATGAATAATCCAAATCATGCCTTCCATTGTGCCTTCACCTTCATTATATAGATCATGAGCCTTCCATAACCTAGGCCCACTCCAAAATTGCGTTGTAAATGTGGACATAAGTCTCCATGGTTAACTACGTTGTTTCTCCATGTCCTCCATCATGTTCATATGGGGTGATCACCCTCTCCATCATGTGTGCATTGAATGCATCACTTCCTCCACTAACCAATCATAATTTCTTTATTATCTTACTTTGAATGCATTATGATCTCAGTTGACCTTATCAAATATCCTCATGATTTTACATTTAAGATCCATGATCTTATTTGACTGCTCCACTACTCCATGATTTTAGAACTAGTTCTAGAATATCCACATACACACATTAAAAGTGGATTTTATTCAACTTTTGAGGATTATGGGTCCCTCCACCCTTTTATTTACTTAATTCATTAAGAAAATTAAGACTCTAATATTCCAAATATCATGTGAAAATTTGGGAATATTACAGTCCTCCCCGGAAAAATGTTGTTTATCCTCAAGAAACTACAAAAGTAGATGCAAAGCCATCTATTTCCCTCCAAATGGCATCCACATAAGGAAGGCCTCCTCCATTTGCTGCAACGTGTCATTAATGTTTGGTTCCAGAGTTGTCTCTCAATAATGCATAGAATGACTTCCAATTGTATAGTTAGATGCCTTCCTTCCACCATGAAGTACCAAGTGACAACCCTATGATGTCCAACATCATCATCAATACATGAGATACAAAAAATAAAGTGGTTCTTTCCACAAAGGAAAAACTCCATCTCACAATACATCTCTTCATCCCACGCTTTATGAAGTATATTGAGCATTGACATGCCCTAACCCTTAGCCCTGTTGGCCTTATTGGATCCAAGCATCATTCCAACATTATGAAAAAGAAGAAATAGAGATATATGCGTAGACAAAGAGGTCAAACCATATTCTCCCAATAGTAACCACCGGAGTAAGACCCTTTGCTATCATCCTCTATCTCCCCCATGCAAGATGGACAAGCCAAACTCCCCCAAAGGCAACCAAAGCAACAAGAGATCTTGTTGCTTTCTCTCCTCCTCCTGTGCATCATGGAGTAAAAACATACTGATAGACATGTGGAATGTCACATCAGCCCAATACAAGTATGTTAGGTACTTATATTAATATTATAGTCCCTTATTGTTGTTAGTGTAACCCCCTTACTGTTATTGTTGTACCCTTTTAACCCCCATATTTTTATTATTGTGCCCTTAAATTATTATTGTTAGGTCGGCTAGGATTACATTGTGGCCCCATGGAATCCTATATATAGAAAGGAGGTTTTATCATTTGTATCATCCAATAATTGTTCATTCATGTAATGTATTGGAGGTTTCCCCCTCGAAGTGGTTTATTTCTAAGGCGTTGATATCTCTTTTCTTCTCTTTTTGGAGGTAGTTTCACAACATTTGGTATCAGAGCTTTGGATTCTAGGGTTTCACTGCACCAAACAGGTCATTGTGGAATTTTCGCTATAAATTTTTTTCTACGATGGTTCATAAGCTGAAATTATTAGAGCACAAAGCTGAAATCCTGAGGAACCTCTTCGCAAAATTTCAGAGCTTGGTTCACAACATTTTCGGAGATATGATCTGTGGAAGTTAGATCTTTTTCAAGCTCCCGAATTTCATCTCAAAGAGGTGATCATGGGAAAATATTCGTAACTCTCTCTCTTAGCATCAAATTGGAATTATGTAAAAAGTGTCTGGAAGTACATGAACTTTAGTTTCTTGTCTATAAATTTTAGAGCCAAAGGAGCAAACAGTGACACGTGGAAAGTCGTACAAGTTCGATCTACTGAACCAGTCCATAATTAGGGTATTGTGGGAGATTGGAGATAAATTTTCCTTGAAGAATCCAAATCAGGTCAAACTTGTGGCATTCAAAAGAGGATTTAGAGGGCTACCTCAGGGCCAAATTTTAGATATTGAAGGTCCGAAATCACAAAGATAATTCAGTTTGAATATCGAGCTCCTCAAAGAAAAAAAAAGGTGTGTATTTTTTTCGAACTACATAAGTCTCATTTGAAAAAAATTAGTTTGAATTTATTCCAAGGGCATATTGAAGAATAGATATCAGTATTGGGCTCTAAAATTCCCCCTAAAAATAATTCAACACCCATTAAACCTTCAGAAGGCTCTACTATGATTCATGAAGACAAAGAAACACAACATGAGATATCAAAATTACAAGAGAAAGTGCACCAAATTTTTCTATTGCAAAGAGCAGCAAAAAATGAAATGAAAGTTTTGAAGAAAGGTGTAGAAACTAAGATGGATGGTTTGAAGAAAGGCGTGGAAGCTAAGATGAATCGTTTGGAAGCTAAGATGGATGGCATGGAAGTGGGCATGGAAGCTAAGATGGATGACATGGAAGCTAAGATCGATGAAAAAATGAAAGACAACATGGAAAACATGAAGAATGATCTAAAAGTAGACATCGAAGGTTTGGAAAATTTGATACAATAAATGTTTCCTAATGGCGAAAAGATAGTAGAGGAAGCTCATGATGAGAACAAAATAAATGTTATTCGTGATTTCATAAACTCTAATGTTGGATGGAAGAACCACCATATTCCAAAGATGGATATGAGGAAGTTTGATGGCAAGGACCCCGTAACATGGATACTACAGATGGAGCGATATTTTGATCTCAATAATGTGCAAAACACACAAAAGGTACGCATTTGAGCTTTACATTTAGAAAAAAATACATTTGTATGGTATCGATGGCTTTTCTCCAGTAAAAAAATTCTTACTTGGTCAATTTTTACGGAGGAAATGATAGCACATTATGAGGATACAAAGAGCAACACCTTCTTTAGCCAATTGATAAATCTCAAACAAAAGGGTTCAGTGGCAAAGCACATTGAGGACTTCCAAAAATTGAATATAAGGGTAACCGATATTCCAAAGGAACACATGATTGATGTCTTCATAGGGACTTTAAAGGATAACATCCAACATGAAGTTCATGTTTGGGAACTTGATTCATTGGAGAAGGCATTCAATTTGGAAAGAAAAATTGAATGTAAAATTATGGCGACAAGGAAGCCTACCACTCACATCTATAAAGATGGAAGTGTTGCTACTCCTAGACTTCCACAACCTACAAGGTTGACACCACAAAAATTGGAAGAAAAAAGAGCAAAACGACTTTGCTACAGTTGTGATAGAAAATACACTAAAGGCCATAAGTGCACTGAGAAGAAAATATTTTTACATAGATTGTGAAGAGGAGGAAGAAAATGAAGAAGAAACTTCAAAAGTAGAGGACATACACCAAAAAGAAACCCTAGAAGAAGAAGAAATGAGTCCGACCATATCATGTAATGCATTGGTAGGAATTACCACTCCTCAAACTCTCAAGATAGAAGGACATATAAAGAAGAAAAAGGTAATAATGTTGATTGATTCATGTAGTACCCATAATTTTCTTCATTGTAAGGTAGACAAGGAATTGAATTGTTTCATATACCCAGCACTAGAATTTCAAGTGATGGTTGCAAATGGAGGAACTATAAATTTCTTTGTAAAATGCCATAATATCAAGCTAGCATGGGGGAATATGTATTGAATAGTCCAATGCTTTCCATCCCAATAGGAGGTGCTGATGTTGTACTAGGAGTACAATGGTTACAATCTTTGGGGATGGTAGCTTTTAATTTTCAAGAACTTTTCTTGAATTTTTTTTTGGAAGGAAAGGAAATCGAATTATGGGGTATCGCAGGGAAGCCAAGAAAGATAATAAGCTCTAATGTAATGACAAAGCTTCTGAAGAAAGAACAACGGGGTGTAATTTCACAATTATTCTCACTAGAAGTTCCAACATCAAAATCATTTATTTCTCCAGATCTCCAAAAAGTCTTGGAAAATCATTCCAAGGTGTTTGATATTTCCAAAGGACTCCCACCTATTCGTGATCATGATCATGCTATTCAGTTGATTCCAAGAAGTGTTCCTCCAAACATCAGGAGTTAAAGATATCTTTATGTCCAAAAGAGCGAAATTGAACGTATGATTGCAGAAATGTTAGAGGCTGCTATAATACAACCTAGTCAAAGTTCTTTCTCTGCTCCAGTAGTATTGGTGCACAAGAAAGATGGATCATGGCGCATGTGTCTGGATTATAGGGGGCTCAATAAGCTCACTATTAAAGATAAATTTCCCATTCCCATGATTGATGAATTATTGGATGAATTACATGGAGCAATTTATTTTACCAAGTTGGATCTTCGTTCAAGATATCATCAAATTAGAATGAAGACTGAAGATATTCCGAAGACACCATTTCGAACTCATGACGGTCATTATGAATTTTTGTTCATGCCTTTTGGCCTCACCAATGCACCTTCTACATTTCAAGGGTTGATGAATTCCATTTTCAAACCATTCCTTAGAAAATTTTTGCTAGTATTTTTTGATGATATACTAATCTACATCAGGTCTTGGAAGGATCATGTTCTACATGTTGAAAAGGTGCTCAAACTATTGGAGGAGAAATAATTATATGAAAAAACATCCAAATTTTTCTTTGGAGTACAAGAGGTGGAATATCTAGGTCATATTGTATCTCACGAGGGTGTTAAGGTAGACCCTAAAAAAATTAAAGCCATTAAGGAATGGAAAGTCCCCACAACCATAAAGCAGTTGTGCAAATTTCTTGGGTTAACAGGGTATTATCTCAATTTTGTTAAGAATTATGGGAGAATAGCAGCACCTCTAACAACATTATTGAAGAAAGATGCATTTTCATGGACTCCTGAAGCAACTAAGGCCTTTGAACATCTTAAAGAGGCAATGTGCCTAGCACCAGTCTTAGCTATTCCAGACTTCACAAAAACCTTTATTGTGGAATGTGATGCCCCAGGAAATGGAATTGGTGTTATTTTAATGCAAGAAGGAAGACCCATTGCTTTTGAAAATAAAATGAAAGTATTTACAAAAGGTTATTAATGAGAAGGAAATTTTGGCAATACTACATGCACTAAAGAAATGGAGACCTTACCTAATGAGAAGACACTTCAAGTTAAAAACTGATCATGATAGTCTTAAACACTTTTTGGAACAAAGAATATCTTCAGAAGATGAACAAAAATGTGTCACAAAGATGTTGGGTTATGACTTTGAAATCGTCTACACAAAAGGGAAGCTAAATGTCGTTGCAGACGCACTCTCAAGAAAGTATGAAGAGGTGGAAGCATTGCTTTGTGCCATTTCAATTATCCAACCGGATTGGATAATGAAGCAAGGGATAAATGGAAGAAGGACAACGAAGTGTGGAATCTCATTCAAAAGTTGCAACAAGATCCTATTACATCTAATACATTTAGTTGGAAAAATGATTCCTTATGGTACAAATATCGCTTATATATTTGCAATAATTCCCAACTAAAACAAAATATTCTTTTGGAATTGCACACTTCTCCTTTAGGAGGACACTCGGGATTTTTAGAAACTTACCACAGGGTGAAGAAAGAATTTTTTTGGGGATGGTCTTAAATCTGATATTCAAAATTTTGTGGCGGAATGTTTGGTTTTCCAGCAAAATAAAGTGGAGACAATTAAGAACCCGAGTCTTCTACAAACTTTATCCATTCCAAGTCAACATTGGGAGGAGATTTCAATGGATTTTATCACAGGTTTACCTAAGTTCGAAGGAAGGAGTGTCATCATGGTGGTAGTTGGTAGACTTACCAAGTATGCACACTTTTGTGCATTATCTCAACCATTTAAAGCGAGTACAGTTGCTACTGCATTTAAGGAAACAATTCAAAAGCTACATGGAAACCCGAAGATTATTGTAAGTGATGGAGATCCCATTTTTACAGGAAATTTTTGGATGGAATTATTTTCTTGTTTGGGTGCTCAACTAGCTCATAGCTCATCTTATCATCCTCAATCTGATGGTCAAACAAAGATAGTGAATAAATGTTTTGAAGGATATCTTCGTTGTTTTGTATCTGATAAGCAAGCACAATGGGTCAAGTGGTTACCTCTGGCTGAATGGTGGTATAACACTTCCTTCCATACTACAGCAAAAATGACCCCATTTATGGCACTTTATGGATATCATCCAGCATCCATCACATCTTCTTTAAGGGAAAATGGTAGGGTTCAAGCAATGGAGGATCACATCGAGAATCAACAAGAAGTTCTCCAAATCTTAAAGGATAACCTAAATTTGGCACAAAATCGAATGAAACAACAGGTAGATCAACATCGCAGTGAGAGAAGTTTTGATGTGGGAGACTAGGTATTTTTACGGCTACAACCATACAAACAAATGTCCCTCAAGCAAGCTAAGAAGGATAAGAAATTATCACCAAATTACTATGGTCCTTACAAGGTTTTACAAAATATTGGTACAATGGCATACAAATTGGAGCTTCTTGCTTCTTCGCAAGTGCATCCAGTTTTCCATGTTTCATGCTTAAAAAAGGTTATAGGGCAGTCACGAAAACAAGAACTCGACAACTACCAAATCGATCAATTTCAGAGTATCTCATCAAATGGAAGAACTTACCCACGGAAGATTCTACATGGGAGGATGATATTTTTATACAAAAGCACTCAGAGCTACTCAAGCGTTGAGGAAAACACCTTTTTGAAGGAGAGGAGCATGTTAGGTCCTTATATTACTAGTATAGTCCCTTATTTTTGTTAGTGTAACCCCTTTATTGTTATTGTTGTACCCCTGTAACCCCCATATTGTTATTATTGTGCCCTTAAATTATTATTGTTAGGTTGGCTAGGAATACATTGTGGCCCCACTAGGATTACATTATGGCCCCATGGGCTCCTATATATAGAAAGAAATTTTTTCCATTTGTATCATCCAAGAATTGTTCATTCATGTAATGTATTGTAGGTTTCCCCATCGAAGTGGCTTATTTCTAAGGCATTGATATCTCTTTTCTTCTCTTTTTGGAGCTGCTTTCACAACAAAGTAAGCAACATTAATAAACATCATGAGAGTACCATGCCAAGTTTTACACAATACAAAACACATAGACATAGGGGATGTCATGTGATGGCCAAACTCTCTCATGGTCAACCAAAGTGAACATGCCTTCTTTTCCTGCATTCCATCATTGATACACAAGGCATGAATCAGAAAAATATGAGCTATTGGGTGGTAACCATTCTCACCCAAGAGAAGCTAGCGCAACCATGCCTCCTTCTTCATTCCATGAGTGTTTTTAAAGGCATGGATCAAAGAAATAGGAGCCTTTGGGTAGTACCCAAACTCACCCAATAGAAACAAGTGTAACCAAGCTTCTTGCTGGCCCATGTCATATATCTGCAAGTGGTCATGCAACCCCTTGCTTATCATCCTCGCCCACTCATCCCAATGTGGATGATGAATGATGTACTGCATAAACATGGTATCCTCCCTTTGTAGAATACCATTCTTCTCAAACTGATGAAGAAAATTTCAATTCATGACATGTTGAAGTGCACCTCTAATGAGATCTCTCAATGAGATTCTCTTTTCACCAAATGCCCTCCAAACCAAAGAGGTTCTGGATCTGCTGCAGGTAGAAGTTTCTCTTTGAGCTATGAGATGCTCATTGAGAAAGTGTCATCTAGAAAGGAGAAAAGATTCCTCATCTCAAGATGTCTACCATCTATGATCTTTACCTCCATTGCTTCATGAGTGGAGCTACCTTCATAATGCTCCAAGAATAATGGGGCCCCTTCATTATCACTAAGTGACAGTGCTGTAGATATGCATGGTGGTACATATGCTGTCTCATGGTAAGGCACAATGCTGAACTCATAGCCAGCCATTGTACAGAGGATCATGCTTATCCCATCTTCTAAAACTCTACACTTCAACTCAAAGGTTTGAATGTAGCTCAACAATTATGAACTGGGATAACTCTTCATCTCCTCCTTGATTAGATCAAGGGTCCTTTGTGTTGTGATATATTGCTGCTTGAAATCATAATTTTGTTCTAACCCTTGGTTATGCATGGGCCCTAATGGCATGTCCCCATAAGTTTCAATAAGAGGTACTGAAACAATATGAGATGAAGATGTATGCATACCTTGGATTAACTGATGTGTAGGAACCTATTGCAAGACCACAAGAGTTCCTCCAACCAGAACAATGGTTTCTCCAACTGCTAATAAGAGTGATGGCCGCTTTTCTGTCAGTGTACCAGCACTAGAATATTCCTCCTCTTCCTCATGCATCTCCTGAATCATGCATGGGACTCTATGTGTCAAGAGCTTAAGACTATCTTGCAAAGATGCAAGTGTCTCTCCTTCGGATACAAGAACCTTTGCAGTTGGTGGTGAATGTAGGAACTCTTTGTCCAGAGTGACAAGAATGACATCCTCCTTTGCTTCCTTAGGAAATGTCTCTTTAGGACTCACCTCTGGTTTTCTCACATCAAACTTCTTCCTCAACTTGTGAAAGAAATATGAATATTTAGTCACCTTTGCATGCTCCATGTGACCAAACCACTAATCATTGGCTTCACCATAAAGATGAAGTGCTGCAATCTGGACAGCCTCTTTTTCAGCCACAGGATGTAGCATGAAAAATGTATCTAACTCTTTCCTCCAAGCCTTAACAGTGCTTGAGAAAGATCCATCAAATGTACGCAAATAAAATCTATTATGCCTCTTTCTTCTATTGCTTCTATAGGATCTTCTTTCTTCTTTGAGTTCGAAGAATTCTTGGATAGTTAGAATCTCTTTGAATGATCTAGACTAGGCTTTGTACTCTTCAAGGTACAGATTGAGAGTCTCATGGGTCTCATATTCTTTTCTTTCTTCATTTCTATACCATTCACCTTCTTCAAAGAAAGTGGGCATATTAGACCTATGAGGAGATCTATGATTCTCTGGTTTTTTTTGCTGATAGGATGTGCTTGGACCTTCCTCATCATATCTTCTTCTTGGATCCTCATTTTTCCTTTCCATTTTCATTTGATTGAATTATTTGGAGATATCTTGCATGGATCTAAAGAGAGGAGTGACAAAACTACAATCCTCCTTCATGATAGATCTCATATATCTGCTTCTTCTTTTGATGCAAAAGATGAAGTGTCCACAAGCCGAGGAAAAGATCATGCTCTGATACCACTGTAATATCCCAAAAGGGAGAATGCAGTAATACTGAAACATAATATAAGAACTACAGCAAAGTAAATAGTAAATCTATATACACATCAAAATACACATAAATAGCTGATCCATTTTATTATATGGGAGCTGAAAAAGAAAGCACAACAATGCTCAAAATATGGGACACTCAAGCCAAAGGGTTGGCCTAGAATGACCTTGAAATGATCCCACAAGAGGGGCTGCGTAACTACTGAACTGCTGGAAGGTAAACCATGCTATCCCTGTTGCAAGTGTTGGGACTTCAACTTCCAGAAACATAGAAAGTCAGATCTAGGTAGAATGGGAGCTCTGATGATGTTGAAAATAGAGATCCGGGCTCTATGATGGATATCCAAGATAACCCAGAAAGGGTTTCTCAGATCTGTCAATATAAGAAAACCACCCTCTTAGGGCTTCACCAATATACTGCTGGGTATGCAGATCTGCTACATAATCTGATGATATGATGGCTGCAATGATGCAAAATCAGATCTATGCAAGAAGGACTGATCCCTTCACTAGATCCTTGGGCTAAAAGCTCAAGATCTAGCTCCTCCAATCTCCTCCACTGAAAATAGCTGCTGGATGAACAACAACTTCAGAAATATGTGCTGTAAGAGAGGGAGGCTCAATAGCCTACTACTAAATGTGTCAAATCAGCTCCAGAGTGATGGAAACAATAGATCCAATGTGAGGATATGATCCCTGACAGGATGTCCAACTGAAATGCTGGAAACTTCCTTCCTCCAATAGATCTAAAGGACTAGACTGTGCAATCCTTGAAGGGACTGCTACTGCATGGAGGTAAAACCCAATGGCTTGAATGCCGGATATAGAGCTGCTGCTCCTGGAAGACTAAATGTGAAGAAAAAACTGGTAGGATGAATCCTCCATCAGTTTCTTAGTTGAATGCTAGAAACAACCTCTTGAAGATGACACTATTTCCTAATAAGGAATGTGGTACAACCCTCTTCCTTAGAGATCACTCAAAGAAGAGGTGGGATTCCTGCTCGGGAACACCCTGTGCTAAACAACACTGCAATCTTAGCTAAACAACTCAAGAACGCATATAAATGTCCTAAGACAAATATAGATCTAAACAAATCAAGAAATGAATAATCCAAATCATGCCTTCCATTGTGACTTCACCTTCATTATATAGATCATGAGCCTTCCATAGCTTAGGCCCACTCCAAAATTGTGTTGTACATGTGGACATAAGTCTCCATGGTTGACTGCGTTGTTTCTCCATGTCCTCCATTATGTTCATATGGGGTGATCACCCTCTCCATCATGTGTGAATTGAATGCATCACTTCATCCACTAACCAATCATAATTGCATTATGATCTTACTTTGAATGCATTATGATCTCAGTTGACCTTATCAAATATCTTCATGATTTTACATTTAAGATCCATGATCCTATTTGACTGTTTCATCCTCCATAATCTATCTCATAAGTGAGACATGATCTCCATTAATGGAGTTGCTCCACTACTCCATGATTTTAGAACTAGTTCTAGAATATCCACATACACACATTAAAAATGGATTTTATTCAACTTTGAGGATTATGGGTCCCTCCACCCTTTTATTTACTTAATTCATTAAGAAAATTAAGACTCTGATATTCCAAATATCATGTGAAAATTTGGGAATATTATAGTCTGGGGGAATATGTATTTAGGCAAATTTGAACCCCAAAAATCGATATCATCTGCCTGGTTAATGAATTTGTCATGGCTCCAGTAGTGGAGCTCTAAAAGGTTGAAATCAGTGACTGTATCACTAATTTTGAAGTCCTTATCAGCTAGAGGGGTGTGGTCAACATCTACCACATGTGGTTACAAATTATTTACAGATATAATGCTCTGGGAGGCCATTAATTCGTTCGATTATTAATTATTACTTTTATGTGCTTAAGTAATGGTTTCAGGTGCTTAGGATTACCTGTAAAATGGTGATTTTGGTCGTGTAGAAGGTTTAGGGAGCAGCGGGTTTCAACTCTGGTCGGCAATGGCTTCTTTGGCTTTTCTTCCACAAATAACATAAATAGTGGGAAAAATGGTTTTATTACTTTTAACCGAAAGTAGTTAATTACATGGAACAGGGATTTGATTTCAAACAACGGTGGTTTTTATCGCAAGGCGCGAAGGTAGTTTGGTATTTTATCGCACGATGAAATTTTTTTTGGTGGTTTTTAGGATGGGGGGTGGGATAAGCTATGGGGGTGCCACGTGGCAAAGGGGTGGGGGTGTGAAACCACTCATTTCGCAACCCCCCATTGTTTTTAAACATTGGACATGTGGGGGTGCGAAAAGGTTTATGGGCCGTCTAATCCAAATGGCGGTAATCAAATGGCTGACGGGTGTTTATATTTTCAAAAGGAAACGGGGTCTGGGAAAAGGGTTAAGCAGAGGTTTTAGAATAAAAGTGGGGCCGGGGAAATGTTAAGCGGACATTTAATATAAAAATGGGTCGGGAATATAGAGTGGAAGGGTTTTAATATAAGGTGGATTAGGGATATATATGTGGGATTTTATAATGATAGCGAGGGGTTAATGTAATATAAAACTATAGGTTAAAAATAAAAATAAAAGGAGGCCGGGAAAATATGATGGAGATATTCAATATATATTAAGCGCTGCAAACTTTGGATAAGTGGGTTTTTCATATTTTTTATGAGAATGCAAAGTTGGTAAAGGGGAAGGGGTTTTAGTGATGGAAAAGGGGTTTTAGGAAGGGAAAAAGGGGTTTTAGGAAGGGAAAAGGGTTAGAATAAGGGGAAAGGGATTTTTTTACAAGGGGAAATGACTTCCAAGAGTGGAATTAGGGATTTTAGAAGGGGAATGTGTTTAGAAAGTTATTAGTGATATGATATGTACCAATTGATGTTTTCCATGACTTGTAAAAGTCTTCTGCCTATCCTTTATTTACCCTAACCTTTTTACTTCCTTTATTGGGTGCATTTGAGCTTGCTGACCCTTTTATTTTCTTTTGATAAAAAAACTAACCTATATCTAACCTTATAACTTCCAATGGCTCAGATTAAACTTATGAGCTCATTTTATTTTCTACCTAACTACTGATCTGCCAAGATTAAATGGTTTGGTCAGATCTTTATTCAATAACTATCATGACATGAAATTAAATGCATGAATGAATCAAGATTAAACTGTATCATCATCATGAATTGTGGCATTTTGAACAAGATGCACACAATTTTTATTTGCAAAGTAAAGAAAGATAAGAGTAGTGGCATTTAAATGTGCAACACTTTCAAGATTTGTTTTTGTTTCTTTTTGTGGGGTTCATATTTTTTTTATCTTCTTTCTTTTGGTCCTTTGATTTTTATTTTAGGACATACCCTCTTTTCATTTTTTAATATGGGAGAACATATGCAAAAAGAAAACGCATGTACAATATTACAATACTTAACATAGTCAATTCAAAATTATGACCCCTATTATTATAGGACCCTAACAGATGCCTCCACTCAGTCTCCTCTCTGATTCTCCAATTGTGGCTACTCCACAACCTTTTGAGTCTGCTTCTAGGGTTGTATGTTGAGAGATAATTCTCCCTCTCAACCACCAAGTCTTTAACCACTGCTTTGCTCCTCAAAGACTTGCATGCATCCTAGACCTTGAGAGCATACAAGTTCTTGAATTTTACACCGATCTGTTTCACCCGTCCCACGACAATGTGTCTAAGGAACACCTTTCCTTTTCTAAATATGACATCATAACCATGGTCTTCCAATACCACTACGGAGACGATATTCTTCCTTAGGCCTAGCACATACAAAATATATACCAGTTTAAGAGGGGATCCAGACTCCCTCTGAAAGGTAACTGTACCTATGTTGATCGTGATATACCTCTTGTCATCTCCTGATCTTTCATGATTTATATTTAATGTTGTGCTAGTATCATTTCCAGATATAAAATTCTCTTTGATTTGGTTTTCTTATTCATCAAGAGTTTGTCCATGAACATGTGATTGTCAATTCAATTTACTTGGTGAATTTTAGTGTTTGTCATAAACTTAAAAACATAATTTTAAAATGACTGAATAGCCACAAATATAAACACAACAAACACACATAACAGATCTCAATACACATAATTTTGTTGAAGGAGTTTACCCCTCCTGAGCTACATCTCCTTGGTCCAACTTCATAGTGTGGGTCTTTGTATTAGCTTAAAGTGTGCTCAAATTGCTATTAAAAGCTTCAAATGCTATTGGAACCTATTTCGATGAGTTTAAAACATCAAAATATACTAGAAATGACTATTTTTTTTCTCAATTTGGATTCTGGATGCTCTAGAAATGCCTCCAACACCTGGTGGCCCTAGCCTTAAAAAATATTCAAATGCAAAAAAAAACCTGTATATGACCTCTTATGCCTCTGCAACCTACTTCAATGGCTCCAAGATACCCCCAATACCATTGTTTTTTTTCTATCTGAGTCAAATTTGGAGTTTATGGGCAAAAGTTATGCCTCATTCAAGTTTTTCCCTAGGAAACTGCCTCCAAATTTGACGCGCTCCTCCTAAATTTCCATCAAACTAATCGTGCATTAATTAGAGGATCAATGCGTTTAGCAGATAATATAAACACAAGTTTAAATTAAATGCAATTAGCGTTAATGGAGGTCTAATGTGCTAGTTGCAATGCAAACACAATAAATAAAGTTCGGCGCAAACTATTTTCAAAACTCAGTGCTATAACTTTTTGGTTAACATGTTGGTTTGTGGGGGTGGAGGTCTTAGGTTCAAAACCTGACCCCGCTCCCCATACCTCATTTTTTCCATACGTTAATATATAACCCTTGCATTTAATAATCCACCGAAGAACTTTGCAAAGGTATTTCAGCAAACGTGGACTTTGCCATTTGTTTTAAACCATTGGAACCATATAAAACCTTAATATATAACCCTTGCATTTAATAATCCACCGAAGAACTTTGCAAAGGTATTTCAGCATACGTGGACTTTGCCATTTGTTTTAAACCATTGGAACCATATAAAACCTTAAACATTAGTATATAACAAATGGATTCAGACTTTCATGTTTGGATTTGGAAATAAATGTGGTTTGTATTATACTTTGGTTTAATGGTATGGAATTTGAAAGTTTTAAATATAATTAATATTTAATATTTAATATATATATATATATATGTTTTTTAAACATATAACATATTATATTATATAATATAAATAATATGTTTTTTAAACATATAAGTATATATATTTAATATTAAATCATAATTAAATAAAATAAAATAAATACTATTCCACCTTAGAGTCATTAGGAAATTTACTCCCACATAGATCAAATTAGCGAATCTGAAAATGCCACTTGTCATAGTCTCATTGGCTATAATATGAAAAATATTCCTGAAGTTTCATTTTTTTACTCACTGCGCTGCCACATCATCCCTGTACCTATTATGCTAATTTTTTTAGTTGTTTTAAAAAGCAAACAACAGGCCATAACTTACTCATACGAGCTCGGAATTTGATGAAACGAGTTGCCTTGGAATCTCGATGACAAGATCTACTCTTTAGTCCTAGTCTAAAGCATTTCTGAGCACTTTGAATTTTTAGCTAAAATACTGATCCCTGATCATTCCTCCCCACTAGAAGCTTTTTGGACCCTAAAAGCTCTCTTGATTACTGATTATGAAGATGAGGGGGTTGTTTCCCCACTCTTCCAGTCTTTATCCATTGAAATTTTCCTAATTTCATCATTTGGAGCTTTTCATAAAAATACAAAGTTTTCCTCGATTCTTGCGACCTTCTCTTGCTGTCTTTGATATCATCATGCTGCAATATTTCTGAATTTGCAGAACAAAAATCTAATTTTGCAGAAAACATCTTGTTTCTACCTTGTTCAACAATAAAAGAAAACTTAGAATCTTTCTCACCTTGCACTTTGTCATTATGGTGATTTTTAGCTGCTTTTGCCTTGAACTTGTGTCAACTCTTGCCCAAGTATCTTTGCCATTGTAATGTGGCTTTTGGAAATTAGAAATGAAAATTTGTGAAACCTATGCCTTCTTTGCCAAGTTGCTTTGTCCTCTCTTTGACCTTTGCAACCTCTTACATCGGCACCTTGTTTTCAACACCGTTCAACACCAATGTTCATTGATGCAAATGTTTTTCACCTTCTTTCAAAGACAACCTATTATCAATCTGAAACAAATCATTACACATATCAACATTTGTTTGAAAATTATGATGCAAAACATCTCTTTTTTTTATCATCATCAATGTCAAGTTTTGACTTGCATTTATTAGCCTCTTCATTTTCCTTGCACTAACTAAAGAAGTATTTAGTTTCTTGCGATGAGCTCTCAAAATATACTCCACTCCATATTTAATCAAACGATATTTGTTCTCATAGCGATAAAACACCACTTTCCTGTCATACAAATATGGACTTCCCAAGATAATCCCGGAAATGTCAAGTGGAACCACATCTAGCTCGACTTCATCAACAAAGTTTGTAGTAATAGAAAATCTAAAAATGCATTTCCTTGTAACCTGTAAATTATTATTCTTAACTATCCATCCCAAAGGGTATGGTTTATGATGTGCCATGGTTTCAAGGTTAAGATTTTTGACTAAATCTTCTAAAATCAAGGTTGCTTGTGATCCTGTATCAAATAATGCGTCAATATTTGTATGATTAGAAATCACTCTAATATGGAACTATTCTTCTCTTATGTCTTCATTTGGAGTGTTGATGTGACTATTTGAGTGTTAGGTCCTCATATTACTAGTGTAGTCCCTTATTTTTATTAGTGTAGCCCCATTATTGTTATTGTTGTGCCCCTATAACCCCCATATTGTTATTATTGTTCCCTTACATTATTATTGTTAGGTCGGCTAGGATTATATTGTGATCCCATGGACCCCTATATATAGAAGGAGGTTTTTTCATTTGTATCATTGAAGAATTATTCATTTATGTAATGTATTGGAGGTTGCCCCCTCGAAGTGGCTGATTTATAAGGCGTTGATCTCTCTTCTCTTCTATTTTTGGAGTTGGTTTCATAACATTTGGCATCAAAGCTTTGGATTCTAGGGTTTTGCTGCTCCAAACAGGTCATCGTGGAATTTTTGCTATAACTTTTTTTATACGAAGGTTAAAATGCTGAAATGTTTAGAATGTGAAGCTTAAATACTGAGCAAAGTTATGGAAAAATTTCAGATCTTGGTTTGCAATATTTTCGGAGATATGATCTGTGGAAGTTAGGGCTTTTTTGCAGGATCCTGAATTTAACCTAAATTGGTCATCGTGGAATTTTCGCAATAAAGTTTTTTCTAAGAGGGTTCAAAAGCTGAAATTTTTATAGATCAAAGAAAAAATCTTGAGGAACGTCTTGGAAACATTTCAGAGCTTTATGCAAAATTTGTTTTAAGATATGATCTGTGGAAGTTAGTGTTGTTTCAGGCTTTCGAATTTCATCTCAAAGAGGTGACCTTGGGGAAATCGTCATAACTCTCACTCTAAGCATCAGATTGGAATTCTGTAAAATTTTTCCACAAGTACACAGACTTTAGTTTCCTTTGTATCAATTTCAGAGCCGAAGGAGGAAACAGTTACGTGTGGCATGCCATACAAGTTAGCTCTACTGAATCAGTCCATAATTAGTCATTCTGGGAGATTGGGCATAAATTTGCCTTGAAGAATCCAAATCAGGTAAGACCTATGGCAATTGAAAGAAGCTTTAGAGGGCTACTATAGGGCCAAATTTCAGATATTGAAGATAAAAAATCACAGAGATAATTTAGTTTCAATATCGAGCTCCTCAAAATCAATAAAAAGGCGTGTATTTATTTTTGAATTGCATAAGTCTTGTGTGAAAAATCAGTTTGAATTGATTCCAAGGGCATATTGTAGAATAGATATCAGTATTCGGTTATAAAATGCCTCTAAAAATAATTCAACACCCATTAAGCCTTTATAAGGCTCTACTATGAATTATGAATAAAAAGAATTGCAACATGACATATCACAATTACAAGAGCAAGAGCACCAAATTTCACTCTCGCAAAGAGCAACAAAAGATGAAATGGAAGCTTTGAAGAAAGGCGTGGAAGCTAAGATGGATGGCATGGAAGCTAACATGGAAGCTAAGATGGATGACATGAAAGATAACATGGAAAACATGAAGAATGATCTAAATGCACACATGGAAGGTTTGACAAAGTTGATACAAGAAATGTTTCCTAACGCCGAAAAGATAGTAGAGGAAACTCATGATGAGAACAAAATAAATGTTAATCGTGATTTCATAAACTCTAATGTTGGATGGAAGAACCACCATATTCCAAATATGGATATGAGAAAGTTTGATGGCAAGGATACTGTAACATGGATACTACAGATGGAGCAATATTTTGATCTCAATAATGTGAAAAATATACAAAAGGTACGTATTGCAACTTTACATTTAGAACAAAAGAAATTTGTATGGTATCGATGGATTTTCTCCCGTAAAAAAATTGTCACTTCGTTAATTTTTATGGAGGAAATGATAGCACATAATGAGGATACAAAGAGCAACACCTTCTTTAGCCAATTGATAAATCTCAAACAAAAGGGTTCAGTGGTGGAGCACATTGAGGACTTCCAAAAATTGAATATAAGGGTAATTGATATTCCAGAGGAACACATGATTTATTTCTTCATAGGGACTTTAAAGGATAACATCCAACATGAATTTCGCATTTGGGAACCTAATTCATTGGAGAAGGCATTTAGGTTGGCAAGAAAAACTGAATGTAAAATTATGGCGACAAGGAAGCCTATCATTCACATCTATAAAGATGGAAGTATTTCTACTCCTAGACTTCCACAACCTACAAGGTTGAAACCACAGAAATTGGAATAAAAAGGAGAAAAAGGGATTTCCTATAGTTGTGATAGCAAATACACTAAAGGTCATAAGTGTGTTGAGAAGAAATTATTTTACATAGATTATGAAGAGGAGGAAGAAGATGAACAAGAAAATTCAAAAGAAGAGGATATACACCAGGAACCAACCCTAGAAGAAGAAGAAATGAGTCTGACCATATCGTATAATGCATTGGCAGGAATTACCACTCCTCAAACTCTCAAGATAGAAGGACATATCAAGAAGAAAAAGGTAATAGTGTTAATTGATTCAGGTAGCACCCATAATTTTATTCATTTTAAGGTAGCCAAGGAATTGAATTGTTTCCTATACCTAGCACCAGAATGTCAAGTTATGGTTGCAAATGGAGGAACTATAAATTTCTTTGGAAAATGCCATAATATCAAGCTAACCATGGGGGAATATGTATTGAATAGTCCAATTCTTTCCATTCCAATGGGAGGTGCTGATGTTTTACTAGGAGTAAAATGGTTACAATCTTTGGGGATGGTAGCTTTTAATTTTCAAGAACTTTTCTTTAAACTTTTTCAGAAGGAAAGGAAATCGAAGAATGAACAACGAGGTGTAATTGAAAAATTATGCTCACTAGAAGTTCCAACATCAAAATCATCTATTTCTCCAGATCTCCAAAAAGTCTTGGAAAATCATTCCAAGGTGTTTGATACTCCCAAATGACTCCCACCTATTCGTGATCATGATCATGATATTCATTTGATACCAGGAAGTGTTCCTCCAAACATCAGGCCTTATAGATATCATTATGTCCAAAAGAGCGAAATTGAACGTATGATTGCAGAAATGTTAGAAGTTGGTAACCTAGTCAAAGTTATTTCTTTGCTCCAGTAGTATTGGTGCATAAGAAGGATGGATCATGGTGCATGTGTTCGGATTATAGGGAGCTCAATAAGCTCACAATTAAAGATAAATTTCCCATTCATGTGATTAATGAATTATTGGATGAATTCCATGGCGCTATTTATTTTACCAAGTTGGATCTTCGTTCAGGATATCATCAAAAGAATGAAGACTGAAGATATTCCGAAAACAACATTTTGAACTCATGAGAGTCTTTAGGAATTTTTGGTCATGCCTTTTGGCCTTACCAATGCACCTTCTACATTTCAAGGGTGGATGAATTCCATTTTCAAACCCTTCCTTAGAAAATATGTGCTAGTATTTTTTGATGAAATACTAATCTACAATAGGTCTTGGAAGCATCATGTTCAACATGTTGACAAGGTGCTCAAACTATTGGAGGAGAAACAATTATATGTAAAAACATCCAAATGTTTCTTTGGAGTACAAGAGGTGGAATATATGGGTTATATTGTATCTCACGAGGGTGTTAAGGTAGACCCTAACAAAATTAAATCCATTAAGGAATGGAAATTCCCCACAACCATAAAGAAGTTGTGAGGATTTCTCGGGTTAACAAGGTATTATCGCAAGTTTGTTAAGAATTATGGAAGAATAGTAGCTCCTATAACAACATTAGCGAAGAAAGATGCATTTTCATGGACTCCTAAAGCAACTAAGGCCTTTGAACATATTAAAGAGGCAATGTGCCTAACACCGGTCTTAGCTACTCCAGACTTCACAAAAAACTTTATTGTGGAATGTGATGCCTCAAGAAATGGAATTGGTGTTGTGTTAATGCAAGAAGGAAGACCCATTTGTTTTGAAAGTCGTCCAATCAATGGAAAGTATTTACAGAAAGCTATTTATGAGAAGGAAATGTTGGCAATACTACATGCACTAAAGAAATGGCGACCTTACCTAATGGGAAGGCACTTAAAGGTAAAAACTAATCATGATAGTCTTAAACACTTTTTGGAAAAATGAATATCTTTAGAAGAGCAGCAAAAATGGGTCACAAAGATGTTGGGTTATGACTTTGAAATCATCTACAAAAAATGGAAGCTAAATGTTGTTGCAGATGCACTCTCAAGAAATGATTAAGAGGTGGAAGCATTGTGTTGTGCAATTTCTATTATCGAACCAGATTGGATAACCGAAGCAAGAGATGAATGGAAGAAGGATGAAGAAGTGTGGACACTCATTCAAAAGTTGAAGCAAGATCCTAGTACATCTTATACATTTAGTTGGAAAAATGATTCCTTGTGGTACAAAGATCGCTTATATCTTTGTAATAATTCCCAAATAAAACAAAAGATTCTTTTGGAATTACACACTTCTCCTTTACGAGGACACTTAGGATTTTTAAAAACTTACCATAGGGCGAAGAAAGAATTTTTTTGGGATGGCCTTAAATCTGATATTCAAAATTTTGTGGCAGAATGTTTGGTTTGCCAGCAAAATAAAGTTGAGACAATTAAGACCCCAGGTCTTCTATAACCTTTATCCATTCTAAGTCAACATTGGGAGGATATTTCAATGGATTTTATCACAGGTTTACCTAAGTCTGAACGAAAGAGTGTCATCATGGTGGTAGTTGATAGACTTACTAAGTATGCACACTTTTGTGCATTATCTCATCCATTTAAAGCAAGTACAGTTGTTACTGCATTTATGGAAACAATTCAAAAGCTACATGGAAACCCAAAGATTATGGTAAGTGACAGAGATCCCATTTTTACTGGAAAATTTTGGACGTAATTATTTTCTTGTTTGGGTACTCAATTATCTCATAGCTCATCTTATCATCCTCATTCTAATAGTCAAACTGAGATAGTGAACAAATGTTTGGAAGGATATCTTCGTTGTTTTGTATCTGATAAACAAACACAATGGGTCAAGTTGTTACCTCTGGCGGAATGGTGGTATAACACTTCCTTCCATACTACAGCAAAAATGACCCCATTTATGGAACTTTATGGATATCATCCACTCTCCATCACATCATATTTAAGAGAAAATTCTAAGGTGCAAGTAGTGGAAGATCACATTGAGCATCAAAAACAAGTTCTCCAACTCTTAAAGGATAACCTCAATTTGGCATAAAATCGAATGAAACAACAGGCAGATCAACATTGCAGCAAGAGAAGTTTTGATGGAGGAGACTGGGTATTTTTACGGCTACAACCATAAAAAAAATTTCCCTCAAGAAAGCTAATAAGGATAATAAATTATCGCCAAAATACTATGGTCCTTACAAGGTGTTGCAAAATATTGGTACTATGGCATACAAATTGGAGCTTCCTTCTTATTTGCGAGTGCATCCAGTTTTCCATGTTTCATGCTTAAAGAAGCTTATAGGTGAAAAAATTCTAGTTCAAACAATATTTCCAAAACTTTATGAGGAAGAAAAAAATCATACTGGAACCTGAAACAGTCACGGAAACAAGAACTCGATAGCTACGAAATCGATCAATTTCAGAGTATCTCATCAAGTGGAAGAACTTACCCACTGAAGATTCTACTTGGGAGGATGAGATTTTTATACAGAAGCATCCAGAGCTACTCAAGTGTTGAGGACAACACATTTTTGAAAGAGAGTGGCATGTTCGGTCCCCATATTACTAGTGTAGTCTCTTATTTTTATTAGTGTAGCCCCCTTATTGTTATTGTTGTGCCCTTGTAACCCCCATATTGTTATTATTGTTCCCTTACATTATTATTGTTAGGTTGGCTAGGATTATATTGTGATCCCATGGACCCCTATATATATAAGGAGTTTTTTTCATTTGTATCATTGAAGAATTGTTCATTTATGTAATGTATTGGAGGTTTCCCCCTCAAAGTGGTTGATTTCTAAGGAATTGATCTCTCTTCTCTTCTATTTTTGGAGCTAGTTTCATAACATTGAGAAACTAGTACATTCAACATGTTTCCCTTTCAAACCCATAGCATTAATTTTTGTCTCATCTCCTAACTCGGACCCTAAGTCTTTTTCAGCTATAGAAGTAGTTTTGCCTTTCTCTTTGGCTTTCAATCCATCTGGTTTCAATTATGGATGAAGTTTCCAACAGTGGTCTTCACCATGGCAGTCTTTGAACAGTTTTTTCAAATGCGTTTTTCCTTCTCTTTCTTAATACTTACATTCTTCTTTCCCTTCCATTTTCCTCCCTTCTCTTTTCTCTTATCCTCACTTTCCTCTTTCTCCTCTATATTTTGTTTTCCCCTTGCCTCCAAGTGTGTGGTTTGTACACAAACTTCATCTAAATTGTTTCAGTTAAACATAATGATATTATGCTTCAAATAGGAATGTAAAACTCCTATGTATTTCAAGGGTGTATCTTGAGAATTCAAGTTTACTCCTAACAACAAAGCTCTCTTTCTAAAATATTGTGTGTACTCTTGAACAGCTTGGCCTTTGAGATGCCTAAAGTTTTGCCAACTCATAATTTATTTTTGCATATAGGCTAATGGATAAAATTGTCTTTTAATGGAAGAAATGAATTCAACCCAAGAAATGGAAATCTTACTATGGATTCACATTTCCTCTTGTGTCTTTGCCTCCCACCAGACTAGTGTTGCTCCTTTTAGCCTTATGTAATATCCCAAAGGGAGAATGCAGTAATACTTAAACACAATATAAGAACTGCAACAAGATAAACAATAAATCTTAAGACATCATCAGAATTTACAGAGAAGTTGAGCCATTTTATTATATTGGATAATAATCAGTTACACAATGTACAAAATGTGAGTAGATCTAGCCAAAAATTTGTTCTAGAATCACTTAGAAAACATGTTGTAATAGGTACAACGTAACTGGAGAGGCACTGAAGAAAATATTGCATTGTCCCTTCAACAGAATATGAAAATATAGTTGTAGGCTAAAAAGGAAAATGCAGATCTACTCAAAACTGAAGCTCAGATGATGCCAAGGTTCAAGATCTGGCCAATGTGATGGATTTCCAAGATAACCCAGAAAGGATTTTCTAGATCTACAACTTTGGAAAATCACCTCCCTAGGATTTGATCCTTGATCTGCTGGGAAATATAGATCTGAAGCTATATCTGTCAAGAATATGGCTGAAATGTGTTGCAAGATCATATCTAAGCTTGAAGGGTTGATCCCTTCTTCAGATCTACAGGCTAGAAGCTCTAGATCTAGCTTCTCAATCCTCCAATGATGATTGCAGCTGTTGTAATACAACTTCCACTAGAAACTATGTTATGAGGGAAAGAGAGGCCTTATTATTGCTGAAAAATGCTGCAATTAACTCCAGGATGATGGTAAGACTGATGGCAATGTGAGGGAATGATCCCTCACAACATTACTAGCTGAAATGCTAGTAATTTCCTTCCTCCTTTTGGATTTGCAAAATAGACAGCGTAATTCCTGAAGGAAATACTGCTACTAGGAGGTCAATAACTTTTGGCCTGATGCCAGATCTACAATGAAGCTTTGGGAAGTTGATCTTTAAGCCTAAGGTGATAGGAATAAACCCTCACTAGTTCTCCAGCTGAAGTACTGAAGACAACTTCCTACTTCCAAACTGATCTTCAGAAATCTACAATTTCTGAATATGGATGTTCTGAAGAAAGTAGGAAAAGAGATGTGGCACTCAAAGCCTGATGCAGAATGAAGTAAAATACTCTAGGGATTCTCGACCAGGAACACCCTGTGCTAAACAACACTTGCAATCTCGGCTAAACAACTCGAGAAAGCAATGGAATGTCACATGAAAATTCCAGATCTGAAAATATCTTTACATCAAGAATAATCAGAATGCCCTCATCCTTGCCTTCATCTTCTCTATATAATGTTTGAGCCTTCCCCAAGCCTTGGCCCTCATCTAGACTGCGCAGTGTATGTGGATAAGATCCTCCAAGTTTGACTGCGTTGTTTGACCAAATCAACCATCATGTCTAGGTGCAATGTACACCCTCTCCATCAAGTGTGCATTGTTTGCACAACGTCCTCCATCACTTTATCATGAATGTCTCATGATCTCTTATTTGACATCTTCAAGATCTTAGTTGATTGAATCAACCTTCTATTTGGTCTCTTCAATATCTTAGTTAACTGTGTCAACCTCCATGATCTATCTCATTAATGAGATAGGTTCTCTAATTTCATTCACATTAGTAGTTGCTCAACCACCTTATTATGCAGATCTAGGTTTAATCCACATTCACACACACAAAAGTAGATATTTATTCATACCGAGGATTATGGGTCCCTCCACCCTTTTATTTACTTAATTAATTAACAAAATAAAGGACTCTAATATTCCAAATATCAGGTGAAAATTTGGGAATATTGCAGCCCCCCCCAAATGTTGCTTGTCTTCAAGCAACTCCAAAAGTAGAAGCAAAGCCATCTATTCCCCTCCCAATGACATCCACATAAGGAAGACTTCCTCCATTTGCTGCAATGTGTTATGCATGTTTGGTTCCAAAGTTGTCTTTCAAAAACATATAGAATGACTTCTAACTGTATGGTTAGATGCCTTCCTTCTATCATGAAGTACCAAGTGACAACCATATTATGTCCAACATCATCATCAATACATGAGATACATAAAATAAAGTAGCTCTTTCCACAAAGGAAAAGTTGCATCATACAATACATATCTCCATCCCATGTTTCATGAATTTGATTGAGCATTATTATGCTCTCATCCTTAGCCCTATTGACTATTTTGGATCCAAGCCTCATTCCAATGTTATGCAAAAGAAGAAGGAAAGGAGCTATATGGGTAGACAAATATGTCAAACCATATTCTCCTAATAGTAACCACCGGAGTAAGGCCCTTTGCTTCCATCCTCCATCTCCTCCATGTAATATGGACAAGCCAAACTCCCCCAAAAGAAACCAAAGCAACACGAGATCTTGTTGTTTCCTCTCCTCCTCATGTGCATCATGAAGCAAAACCATACTAATGGATATATTTGTTGGCATGTGTTGCCCTTAATGGAAACTTAATTGATGAAATGAGATGATTGGCAATATGATGCAGAGTGTTGTCCTTGATGGCAAACCTCTCTGATGAAGTTGTACTTGATGAACCTGTTAATGATGTAAATATGATGTATCTACAATCAGTACAGAAGTTATAGAAGAAAGAATCTACAGTATGTGCAAGAAGAATGTCGAACAAGGTATGTAACAAAGAATACACGTGTTTGTTTAGGAGAAGTCGCGTATGCCTAATTGCGCTCTAAATTTATAAAACCAGGGGTTACTACCATGGTATTGACCCATTGTATTGAGCGCTGGATTATCTATTTGATCCCGTCCAGGAATACCATTGGAAGTAATGTGGTTTTGACTCATGGTATTGAAAAAGGCTAAATCTATATAAGGAGAAGATTTTCATTGTGCAAAGTGTGGGTGTCTGGGCTTTAATGAATACTTCACTTTGAAGTATATCTGCATGGTTGAACTCTGCTCTTAATTGATAGATCTGAATCTATGATGCATCTATGAACATAATGAAGGTTCAAGATCTCTAGATCTTGAAATGGTGAATCTCTTGGATGATTTGAAATGAAGTGATGAAGACCTGGCGCAAATATGTTGAAGAAGTTGAAGAAATCTGGGTAAGTTCATAGATCTGGTCTGATCTGCAAAATTTATATTTTATAGATCTATACGTAGGTTCGTTTCGTGAAAAGCGCGTGTATACGCGGCTCTGTTCAGACAAAAGCGCGTATGGGTTGTTAGGGTTTTTCTAATAAATTACACAAATGTATACGCGGGTTCACTTCATTAAGGGCGCGTGTATATGCGAGTCTGTTTAAAGAAAAGCACGTATGATATTTAAATTGCTGGTTGCTCAGAAGATAATTGAGGTGCTGCATATCTGTTTTGAAGTCTGGGCTGTCTCTGATATTCTAGTTATAGTGGTATCACTGTTCTGTTTGATGAAATGAGAAAAGGATGCTTGGTGACAAGTGAAGGATTGTGTTGAAGCTGTTTGATCCAGTTTGAAAATTGATGAAACGTGGTCTCTGATCAGATGCGAGTTCGGCCACCGGCAGGAGGTCTGAAGAAGCTAGAAGCTTTGCGCGATGAAGGCCGGAGTGCAAATATCAGGGGGTTGCAGCTCCCTTCCAAGAGAGGCTGGTAAACGAGAGAAGGTTGTAGCCTTCTGCAGGTGGTTTCCTGCATGCTGGTATGAATCTGCGCCAGTACATGATTGTAAGATGTTTTCTTTATATAATAAATATTGAAGACTAAGACGACGGCAGCGATGGTTTTCTCCCGAATTGGGTTTCCACCTTAAATCCTGTTGTTCATGTGTGTTGATGATATGTGATGCTTTATTCTGTTCTTCTGCTTTGTTACTGCCTTCTTAACTTCTGATGAATGATTAAAGCACTGATCTAAGTTAAGAATTAACTGCTTATTTATATCTCTGTGCATACGTGAGTTTCCTTCTGGTTATCTGCGTATATACGCGAGTTCTATTCAGGGAAGTAGCGTATGGGTTTAAAAGAAAGAAAAATAAATAATTTTTCTAAATACTGATTCACCCCCCCGCTCAGTATTTTTCCAACAACTGGTTTCAGAGCAGGTCCTTCTGAAAAGGGCTTAACCGCTAGAAGGAAGTTCAAGCAAGATGAGCAATCAAGAGGGAACAACATCCATCAAGCCTCCGCTCTTCAACGGAAGTAATTTAATCTTATGGAAAATAAGGATGAGGTCCTATCTTCAGTCTATGGGAGCAGATATATGGGCCATTTTTGAACAAGGATATCAATATCCAGCCACTATACCAACGGATGCAACAGAAAAGAAGAATTATGAAACAAATGCAAAGGCGGTTAATGCTCTATTAGGGAGTCTAACTGAATCAGAATTTGTCAAGGTCATGCAGCTGAATACAACAAAGGCAATATGGGACAAAATCATTCTAAGTTATGAAGGTGATGCAAAGGTAAAAAGTGGAAAACTCCAAACTCTCAGGATTGAATATGAAAAGTTAAGAATGCATAGTGATGAGAGTATTACTAGTTTCTTTTTACGTCTTGATGAAATTGTAAATCATATGAGAAATCTGGGAGAAACAATAGCAGAATCTACTTTGGTTGAGAAAATCTTGAGATCACTAACGACAAAATTTGAGTCAAAAGTTTCTCCTCTTGAAGAAAAACAGGATCTTCAAAACCTTACTGTGGTGCAACTTCATGGCATTCTAACTGCTTATGAAATGAGAAGAGGAGGACCATCTGAAGTCAAAGAAGCCGTATTTAGAGCTTCTACAAAAGGGAAAGAAGTTCAAGAAGCAGAAGGATCAGGATATATTTCAGAAGAAGAGGAGGCAAACTTTGTAAAGAAACTTCAACTTGGTACAAGACGATTTAGAGGTAAGCTTCCTTTCAAATGCTTTAATTGTGGAAGAGTTGGTCACTATGCTGCTAAGTGTCCTTACAAAGAAACACCTGCTAAAGGAAAGGAAGTAGCAAGAAGAAATAAGAACCGGTCTAGCACTAGAAAAAGTTACTATACTCATGAAGACAGTGATGGGTTATCTGATAGTGAGGAAGAAGGTGAACAAGATCTTAGACTTCTTATGGCTTTTGAAAATGAATCTAAAGAAGAAAAGGATACTTTTATGGATGCTCTAGAGGACAATGATTTTCTTAATGAAAACAATCAATTCAAAATATGCTTAGAAGAAAGTAAAATAATCATAGAGACTCTGAAAAATCAGATTGAAGAAGAGAAGAAGCACAATGAAAAATTAGAATGTGAAGTGGTAAGTCTAAGAAAAGAACTTGAGAAAGTAAAGACTCTGAATCTTAGATTTGCTAAAGGATCTGAAACCTTGGATGAAATTATCAAGGTACAATGTTCTCCTCTTATAAAGACAGGTCTTGGATATACCGGAGAATCTTCTCAGGCTTCAGCACCAAACTATCTAAAAGTCGCTACAACTGGTCTACAACATTCTGCCACTCAGCAAAGGGATAAAGAACCCTCACAGGTAAAGCATGATCAGCTCAAGTCAAGGAACTTCAACTCAAATACTCTTCAAAGGAACACCAACCAGCAGGTAAATTCAAATAGAAGATTTCATGATCGTGGAAATTTCCACTTCAATGGACAATGTTTCTCATGTCACAATTTTGCTCATAAAGCTGTTCAATGTGTTGCATATAAAACTATCATGACAAGAGAAGCAAGAAAGAAAAGGACTGATATTGGAACAAAGAAGAATACCTATAACAACTTTTCTCCTCTTCAAAAGGAAGTTGAATGTACTTATTGCAATAACTTTGGCCATGAAGAATCTGAATGCAGGAGCAAAGTCCAGCCAAAAGAACATGTTCCTTCAAGCACCAAAGTATGGAAAAAGAAGGATTTACAGGTTGAAAATTGTGGCATAGCTTTATTTGTAGAAGGTGAAGAAAATCAATGGTACATTGATAGTGGATGCTCAAAACACATGACAGGTGACAAGAACAAACTTCTTGCATATAGTGCTCTAGAAAAGGAAAAGAATGTTACTTTTGGAAATGATACACCTGCTGTTATTAAAGGAAAAGGGTCTATTTTCCTAAAATAAAAAGTGAAAGCCAATAATGTCATGTAGGTGGATGGATTAAAACATAACTTGTTAAGTGTAAGTCAAATGTGTGACCAAGGAACTGAAGTTGTCTTTAGTTCAAAAGAATGTGTGGTACGTGATCTTGATACAGGTAAAACAATTATAAAAGGAAACAGAACTCCAAGTAACCTGTATGTATTAAAGAACTGCAAAGAACAATGTTACTTGAGCAAATCTTCAGAAAATTGGTTATGGCATAGAAGGTTGGGGCATCTGAGCTTCTCTCAAATCAACAAGTCAAGCAGACTTAAAGCTGTTCGTGGTCTTCCCAATATTACTCTTCTTGAAAATATCATATGTAAATCTTGCCAATTCGGTAAGCAGACCAGAGTGAAATTTAATGCCAAGGAAGGATCATCAAGTGGGCCTCTTGAACTTATTCATACAGATATATGTGGACCTATGAGGAAAAATTCACCACGTGGTGAAGAATACTATATATTATTTATTGATGATTTCTTTAGAATGTGTTGGATTGGGTTGCTTAAACACAAAGATGAAGCATTTGAGAAATTTCAGATATTCAAAGCTCTGGTTGAAAATGAATTAGATCTAAAAATCAAATGTATTAGATCTGATCGAGGAGGTGAATATACATCAAATGAATTTCTTGAATTTTGTGAACAACATGGCATAAAAAGACAGTTTTCTGTAGCAGGCACTCCACAACAGAATGGTGTAGTAGAAAGAATGAATAGAACAGTTCAACAAATGGCTAGAGCCATGCTTGATGATTCTGGAACACCTGACACATTTTGGGGAGAAGCAGCTCATACAACGGTAAATATTCTCAACAAGGCACATGTTCGTGTAAATAGTGACAAAACACCATATGAACTCTGGTATGGTAATCCTCCCACTGTGAAGCATTTTAAAGTTTTTGGGAGAAAATGTTTTATAAAAAATAATGATGAAAATCTTGGCAAGTTTGAACCAAGAGCAGATGAAGGTATACTTCTTGGTTATTCCTCTCAAAGTAAAGCATATAAATGTTACAATAAAAGACTTCGAAAGATTGTTGAATGTATTGATGTTGTTATTGATGAGTCTCTTACAGCTCCAAAAGAAGAAAAACAAACAACAGATGAAGGTGATGATGACGTATATCCTTCTACGTCAAATAGAAATGATACAGACAGTGAACCCAATGAAGAATCTGGAGATGATTTATCTGAAAAAGCTCCATCCAGATATGTTCAAAAGAACCATCCAGAATCTCAAATTTTGGGTGACAAGGGATCAGGTGTACAAACAAGAAGGACTCTTGTGGGATCCTCTAGCTATTTGGCATTTCTATCCACCGTTGAACCCCACAATGTCAATCAAGCTAGCAAATATGAATGTTGGATTCAAGCCATGAATGAAGAGTTTGATCAAATTTAAAAGAATCACACTTGGGAGTTAGTTCCAAGACCACATGATAAAAGTGTCATTGGAACTAAATGGATATTCAAAAACAAGTTAAATGAAAATGGGGATGTTGTAAGAAACAAAGCTAGACTTGTTTGCAAGGGGTACACTCAACAAGAAGGTATAGACTTTGAAGAAACTTTTGCTCCTGTAGCTAGACTTGAAGCTATAAGAATTTTTCTTGCCTTCTCAAGCTTTCAACAAATCAAAGTTTATCAAATGGATGTTAAATCTGCTTTTCTCAATGGTGATCTAGAAGAAGAGGTTTATATAGAACAACCAGAAGGATTCATTTTGGGAAATGATATAAACCTTGTTTGTAGACTTAAAAAGGCTCTATATGGTCTCAAACAAGCTCCAAGGGCATGGTATTATCGTCTTGACAAATATCTTCATCAACAAGGATTTTCAAAGGGGTCTGCTAACAGAAACTTATACACAAAAATTAAAAATGATAAATTATTGATTGTGATTGTATATGTTGATGATATCATCTTTGGAAGTAATTAAGAATCTATGAGTCAGAAATTTTCTTCTGTTATGCAGCAATAATTTGAAATGTCTTTACTTGGGGAACTAACATTCTTTCTTGGCTTGCAAGTACATCAAACTACAGATGGTATATTCTTATCACAAGCAAAATACCTTAAGCAAATTCTGAAGAAGTATGGCATGGAAGAATGCAAACCTGTAAGTACACCAATGATAATCGGATGTAATCTCAGTTCTCATGATGATTCTCCCACGGTGAATCAACCAGAATACAGATCTATGATTGGAAGTCTACTCTATCTCACTGGGACTAGACCAGACATTATGCATGCAGTTGGTATTGTTGGGCGATTCCAAGCTAATCCAAAGAGTCTCACCTTCAGGCTATTAAAAGAATATTCAAATATCTACAAGGAACTCAAGACTTTGGACTATGGTATCCAAAGAATGCTGATCTTACTCTTCATGCTTACACTGATGCAGATTGGGTTGGAAATGTTGATGATCGGAAAAGCACTAGTGGTGGTGCATTCTATATGGGGCCCCGGTTAGTGTTTTGGGAAAATCACCCTAGAGGTTTGTTGGGTTACAACCTCCACAGAGCAGGGCATGCTACTCAAGAAGGACTCACACAACCATACATGCTCATGAAAAACTAAATAGAGAAGATCGAGGAACTTACCCGTAGGTCCTACGGTTGAAGCAGATCCCGCGGGGTCCAAACCCCCAACAATCCTTCTTCCTTCTTAACCTGAAAGACAAGAAGAAACAAGCACGAAGACCTGGTTGTACAGCATATATCTACTCTAAATGTTAGTGAAATCCATATGAAACATTAGATAAACCATAATAAATGCTTAAATAACAATATTCTCATATATGCAAGCGGACACTAACACGTATATTTCGGGAACAAGATGGTTCTTCTGTATTATAAATAGCATGTACAGAAATAACGAGTGGAGAGATCACTTGAATCCTTCCATGATCTTCGAGCAGACTGTCGTCCAGATCCGTCCCACCCTTGCCTCGCTAAGATTCTTTCCAAACTGGTGCATATGAGATGACATATAGAGAGATGAGCATCTCCAGGAAACAAGGGTTTCCTGCAATGAACTGGGAAGTGCAGGAGGCACGGGGAATCAGACTTGAACTGGGAATCCAACAGAGTATAATATCAATGATTTCTCTCTCTCCCTTAGGCCATACACATGAGGGGATTTTATACTCCCTCAAAGTAGTTTCAATAGTTAGAAACAGTTGGCCACGTGCTAGGGTGGTTGAACTACCAGAGTAACTATCAACCCAGCCCGAAAATAGGGAATTTTAATATATTTTTTAATGATTTTAATGGCATACGCGGGAAAGTACATGTGGACTCGCGTATACACGCGGAAAAGTCTGGGCGTAACCGCGTATGGGGATTTTTGCACTGTTTTTTAGTGAATTTTGTCCAAGTCTGTAGGAATGGGTGCCCAAAGCCATAAAAGCAATCATGAATCATATGAAGGTGAGAAATGATGCTATAACAGTTAGTATCTTGGTTCAGCAAGAAACAAAGTTCTATTGCTTTACCTACAAAGAAGTTACATGTGGTCTTCAGACTGTAATCAACCCTTGATGCGGATGATGCAAACCTTGCAAGAGTTTCAAATCAAATGTACAACTCCTATCTCCATTATGTGTGATAATACAAGTGCCATCAGTATTTCAAAGAATCCTGTTATGCATTCGAAAACCAAGCACATTCCCATCAAATATCATTTTCTACGTGAACAAGTGCTTGAGCAAAAAGTGAAGTTGGAGTATGTTACCTCCAAAGAAAAAGCTGCTGATATCTTTACCAAACCTCTACCTGTGGAAGCATTCTATTATCTTGTGGCTAAGTCGGTGTTGTCTCGCTTCTAAGTTTAGATCCGATTAAATTTAGAATATCACATTGACACGCATATGTATGTTAGAGACCATATATGCGAGTTTATCCTCAGAAAGCCGCGTATGGTTGATTGCTGACAATTTTTGTGAGGGGTCGACACTTTTTAGCACAACTGCAGTGTTGTTTGATATCTCTGATGCTGTATGGTATCTCTGGTGATGTTTTATCTCTTCTATTTTTGATTCATTCTCTGAAATTGGGTGAATATGCCTTGATGATCTTCTGTTGAAAGTGTTCAGGATGCACAAGCTAAGGGGGAGATGAAGGAGTAAACTGATGTACAGGTTCAGGGGGAGCATTAGCCTTGCTGAGTATTATGCATTGGGCATTGTGATTCTGAAATATGATCACTTTCTTGAAGTTCTTTTTGGTTTTGATTATAAAAGGTCATATTTGTAAAATTATGTAAAGATCATGTTGAGATCAATGTTGTAAATTGTTATTTTCAGTCATGTAAGGACTTGTTCAAATTTGTAAACCCACTTGGTTGGGTACTTGCGTCTCATATGTAAATCCACTTGGGTGGATATTTGGTGTAAGTATGAGTCTTTGGTGATAGGAAGGTCATAGAGTCATGTACTTCATTGAAAAACATGTTTTCAGCATAAACTCAGGGGGAGCATGGTAACTTCAGTGCACATCAGATCTACAACGCTCTTCTTTCGCATGCGGAGGAAAACTTCGTGATGGTTTTGATCCGCCCTTTGCCCTTGCTGTCAAAGGGGGAGAATGACATGGTGTTTGAATAGGGGGAGATTGATCAAACACCATTGTGGTTGCCATCAAGTCCAAAGGGGGAGATTGTTGGCATGTGTTGCCCTTAATGGAAACTTAATTGATGAAATGAGATGATTGGAAATATGATGCAGAGTGTTGTCCTTGATGGCAAACCTCTCTGATGAAGTTGTACTTGATGAACCTATTAATGATGTAAATCTGATGTATCTACAATCAGTACAGAAGTTGTAGAAGAAAGAATCTACAGTATGTGCAAGAAGAATGTCAAACAAGGTATGTAACAAAGAATACACGGGTTTGTTTAGGAGAAGTCGCGTATGCATGCGGAAAAGATCGTGCCAAGTCGTGTATGCCTAATTGCGCTCTAAATTTATAAAACCAGGGGTTACTACCATGGTATTGACCCATTGTATTGAGCGCTGGATTGTCTATTTGATCCCGTCCAGGAATACCATTGGAAGTAATGTGGTTTTGACTCATGGTATTGAAAAAGGCTAAATCTATATAAGGAGAAGAATTTCATTGTGCAAAGTGTGGGTGTCTGGGCTTTAATGAATACTTCACTCTGAAGTATATCTGCATGGTTGAACTCTGCTCTTAATTGATATATCTGAATCTATGATGCATCTATGAACATAATGAAGGTTCAAGATCTCTAGATCTTGAAATGGTGAATCTCTTGGATGATCTGAAATGAAGTGATGAAGACCTGGCACAAATCTGTTGAAGAAGTTGAAGAAATCTGGGTAAGTTCATAGATCCGGTCTGATCTGAAAAATTTATCTTTTATAGATCTATACGCAGGTTCGTTTCGTGAAACGCGCGTGTATACGCGGCTCTATTCAGACAAAAGCGTGTATGGGTTGTTAGGGTTTTTCTAATAAATTGCACAAATGTATACGCGGGTTCACTTCATTAAGGGCGAGTGTATACGCGGGTCTGTTTAAAGAAAAGCGCGTATGATATTTAAATTGATGGTTGCTCAGAAGATAATTGAGGTGCTGCATATCTGTTCTGAAGTCTGGGTTGTCTCTGATATTCTGGTTACAGTGGTATCACTGTTCTATTTGATGAAATGAGAAAAGGATGCTTGGTGACAAGTGAAGGATTGTGTTGAAGCTATTTGATCCAGTTTGAAAATTGATGAAACGTGGTCTGCAGTGGATCTGAGGGTTGAAGCCTTCAGTCTGAAAGTAGAAGCTTTCTGCCAGTAGAGGCTGGTGCAAATATCAGGGGGTTGCAGCTCCCTTCCAGGAGAGGCTGGTAAACGTGAGAAGGTTGTAGCCTTCGGCAGGTGGGTGCCTGCGTGCTGGTATGAGTCTGCGCCAGTACATGATTGTAAGATGTTTTCTTTATATAATAAATATTGAAGACTGAGACGACGGCAGCGGTGGTTTTCTCCCGAATTGGGTTTCCACCTTAAATCCTGGTGTTCATGTGTGTTGATGATATGTGATGCTTTATTCTGTTCTTACTGCACCTGTTTACTACCTTCTTAACTTCTGATGAATGAATAAAGCACTTATCTAAGTTAAGAATTAACTTCTTATTTATATCTCTGTGCATACGCGAGTTTCCTTCTGGTTATCTGCGTATATATGCGAGTTCTGTTCAGGGAAGTAGCGTATGGGTTTAAAAGCAAGAAAAATAAATAAGTTTTCTAAATACTGATTCACCCCCCCTCTCAGTATTTTTCCAACAATATTGAATGTCACATCGACCCAATACAAAGAGACATCATCAATGCACATCATGAGAGCATCATGCCAAGCTTTACCCGAAACAAAACACATAGACATAGGAGATGTCATGTGGTGGCAAATCTCTCTCAAGTGAAATAAAATTGAACATGCCTCCTTTTGATGCATACTATCATTGATACACAAGGCATGAATCAAAAAATCATGAGCTATTAGGTGGTAACCATACTCACCCAAGAGAAGCCAATGCAACTATGCCTCCTTCTTCATTTCATAAGTGGTCCTCAAGGCATGGATCAAAGAAATAGGAGCCTTTGGGCAGTGACAAGAATCTCCCAAGGGCAACCAACGTGACCTTGCTTGCTGGCCCATGTCATAAATCTGCAAGTCGTCATACAACCCCTTTCTTGTCATTCTCACCCACTCACCCCAATATGGAAGTTGAGTGATGTGCTGCATAATCATGGTATCCTCCCTTTGTAGAAAGCCATCTTCCCCAAACTGATCAAGAACTTTTCACTCCATGAAATTTTGAAGTGCACCTCCAATGAGATCTCTTAATGAGACCTTCTTCTCATCCATGGCCTTCCAAAACCAATGAGGTTCTAGATCTACTGTAGGTAGAAGTTTCTCTTTGAGCTGTGAGATGCTCATTGAGAAAGGGTCATCTAGAAAGGATAAAGGGTTTCTTATCTCAAGATGTCTACCATTTATCATCTTTACCTCCATTTCTTCATGAGTGAAGCTACCTTCATAATGCTCCAAGAATAATGGGGCCTCATCATTATCACTGCTTCTAAGTGACATCACTGTAGATCTGGAAGGTAATACATAAACTGTCTCAAAGAAGGGTACAATATTGATCTCATAACCAGTCATTGTACAAAGGATTATGCTCATCCCTTCTTCTGAAACTCTACACTTAAACTCAAGAGGTTGAATGTAGTTCATCCATGAAAAACTAGGATAGATTTTCATCTCCTCCTTGATTAGATCAAGGGTCCTCTGTGCTGTAATAGTATGCTGCTTCAAATCAGCATTTGAATCTAACCCTTGGTCATGCATTGGACCTGATGGCATGTCCCCATAAGTTTCAATAATATCTACTGAAATAATAGGTGATGAATGTGTATGCATACCTTGGATCAACTGATATGTGGGAACCTCTTGACAGAACACAAGAGTTCCTCCAACCGGGACAATGGTGTCTCCAACTACTAGTAAGAGAGATGGCTGCTCTTCTTCTACTGTACCAGTGTTGGAATCTTCCTCCTCTTCCTAATGCATCTCCTGAATCATGCATGGGACTCTATATGTCAAGAGCTTAAGACCATCTTGAAAAGGTGCAAGTGTCTCTTCTCCAGATGCAAGTACTTCTGCAGCTGGTGGTGAATGTAGTGACCTCTTGTCCAGAGTGACAAGATTGACAGCCCCCTCCTTAGGAAATGTCTCTTTGTAGCACATCTCTGTCTTCTCCACCTCAAACTTCTTCCTCAATTTGTGAAATAAATTTGAATATTTAGTCACATTTACATGCTCCATGTGACCAAACCACCAATCATTAGCTCCATCTAAAATATGAAGTGCTGCAATTTGAACAACCACTCCTTCAACTACAACATGTAGCCTGAAAAATGCATCTAAATCTCTCCTCCAAGCCTTAACATTTCTTGAGGAGGATCCATCAAATGTAGGCAAATAGAATCTATTGTGCCTCTTCCTTCTATTGTTTCTATAGGATCCTCTTTCTTCTTTTATTTTGAAGAATTGTTGGAGAGTTAGTTTCTCCTTGAATGCTCTAGACCGTGTTTTTTACTCTTCAAGATATAGACTGAGAGTCTCATGAGTCTTAGGTTCATTCCTTCCTTCATTTCTACACCCTTCACCTTCTTCAAAGAAAGTGGGCATAGTGGATCTATGAGGAGATCTAGGATTCTCTGGTTTTCTTCTTTGCTAATAGGAAGTGCTTGGACCTTCCTCATCACATCTTCTTCTTGGATATTCTTTCTGCCTTTCCTCTTTCATTTGATAGACCTCCTTGGAGAGATCTACAGAAATGAATGGCGGGATTTTCTTCCTCCATGATAGATCTCATCTATCTTCTTCTTCTTTAGATGCAAAAGATGACGTGTCCACAAGCTGAGCCAAAGATCATGCTCCAATACCACTGTAATATCCCGAAATGGGAATACAGCAATACTTAAACACAATATAATACCTGCAGCAAGATAAACAATAAATCTTAAGATAACATCATAATTTATGGAGGAGTTGAGCCATTTTATTAGATTGGAGAAGAATCAGTTACACAATGTACAAAAATACGAGTAAATCTAGCCAAAAAGTTGGTCTAGAATCACTCAGAAAACATGTTGCAATATGTACAGCATAACTAGAGAGGCACTGGAGAAAATATTGCGTTGTCCTTTCAACAGAATATGAACATATAGTTGCAGGCTGAATAGGAAAATACAGATCTACTCAAAACTGAAGCTCAAATGATGCCAAGATTCAAGATCTGGCCAATGTGATGGATTCCCAAGATAACCCAGAAAGGATTTTCCAGTTCTACAACTTTGGAAAATCACCTCCCTAGGATTTGATCCTTGATTTGCTGGGAAATACAGATCTAAAGCTAGATATGTCAAAAATATGGCTGAAATGTGTTGCAAGATCAGATCTAAGCTTGAAGGGTTGATCCCTTCTTCAAATCTACAAGCTAGAAGCTCTAGATCTAACTTCTCAATCCTCCAATAATGATTGCAGCTGCTGCAACACAACTACCAATAGAAACTGCGTTGTGAGGGAAAGAGAGACCTTCTTCCTGTTGAAAATTTTTTTAATAAACTCCAGGCTGATGGTAATACCAATGGAAATGTGAGAGAATGATCCCTCACAGGATTACTAGCTGAAATGCTAGTAACTTCCTTCCTCCTTTTGGATCTGTAAAATGGACAATGTAATTCTTGAAGGAAATAATACTGCTAGGAGGTCAATAACTTTTGGCCTGATGCCAAATATGAAATGAAGCTTTGGGAAGTTGATCTTTAAGCCCAAGGTGATAGGAATAAACCTTCACCAGTTCTTTAGCTGAAGTACTGAAGACAACTTCCTCCTTCCAAACTGATCTTCAAAAATCTGCAATTTCTGAATATGGATGTTCTGCAGAAAGTAGGAAAAGAGATGTGGCACTCAAAGCCTAATGTAGAATGAAGTACAATACTCTTTCTAGAGCTTCTCTAAGAAAGCGTTGGGATTCTCAACCAGGAACACCCTGTGCTAAACAGCACTTGCAATCTCTGCTAAACAGCCTGAGAAATCAATGGAATGTCACATGACAATTCCAGATCTGAAAATATATTTACATCAAGAATAATCAGCATGCCCTCATCCTTGCCTTCATCTTCTTTAATTAATGTTTGAGCCTTCCCAAACCTTGGCCCTCATCTAGACTATGCAGTGCATGTGGACAAGATCCTCCAAGTTTGACTGTGTTGTTTGACCAAATCAACCATCATGTCTAGGTGCAATGTACACCTTCTCCATCAAGTGTGCTTTGTTTGCACAACATTTTCCATCAATTTATCATGAATGTCCCATGATATTTTGTTTGACATCTTCAAGATCTTAGTTAACTGAATCAACCTTATGTTTGGTCTCTTCAAGATCTTAGTTAATTGTGTCAACCTCCATGATCTATCTTGTTAATGATACAGGTTCTCCAATTTCATTCACATTAGTAGTTGCTCAGCCACCTTATTATGCAGATTTAGGCTTAATTAATCCACATTCACACACGCAAAAGTGGATATTTATTCATATTGAGGATTATGGGTCCCTGCACCCTTTTATTTACTTAATTCATTAATAAAATCAAGGACTCTAATATTCCAAATATCAGGTGAAAATTTGGGAATATTACACCTTAATGAAGCCAACAGGATCTTGATATCATCCTCTTGTAGATTTTGAATGCTACAGTATAATTCCAATTGATGAATCCAATTGTCTAGCTTTTCAGCATTAACCTCGCCATTGTAAATGGGAAGTTAAAAATTGATATCCAACTTGAGTAATGGAGTCTTTCCTTTTGGGATCTTGGAATGAGTATGAGTATGAGTTTTTGTGGTGGGTGTGGAAGATGATGTAGATGCAGATGCTGAGGATGATGAAGATGGTGGAGATGGAGGTGGCTTTCATCCAGTGCCCTTTGAACACTTCTCTCCATCCTTCTTTCTGTTTGAAGATCCTTCTCCATGAGGATTCTTTGAACCTTCTCCAGCTTCCTTTGCCATGAAAGCTTCATACATAACTTTCACCATTCTTTGCATCTCTTTGAATTCTCTCTTGACATCCTCTTCTTCAAAGTTTCATGAGTCTCTTCATAGCCTGACATTTTGGCTTTGGATTCAAGCTCAACCTCTGCAGCTTGTACCTCTTCAATCACTTCAACCTCTTATACAATTTGTACCTCTTCTATCTCAACTGATGGAGATGAAATTTGAGGTGCTTCAAGTGCTACCTTGAGTGGTCCTTTGGGTGAGGATGATTCTTTCTCAGCTCTCTTCCTTCTGTCCTAATCTCAAGACTAGCTACTAATAGCTCTCCTTCTCCTCTCTGCAATCTCAACCTTGTAAGCATCACGAAAATTTCAACTATTAAAACCCTTCAAGAAAAACAAGCAAGAAACCTTGTGCTATGATACCAAATTTATCTTTCATGATTTCTAGTTAATGTTGTGCTAGTATCATTTCCAGATATAAAATTCTATTTGTTTTGGTTTTCTTATTCATCAAGAGTTTGTCCATGAGCATGTGATTGTCAATTCAATTTACTTGGTGAAATTTAGTGTTTTTCATAAACTTAAAAACATAATTTTAAAATGACTAAAAAAAAACAAATATAAACACATCAAACACACAAAATAGAGCTCAATACACAAAAATTTGTTGAAAGAGTTCACCCCTCCTTGGCTAGATCTCGTTGGTCCAACTTCATAGTGTGGGCCTTTGTATTAGATTCAAGTGTTCTCAAATTGATATTGAAAGCTTCAAATGCAATTGGAACCTATTCCAATGAGTTCAAAACATCAAAATATACTAGAAATGACTGTTTGTTTTCTCAATTTGGATTATGGATGCTCTATCAATGCCTCCAACACCTGGTGGCCCTAACATTAAAAAATATTCAAATGCATAAAAACACTAGTAGATGACCTTTTCTTCCTCTGCAACCTACTTCAATGGCTCCAAAATACCCCCAATACCCTTGTTTTTGTTCTGACTGAGTCGACTTTGGAGTTTCTGGGCTAAAGTTATCCCTCATTAAAGTTTCTCCCTAGGAAACTACCTCCAAATCTAGCTAACTGCCAGTTAACTCCACTAAAAGTGGAAGTGCCGCCAAAATTGGCCCGCTCCTCCTAAATTTATGCCAAACTAATTGCGCATTAATTAGAGGATAAGTACGTTTAGTAGATAATATAAACACAAGTTTTAATTAAACTTAATTAGTGCTAATGGAGGTTTAATGTGCTTTGCCGGTTGCAATGCAAACACAATAAATAAAGATCGACGCAAAATGTTTTCAAAACTCAGCGCCGTGGTTTTTTGGTTAACTTGTTGGCTTGTGGGGGTGGAGGCCTTAAGTTCAAAATTCGACCCTACTCCCTATACCTCGTTTTTTCCATTCATTAATTCTATATGGAATTTAAAAGTTTTAAATATAATTAATATTTAATATATATATATATATATATATATATATATATATATATATATATATATATATATATATAATATTAAATCATAATTAAATAAAATAAAATAAAAATATAATTCCACCTTAGAACCATTAGGAAATTTACTCCCACATAGACCAAACTGGCGAATCTGAAAATGCCACTTGTCACAGCCTCATTGGCTGAAATATGAAGAATATTCCTGAAGAAATTTTCTTTTTCCTGACTAGGCTGCCACATCATCCATGTACCTGTTATGCTAATTTTTTTAGCTGTTTGAAAAAGCGAACAACAGGCCATAACTCACTCATACAGACTCGGAATTTGATAAAACAAGCTATGTTGGAGTCTTGATGAAGAGCTCGACACGTTCGTCCTAGTTTGAATAATTTCTGATCACTTTTATTTTTTAGCTACAATACTGATCCCTGATCATCTCCAAACTCTATGTTCTGCTAGAGGTCCTTCTCCTCCAAGTAACTGAAGAGATATTTATTCCCCATCATATGTAATGAGGCACCATTGTATAGATACCACATGCATCCCATTACACTGTTGGTCATGCATGTAATGAGAGTAAAATCAAGATCGAATTGTGAAGCTAGTGCTTCACCCGCTGCAACCAGAAGCTCTTTATTGCTTGCCTTCTTCTGTGGACAATTCGCAGCATAGTGCCTATGCTCATGACAACGAAAACACTTGATCTTGGACAAGTATCTCTTGTCATATTCGGCTTGGGAGTTATTTCCCTTGGCTTTCTTTCCTTTTCTAACTAATGCACAATGTTCTTCTTTGTCTTTGTCGGAGGTCTTGTCTCTGGTGCTCCGCCTTATTTCTTCTATTACCAAGTCGGGCCACAAACACTCACTGTCAAGTAACTTGTCCCTCCCATTCACCGAGTCCTGATAACTATGCTAACTCTTGGGAAGTCTTAGAAATTATAGGCTCACCAAATCATCCCGAGATACAATCACACCAATACTTCCAAGCTCATCTCGACATTGAGTGAAGTTTGACAATTATGTTGGTATCGTTTCACCCTCCTCCATCTTAATCTTTCTAAGCTTATCCTTTAGTGCCAACTTCTTATGGTAGCCTCTATTCTGAAATAGATATGTCAAGGCCTTCCACATAGCATATGGATTCGCCTTGCCATGGAGACTCGAGACAATATGATCTCGAACTACCTCTAACAAGATCCTTCTCGCCTTTGCTACCTTCTTTTGCCATGCATCAAGAATTTTGGCATCTACTGCTGCGGGCTTGGGAATATCAGTATATATGAATTCCTTCAACTCGTTGTCCTCAAACACTGCCTCCATCCTATCCTCCATCCTATATAATTCGAATTTTCCTTAAGAGAATATCCGAGTCTCAGATTAGGGAAATTTTGGGGTCTAAAATGTGCCTCCTAAGAAAAATGTACAACCAAAATAAACTTTATAAGAACCAATAGGATTCAAGATGATGATGTCAACCATGGGGATGATTCACCATTTTTGGATTAAAAAGGTAAAAAGATTAAAAAATAATAAAATAATAAAACTACTTTTTCAAATCGTATTTTCAACATATCTCCTTAATATTTTACTCAAATTTCATGTGGTATTACTCATTGGATGAAAAATTTAATTCCTCATTCAAGGAGTAACCATGTTGCATACTTTCAATGAACCCTGCTACACGAAAAATGAGAAATACATGAAACAATGTGATTGTAATCATGATTTTCATGCATTTCTATTTTTTCATGTAGAAGGATCCATCGAAAGTATGCAACATGGGTACACCTTGGATGAGGAATCAAATTCTACATCCAACGAATGTTGTGGCTCAAAATTTGAGTAAACCCATAGGGAGATAAGTTGAAAATACAAGTTGAAAAAATAGTTTTTTCTTTTTTCCCTCTAAAATTTGATGATGTAATCTAATATTATTTTATTATTTCCACTATTATTTTATAATTTCCTTAGAAGGCGCATTTTAGACCTCGAAATTCCCCTAAGGAGCCATTGAAAGACTTCTTGATCTGCAGCTAGATCCTAAAGAATAAATATGAAAATTCGAACATGTTCAAGAAAAAACTCTGCTCTTCTCTTCTATTGTGATTCCTTGCACTCCGATACCATGTATAAATATCTATATGATACCATGTAGAAATATCACTCTGATATCATGTAGAAAATATACTAATGGATTCAATATGATCTTGTGATGTACTAAAAAAAATATTGAATCCTTCTAAACTATTTGTGGAATACAAAACACGATCGCTCAATCACATACAAGAGAAAGAAGTAAATAAATCACACAACACATGATGCTCTTGGGGAAAGAAACTGCTCAAAACCCCACTATCTATATTTTATATTAAGTCAAGGAATCATGAAACAATACAATGCTTAATCTCTCATGCGATTCTCCAACACTCTACCAATTGTCTCCCACTGATATAGGAAAAGTCGGTATAGTACTTAGCCAATTCTTAGCCTTCCTTCAGCCTGCCTTGCTCACACAATTCCTAGGGAATTATCTCCCTAATAAATAGTAAAAATATCATTCCTTGATTGTCCAATGCATTATGGCATCCCAATGACTATAATTTCACATGGGAAATTTTCTATAAATACAACTGATAGTTATGTTCCCTTTAACCTTTGTCTCAACTGGGTCTTCCTCAGAGCTGACATGTATGCAGCTATTTATAGTGAATTATCAATTAACTGCTTGATCACTCATTGTGAATTAAATATAATTTAACTCACTGGACCTCTCACTAGCTCATCTCTAAGTTAGAACTACTTAAACTAATTATAACTCAATAAGTTCAATTAACTCACTCACACCACACACCCAATGATGCATCAACTGCAACTCAACCCCCAAAATATTATAATCCCTCTACATGCCTCATCTAGACCCTCAAATCTAATTTCTTGAGCTAACTCAGTCATCATTACTTAGTTAACTGATACAAGTTGTTATGAGATGAAATTAAAATTTATTGTCCAATTTATTTAAAGTAAAAATAAATTAGATGCTTCACATTCCATGGCTAAAATTCTGGTGCATCAAAAATTGCACATTCCTGGTGCATCAAGATTCCATGAACTTTGTGGGTGCATTTTTTGTCCTTTCTGGTTGCTAATTTCACTTTTTCTTGTTGCAAATTTCAATAGAAGCTACACCAGTTTCCTCACCATCGAATCATGCCTTAGTTTCTTTCCACTAAACATTCAACAATGAAACAAGCACCCCCTTAGGACATCTTTGACTTGGCCTTCTCGTCGACTATATTAACCACTAAGGCATGCAAACACCATGACAACTTGGTCAACCACACTCTACAGTCACATGGAACCATATAAAAAATTTCGCACTTCTTGAACGCATTACATTAACACAAGGCCTCACAACCCCTTATAATCATGATAACTACGCAAGTACATAAGGCATCTCATCATATATAGGCAAGTATAACATATTCCTACATTAACAATGTTAAAACATGAATGCTTCACACACCAACAATGTTCATATTTTCAATGCATCGAGTATACAAGTAAGCAACTTAATTTATTAATTTCAAATGATTGGAAACTTAGATTAGGACTTCAACTCTCCACCAAACCTGAAACAAGCTATAGAAAAGCCTTTCTTGCGATTGTCACCCCGAGCTAGATTGCAAATCTTGAGGAGGAATGCATTTAGAGAGACTAATCAATGATATTAGCCGAAATAGGGTGTTCCAAGGCTACACCTCCTTCACCCACCAACTATCAAATTTATAAAATAAAGTAAATGAGCCACTTCACTCACATATAACCATCATCTACTTAGGAAATTAAACCAACATCATCAATTGAAACCGGGTGTCTCAAGCCTACAATTCCTTCACCCACCAACTATTCAACAATTTCACACAAGGGAACACTTCCTTTTATACAAAGGAACTTATAATGCAACATCCCAACATCTATGGGGATTTAGACACAAAGAGTCAAAATTTAGACGTGGAGAGAGAAAGAGAGATAGTTAATGGCAACATGGTTTATTAACTATGTTACCTTTAAATGAATAAGAGTGCATTCTCCATCATCTTCTTAGTAGAAATTCCACATTTTTTCTCAACCCAACTCCGTGAAACTACCATTAGGTGTTATGAGCCCACTAGCCCTGGGTCATTAGGGGAATTTTAGGTCTAAAATGGGCCTCCTAAGGAAATTATAAAATAATAATGCAAATAATAAAATAATATTTGATTACATCATCAAATTTTAGAGGGAAAAAAGAAAAAAAACTTTTTCAACTTATCTCCCTATGGGTTCACTCAAATTTCAGGCGGGAACACTTGTTGGATGCATAAGTTGATTCGTCATACAAGAAGTACTCATGTTGCATACTTTCGATGGACCCTGATACATGAAAGACATGATTTCAATCACTTTTTTTTAATGTATTTTTCATTTTTCATGTAGTAGGGTCCACTTAAAGTATGCAACATGGGTACTCCTTGGATGAGGAATTAAATTTTGCATCCAACGAATACTCTTGCTCGAAATTTGAGTAAAACTTTAGGGAGATAAGTTGAAAAAGTAGTTTTATTATTGTATTATTTTTTAATCTTTTTACTTTTTAACCCCAAAAATGGCGAATCATCCCCCATAGTTGACATCATCATCTCGACTCCTATTGGTTCTTATAAATTTTATTTTGGTTGTACATTTTTCTTAGGAGGCCCATTTTAGATCTTAAAGTTCTCTAATCGCCTCCACTTCTTATAATTTTCTAACTAGCACAGTCTCTAATAGATGTATTACTCCTGTAAGACACAACCACTACTCAATTATTATCATCCAACAAACCTCATGGGTTTCTTAGATGAACCATCATATGAGCTTACTCTATGATTGTCAGTCAACAAGCCTCCTAGGTTTCTCAATTGGGTTATCATCAGAGTTATGCTCTTTGATTTTCAACCAACAAGCCTCATGTGTTTCTCATTTGGGATATCATCGAAGTTATGCTCTATGATTATCAGCCAACAACCCTCATGGATTTCTTAGTTGCACTATCATCAAAGCTTCTCCTGTCCCTGAATTCTCTCATTACTGATATCCTTCTCTTCCCTCTCAGTTATAAGCTTGATTACCAAGAGCCTCATGTAATCCCATTTTTCTTATTCCTTGCAATGATTGATTCAATCCTCCATCATTAATGAATAATCCACCAGGGCCTCTCGACATCCACTTCCTTACATTACCATAAACTAGTCATTTACTTCCCCTCATGGTATATGCAGACCAATCTGTGGATAGTTCAACCACTATTTCTGTTAATTCTTTTGTCCTTTTCTTATTGTACTTTTTCCCGATAGGATCATGGGCATGCCCTTATTTTCAGTTGAATTTAATACACAACCAGATCTATAAAAAAAAAGTAGCCATCCCATGGATGCCATTTGTAACAACCAAGTTTCCCAAGTAATCTCCCTTCCCCCAAGCTCTAGAATATGTGTCCCTTTCTCACATCCTTTTTATTTTTATAGTTAGATAATTACAAGGAATTGTGCTAGTGTGATGATAACACTCCATGGTAATTCCATGGGCTAGTGGGATGATAACACCTGATGGTACAGAAAAGCAAGCTCATATTCTACCTCATAGATGATGAAACACCTAATGAAATAAAATAAACCTATCCATTTTGTTTTTAGGAATTTGACATGAATACCTTTCATATTATAGCTGCAATTTTTTGAGGCCATAAACTCATGGCAATGAATGTCACAGAAAAGTGAGTTTTAGACCAATTTTCACCTTCATTCGTAAGATGTGCCACTTCAGCAATGACGCTAGCATCCACCCACATTTATATATCACCAACCCTAGATTTGTGGTCTTTGTAAGTGGAAGATAATGATTTTATCACATTAACATTGTAACCCTAAAAAATATGAATAAAATCCCACCATCAAACTTCTTGGAAGAGAGAAAGATATTCCTCATAGACTCAACAATCTCACCTCCAACTAGTTCTATTCGAACTAAAGGAGCCATTCTAGTACATTCGAGAAGATTTAACAATGATTTTGTTTAGAAGGTATTTCATGCAAGCGTGGTATAGTTTCATGGGGTAAAACCTAATATCACATAGCCCAACTGAATATAGGAAACATCAAGCTAGAATGAAAGGTATGCAGGAATGAGACCATAAGAATTGGGATAACCTACTAGAAAAATGATTGACAATATTAGAGTGAAGTGATACCAATCACATAATAATCATAAATGACCAAACCTTGGATATTTCCATCACATGACAAGTTTCTAGGTGTCCAAATCTATAATTTCCAAGTCACCAGCTAAGCACATGCCATCGCCTAGATCTATGATCCATTCAACAACACACAATACCAAGTGTTAATTATACAATTACAATGAATCCATTGCATAAGCGCGTCAAGATTTTACCCATTAGAAAATTAATAATGAAAAGAGTGAATGTACATGGAGTTAATTTAAGTCACCTCAAGTTATAAAAAAACCACTGGAATCATTGTTGTCGAAACGTTGTAATATAACATGGAGTATAAACAACATAGAATATGGTTACATGTTAAATGTTATAACATGGTCCCAAAAAAAATTAAATGATTCATAATCCAGAACATATAGTATATAAAAACACCATTCCAGAAGCAAATTTCAATCCATAACTAATGCAAAATGTTTATATAGGAGAAAAATAAAACACTAGTTTTACATGTGATCATGACCATAAAGATTTGTGATGTTATAAATTTTACTTATGAGCACACAAAAGGACTGTGATGTGAATAATTTTATGGAGATGAATTTGGATAGTCCAAACACCAAAGGCATATATCAACCAACTATGGTTAGGATTTGGGATCTTCCATTAATTTATTTTGAGATAATCATCAAATAATGTAGCGATGAAAATAAAACCATGTTAAAGTATAAAAGAAATCAACACACTCATCACACAAGAAAAAGTCTCTGCTTATAAAACTTAATCATCTTTCAAGGTTACAAAAACCTTAATCCCCCCCCAAAAAAAAAGGGGTCCCATTTGATTTGAAAAAAATGTAATGGGAATCTATGGGGTAGCCAACAACTGGAAACTCACTAGGTGAACCAACATTCTCTAACTAGAAACCTGTACAAAACTAAGAAAAAAAAAGGATTAGATGTTGGATAAACCAGATGCCAAATAGAATGAAAATTGGTTGCTCTGATTCAATTTGGAACTAATTTAATTTTTTTATTTACAAATACCTGTGCATAATTTTCATCAAACAAAAACTTAAATAAAAAAATTATTATTTACAAAAATCCAGGGAATTTAAAAACAACATATTAAGAAAATGTAGTAGTTAACCAGGAAAGTAGTGTAAACATTACCAATTCCATAGCCATTGCCTATGCGGCCAATAATGCATCCATAGGATTGAAAAGGATACCTTTTAACCTGAATTCAGATGATTTTATCCCATTTTTAGGATGATAGCTCATAGATTTTATTAATTTATTTTTATTATTCAAGGTTTATATGAAGATCAATGGCTTGGTTTGGTGGCCACATGGTGACAGTTACACTCACAGAAGACTAGGAAGTGAACAAATGAACTCATGATGAGGCCTCTTGTCTTACAATATAATGAATGAATGACATCACCTTGGCTTGGCGCCCATATATGGTGATGTCATTTACCAATCATCCATGACCATGGTAGTTCAACTCATTATGAGAGATCCTATCGCTCAACCAACTCCATCAACAATGATTTCACTTACTCTATTAGTAACCCCACAAGGGATCTTCTAATAGGTGGGGAAGTAGATCTGAACAAAAAAATCAATAAGAGTAAAAGATGATGTAAGAAGTTTAAATATCACCAATATTTGCACTGATCAATCTGCTTATCAATTTCCGTTGACTAAATCATATATCCCTTAATAAACATGAAGAAAATTATGATTATTTTATGTAGCAATGATATAAATTTTTAGATATTTTGAACAAAAATCTATGAAAATCAGAGGCAAAAAATTCAATAAGTTAGAACATCAATAAATAAAGAAATATATGTTCAAAATTTTTCTTTCAATGAGAAATCAGTCAGAAATATTTGGTTCTAAATAGTGGACCTATAAAACAAAGAAACAAAAATAAGAAATCAAAACACAACAAATATCAAACAAGAAATATATATTTAAAAAGTTAAAGTTCCTCAAAGGGATTCAAGAGAAGTATTTTTTGAGGAGTTTCACATTAACTGGAATGGATTTTGACTTACTCTCCAGAGTTTGCAGACTAAATATGTTGGGGCCAATTTTTCTGTAACGATTAAAGGCCCAAGCCATTGCTTCTAAAACTTGGTATGTTCTCCTTTTTCCTCAGGTGATTTGTCCCATTTAAGAATAAGATCACCTACTTGGAAGTTTTGGTCAAAGGATGATTTATCACCAAACCAACATTTTAATATCAACTGATGTTGATGAAACTTATTTTTAGATTTTTACCTTTCTCCTTCTAACTTAACTAGGACATTAATTCTATTTTTCATGGATGAACATTCAACTTCATGTACATTTTGGGATAGTTGTAAAGAAGGAAAACATATATTTGAAGGTATAATTGCTTCACTACCATAAAAAAAAAGGAAAAATAGTGAGTTACTGATGGTCACTTTTGGAGTTACTCTATCAACCCACAATGCATTGAACAAGTAAGTATGCTGATTCTTTTGATGATCATAAATAATTCTTTTTAGGATTTTTAGTAGAATTTTGTTTAAGGATTTGATAATACCATTACCTTGAGGCTAATATTTTACTAAGTACTTTATTTTAATCAATTTTTATAAAGCATAAGCATCTAAATCATGGGAAGAGAAATATGATGCATTATCGAAAATCAATGATTACGGAAGACTGAAACAAGTGATAATATGAGTATCTAAAAAGGAAATTACCTGGTTGGAATTTTTGACTCATAATGGGGATGCATCTACCCATCTTATAAAATAATTAGTATCTCTTATTATGTATTTATGTTATTGAGATGAGGCAGGGTTCAGAGGACCAAAAATGCCTAATCCCAATTGTTGAAAGGGAGCTTCGACAGTTACGAGTTGAAGAGGAAATACAAGATTTATGACCTTACAACAACATTTTGGTAGGTTTCACAAATCCCTACAACTATTTTATTCTTAATATTCTCTCCCAATCCTAAATTAACTAGATTCAATTCTTACCTTGTTCTAATCACCTCTAGGCAATACAATGTCACCCTCATTAGTGCATCCCACTCCTTCCTCGAGACTATTAAGAATTTATTCAAGTACATAAAATATATGAAAATAAATACACCCATAATATTATGGTAATATCTATTTCTAGCAATAATAAATCATTCACTATCTACACCTTTATAGAAGCACAAAAACCTACCTAGTCATGACCATTGACACGGCAACATTTTCTAGCTTTATTCATATATGACTCCCAAAAACAAAGATTTTAAATCCCTATTTGGATTACCAACATATGGTCTTACATAATCCCATGAAAATGGAACATTAACCAATAATAAAATTTCAATACCCATTAAAACCCTAAACATACAAATAACAAAAAACTAGCAATGTTCAAACAACTAGATTTAGGATTCCATGATGAACTTACCCAATGTAGTTGATGAAACACTATTACGATGAATGAGGAATTGATTAAAGGCATAAATGGAATTTTCTTAACCATGTTTTATCCCCCAATGGTTCATAGGATAATCATTTCCACTCTTGTATGCAATATAAGAGGGTCATAATTCCTAGTATTTGTCACCGGTACTCCCGGATTCCTATCAAGCCTAATTTTAAAAATCCTAGACATATAAAATGATGATATGGATCTCAAATAAAAATTGATTTAAATACCTTTAATTTGGACCAAGTAATTCCCTCTCATGGGTGATGCAACCCTTATTTCTTGTCCTTCAAGGAGAACTAGTGATAAATTAACCTCATCCAACTCTATTGACCACCATTCCAAACCATATTCCAAACCATCCATGGTTTACTTACATAAAATTTCAACCCAATATGACCTAAGTAATTTCATTTGTATTAAAGTGTTATAAAATAACTTATGGTCCATTTCCCTGAAATAAATTTTCAATCCAATTTACTGAGTGTTTCCCACGTCATCCTTTATTGGCTACTTTGGAGGTTCCCCCTTAAACAATGATTTTTTAAAAGATTTTCTCATATGATACAAAACCACCTAGTGTTTTTAATATGAGTTTCTTTATGATTCTTTTTAGTGTATTCACTCTGATTATTTTTGAGTTTTTTCATATCCAATTTCGTGAGTGTTTCCCACCTCCTCCTTTATTGGCTACTTTGGAGGATCCCCTTTAAACAATGATTTTTCAAAGATTTTTGTATATGATACAAAACCCCCTTGCGCTTTTAATATGAGTTTCTTGATTATTCTTTTTAGTGTATCCACTATGATTGTTTTCGAGTTTCTATTATATTGTTGTTGAGATTATGTTGGAGATATTAGACAATGAATTAGTCTAAAATCATTCTTGATATTTTATAAGAGACATTACAGTATGAAATTGGTCTAAATCTATGATTTTTTATAATAAACCTTGCATATTGAAACCAATGTAATCACCATGAATTTTCTTAAGATTTTATAAGAAACATTACACCATGAAATCGATATACATATTGATAACTTAGGGATGTTTTTTTATTTTTTAAATAGGATTAGGAAGGAGTAGCTTCTCAGTTCCTAGTTTTTCATTTTCTCCTAACTTCTTACATATAACTAAGGCTTGATATTTTTTAATGATATGTCATGATATCCTGTAGAATTGTGTTTTTAGTAGCTTCTTTGAGTTGATAACAAATTTCTAGAACTACTCCATTTAGAAAGTTAGTTTCAAAGATGATGGTCTTGTTTATTTTTGACTTTACATACTTATGAAATTTCATTTTTTTTGTCTACAGCTTTATGCCATGTACTTCCGGATTTGAGCCTCCAATGTTATTCTCTCTACTACAAGTACTTTTGGTAATATTTGTTAGTGTATTTCTCTTCAACCCATAAGTGAGGTGGCATATGTTCATTTCCTATTGTTATTTCAATTTCCTCCAATTTTTTTAGGGTTTTAATATTTTGTTCTTGAACGAATGATATTGACATATGCTTTACTAGTTTATTCTAGATAATTTTTACAAGCTCCTCAAAGCATTGTACATCATACTAGGATGGATTAAAGTGAAAAGGGAGAACACTTTTTATATCTTCACCACATCTAGAGATATTTTCCTATTTTAATGCCAAATTGGAGATGATACCCAAGCGTAAGTGAACATTTTCATTCAAAAAGGGTCATGGATTACTAGGAATCAATGCCTTCTTTATAAAATTGGACACTATTATTTTGTTGGTCAAAGTGTGTTTTCCATTTTGGGATTAACATCTATCAAATCAAACCAAGGGAGAATTAAGTTCCTATATTATATCTTTGTTTTTTCCACTTATGAATTACCTCCTTGGCTTAATACATTTTATTTCAATGACCTAGTTGAAATTATTGCTAAGGATTTTGTTAAAATTAATTTAAAATTAGGAGAGAAATTTCAAATTCCTAAAAACTCTCATTAGTTTCTTCTCCCCACAGTTATTTTGGGAGTATAGATTTGCAATTTGAAACGATTGTTTAAATTTTCACCACCATAAAGAAACAATAAATATAGTGGTAATTTATAATTTTTTTTTCTAATGTCAAGATGGTTACATACATAAGGTTGTCAAAACTTTAGAGGAGCCCTTAAATTCTCTGAGGGATGTAACCACTGCACATGACCTAATGACTATTAAAACTTAACCGTTTAAAAATAAACCCTAATGATAGTGTGATCTATGAACTTATATGAATATTCCATTAGAATAATTAGTCACAATATATCTTACATCATTATGAAATGTATTATTATATTATTTATTACTCAGATTCTAGATTTAATGATACTATATTAATGCATATAATACTAAAAAAAATGAAAGTTAAATGCAAATAATACACCACATACCCAATGGAAACAATATGTACCCTAGGAAAATCCATTAAAAGATAATCCAAACTAGAAGGTGAAGTCTATTCTCTATTGTTTTCTTTTCAATTATGAAATTCAAATACAAAGAAAGGGACACTCACTATAGAGTTCCCATTGACACAATGTATAATATGGTTGCTACATGATCTTATTCTTCTCTATTATGATTAAATATCTCACTCCCATATGTTATGCTAAACTATGGAACAATACACAATAAAATAAGAATGGAACACTTCCTTTCCTAGTTACTCAATATTTCACATAGCATAATAATTGTCTATTGTTAAGGTTAGGGTTTTTACAAACCTCATAACCTTATTAATTTTAGTTTTTGGAACCTCTAAAATATTCTTGAAAGTACATATGTGACCAAATTCACACATGTGAGTAATTAAAGCTTATGTGACATTCACATAATACCAGGGTGGTCAATAGGATACGTCAACTTATGGGAGGTATAACTTTTGTATATGAACTTAAAATGAGGTGATCTTCACAATATTAGAAATTTATTGAGTGCAGAAAAATATCAAGAGGTTGAAAGGTAACATTGCAATTTTTTAACCCCAAAAATGACTATTTAAGGCCTCAAATTGGTTTTAGGGGTTCTCAACCTCAAATTGCCAAAGTGAAACCTACCCATACAATGGATTCTACAACCATTACCCATAATGGCTCAAAATAAATGTACAATTATATATTATGCATTTTAGATCATACTACACCATTTAAGGATGATTTGTGTACCCAAAATATTTTACTAAAGGAGGATAATTTTTTTTCTTATGCCTTCTCCCTGATGTACCATTTGGCCTTTCCTAGAAGTTGTCCTTTTAAACTCACTTACTAGCTTTCACACTATCCTTGTCTAGTTATTTTGGATTTCAATATCTTTTGTTAACTATGCCTTGCTAAGTCTTCTATGGTAGGTAATACTTGCTCATCATTTTTTGGTCCAACATGGAAGGATCTTATAGTTTCCAATTTTCCACATTCACCATTGAGTAAATGTGCATATATGGTGGTATAATAAGTTTGTTAGCATTATCACCCACCTTCTCCAACACTTTCGAATTATCATACCATGGAGCCTTGATTTTCTTACCATGACACTATAGGCCTCCTTTTTTTAGATATGACCAAACTTTGTCGGCCACCTTGAATGTGGTCTTAATTATGTATTAATTATGGTAGGCCTTTCCCTTTTCTTGTGAATTCTTAAATGTATCCTTGCAAATGGATTCGCTAACAAAAAAAAATAAAAAAAATAAGAGAGTTGTCACACAAAATGATATTTATTGTATAATTCACTAGTGTAATTGTACATACCTAATGACATGAAGGCTTTGCCTAATGATAGACACACTCCCTTATCATAATCATAACTAGTTGAGAGAAATATCAACCACATACTAAATTTCGAGTTAATATAGTTCTCATCAATTAACATCCTAAAAAAACTCCAAAACATTCATTCTCTATTTAACATGAATAACCATTATTTGTAACAAATATGTGAGTAAATACTAGCACACAAGACAAGTATGTATTAACAATTATACAAATACAACATTTATCTTGACCATTGTAAATTATATTCATGTTGCAATATAACCCTTAAGGAAATTATTAATTTAATGTAACCCTTGTTGAACATCATAATGTGACATAACCATTGAGGAATGCACAATTTGACATGAGTGAAAGAAGATGAAAATCATAATAAAACATAACCATTGGGAACTTCACAATCTAACATACCCTTTTGGAATTTCTATATGGGACAAACCCTTTCATGGATGTTGGAATGTAACACTATCAGTAAGGAACATATTAATGAAATGTAACACTATCATTAAGGCACATATCAATTCAATGTAAGTAAATCAACATGAACAATGCAATGTAACACAACCATAGTCAACCCTGGTCAACCATAGGGATATGGACACCCATGTATAGAGGAGGATGGATTCCCAAGACTTAATAGTAGTAATTAAATACAAGGAATAGTCCCAATTAAAATCTACCCTACAGGGGATGGAATAATTCTCTGGGTCATGGCTTGGCATCTATTTAATGGGATTTATGAATTAGTTTGTAAATATCTTTTCATTTTTTTCTCTTTTAAAATGTTTCCTGCCGTGTATTAAATTCAATAACTATTTAATCCAAACAAAAAAATTTAACTTAAAAATAAGTTTATGAAACATAACCATAAAAAAAATAAATGAAAAAAATCATGTAACTTTATTTATCGAAGAAACAATTCAACCAAGACATGTTACTATAGGATGGATATCATAAAATACAAACTATTCTATTGTAGAAATGGGAAAACCTATAAGAACATAGCACAAAATTTTGTCATATGATCCAAACTGATTATTAAAATAGTTCCACAATGTATAATTCATTGAACAAGAAAACAAATATTATGAAAAACTGGAAATTTAATAAAGAACGTATAAACCATTCACTAAAAAATAACAAAACGGTAATTTAATCGATCACCAAGATATATTAATGGAATGAAAATATTTCTAAACATTTAAGACATCAAATAATAATCCACAATTTATAATATTTCACACATAATTGGTCCACATAGAAATCTTCATAAAAATGTCCTTAAACTCTAAAAGGAGAGTTTCTTAATTAACTTTGATGTAATTATTTGTTACATTTCTTTGATCATTCATCTCCAGAGAGTCAAAGATCCTTTCTCTATAGTTGGAATACATTTTTATAAGGATAAATTAGTATAATAATTTATTAAAAGACAACCATGCAGAAAAATACATAAGTATCTCATCCATCACATCTTACGCCAATTGGGAGTTCTCGTTTAAGGATGATCCTAATCATACTTTGCTAATTAATCAACTAACTCATCGCATATGTTTTGATGAGTGAACATGTGCTACTATATGGGTAAACTCAATAAGGTTTTTCACTCAAAATGTTTGATGTATTTTTCAATTTTAGGAATAACCAACTCTAGTTGAGTTCATGATCTAACTTCACTAGTTTAGAACCTTTGGTGATGCACACATTCTCATGTAGAAATTCTCTTGAATTTTGTTTCTCATTTTGAAACACCCTCTTTATTTTGGGCAAGTTGCTACAAATATATTTATATTAAGGAAAGAAAAGATACATCATAGATACATCCACATTATCTGGCCTTTGCAAAACATTCGCAAACATAAAACAATATCACTCTTAGACCAAGAAAGACAACATTACAAAGCCAAAATGACAAAGAAAATACTCCTTTTACCAAGACAAATAGAGACACAAAAATAGAGTTAGCCTCTGCAAAGGAAGTCATATCAACCATTGTGTTCAAAACCAACTAGCCACCCTGCCAACTTGTTGTGGAACCAAAGGCCTAAAGAAGGAAATACCTACAACAAGGAGAAAATAGCCAACGTGTCAGAGAACAAAAAAGATCCAAAAAATAATAGGCTAATATGCACAAAACACAACCACCAAATTATCCATTAAGCCCACAAAAGAGACAGGGTACAATACCGGCCGCACCCTCTTGACAATTAGCACCTCCATACCATAAAAAAGAAAAGCGATTGTCAATCTCCATGATTTGAGAAAACATACAAGAGAGAGACCTTGCCCAGAGGCAATGTAGGAAGAACTCCAAAAAGAGACCAAGGAATACCATCGTATTGGCGCTATAAAAATCAAACGAGAGAGTCCACTTGAAAAGAAACAACTAATATCACGACTAAGATGCTTAATTAAAAAATAAATATCTAGTGCAAGAAGAAAAATCATTATATTCCCATAAAGTTCCCAATTGAGAGCTAAGAAGAACCATCGAAAAAATTGTAACAATAATGGAAAAAGAGTGACAAAAAAAATTCGGCCTCAAAAGTTAATATTGATCGAATGAAAAGATAGTGAGGTCTTGAATGCTATCAACAAGTGGGTCAATATGACCACTGGTATAACGAGGAGGGTGGGTGATATTTCTAGAGGAATAATCCAACATGAGAAACTTTTACATCCGATCTAATATAGAATCAACATTATCAAGATAGAATTGCTGATTTATCAACATGTGTTTAATATCCTCCAATCCATAAAATAGATTAGAAATTTTTACCTATTTGTATTTGAATATTAAATGGAGCAATGTATCTATTTGACAATGAAAAGTGAGAGAGTACATTAAATGCAGTCTCTTCTTATGAAATCTACATGAGCCTAGGATCCTTTGTAGATCCGAACCCGTCACTTGAATCTCAAAATAAAAATGGTAGGGGCATTGCTCAGTCTATTTTTCCTCCAAAAGAAGAATTTATCTCCTTACTTCAAGGGGAAACACATATCAAAAAATGTTCCAACAAAATAAAATGCAAAAGGCTGAGTTCACTTGAAGCCAACATTACCCATACTGCTAGTGTCATAATTTGAATTCTGCAATCAGTGATCAATATCTCTCTTTTCATTCTCATTCTAGGTGTCCCACTCTGAAATTTTTATATCATTCCATTAGGTCATGCTAAAAATTGTTCACTAATGGTATCCATACTCAATAAAACTTCAATCTCCCTCAGAAAATCACATTTTATGACTCACCTTCATATATTCTTGAGCATAATAACACCTGTCAAAACCTCATTTCATCATGTCTTTTCTTAATTAAAGTCAACCATGGAAGCCAGGTTATTCAAAGTCCCATTAGGTCATTAGGGTTTTGCTTTTTAAGGTCCAAAAATGCATCATTCCATCCCAATAATGTCAACAAACAAAAATGAGAGTGGCTCAATGACATTTTATTTCCATCTATAGAAGATCATCAGTATGTAAACATTACATTTTTAAATTTATATTTTTGATTTGATATGATTTTCATATCAAAATTTCAAACTCCATCAACTGATCAACCTGCAAAACAACAAGTCATAAGTCAAAGAGCATTAGTCTGAAAATTTGAAAGGTAAAGTGAAACATAAGGAAAGTGGCTTTTCAAAGAATAAATCAAATCCACTTGAGTATAAAATCCCTCAACACATCAAAATCATTGTTCATTTGGTTCATACAGCTTCAAGCAAACTCAGAAAAGAAGAAATTTTCGAGTTTTAGGGTGAAATTGTGCAAAACAGGGTTAGAGGCATGTTTTCCAGAGTCGTTGCACTTTTTCTAGTGGCGCTACACGTTTGGCTGAGAGTGCAGTATTTTTCAACGGCGCTGCACATTAGCCAATGACACTACACGTTTTCCAGAGGTGCTGCACGTTCACCCATTTGCTTCAAAAATTCTCTTCCAGACCTCAAAATCTCACAAATTCACTTCCAAACCTTCAACAACAACTCTTCATGCATCCAACAAGCCAGTAAGTAACACATTTGATTCACTCCATTTTATCAAATGCCATTTTGATGTGTGAAGTTTGCCTAAGGGAAATTGGTGCCTCCTTCTATTTCCAAAACCCTAGTTTTCATTAAAACCTAATTTACACTTTGAACTCAGTCCCTAGCCTTCATATACCTTTCCTCATATCCTAAGACACTTTCTCAAATCCCTACACCCTACCTACAGTTAAATCCCCTATCCTAAAGCCCCTCATAATCACTACCCCTGTCACCTCCCTCATATTACAAATTCATATTCCCAAACTCCTCCGATTTCATCACACCAACCCTCACTTCATACACTCACATTCCATTCCACCATCTCCCTAGGGTTTTGACACCAAAATAATTATGGCAGAAGAGGAGAATAGAAGCCATAGTGAGGAGGAGGAAAGATAGTAGAGAAGGTCATATAAAAAAGGAGGGAGAGTCATTAGACATGAACCAATAAATACCAGAGAACTTATGGAATCTCTCATCACTGTGACATGCTTTAAGCATGTGGGTTGTTTTAAGTTCTGTGACAAAGTACAAAGGGTACAATACCATCATATTTTGTCCAGATTATTCATTTCAAACCTCGATGAAAACCATGTAACCCTTGCTGGTATTACTTTCACTGTGTCCCCTACAATCATATCAGCTGCTACTGAGATCTCAAACATTGGAGAAAAATGGTTTAAGCAAGGAAATTTGAATTAGTTTTATTATGCACCATATGTTAAAACAAGGTACAAGAATGAGAGAAAGAGGATTTTCCTTTCTCTTATCTCCTAGACAGGTATGTCCGTATGATGAAAATTATTATGAGGTACTTTACTTGTGAGGGTAGGTTTTCTAGACTCTACTCCTATCATATTCGGCTACTCATGCACTTTACAAGAGTCAAAATTCTAATATACCTTACTATCTCTACCAAAGAATTGAGAAGATGGAATTTATTGCCCAAAAGAGAGATTATGATCATCAAATGCAAAGTGTCTTTCATCATTCCCTCATCAAGATGATAGTCCTTCATCACCTTGATCAGTTAAACATTACATGGGACACCTTCATATCCAATGAGATTTTCACTGTCCCACCTATTTAGCATGGCCAAGATTCACCTTCATCATCTCATCCCTCCACATCCATACCTCCATCTCAGCCTACTATTCATACATCATCACCAGATCAGTCTCCTTCATCTTCATTTGACATAGAGATTGGGTCACCTAATAGAGGTGAAATTAGAAAGTCTAAAAGGGCTGATTTGGACACAGTGGCACATACCTACCAAAGAGGTCATAGGTAGGTGTTTCACAACAGATTTTGGGAGGGGCCCTTCCTTCTTCACCAACAGAGCAGGTACACAAAGGAAAAGAAAATATGGAAGAAGTGGACATACACGAAGAGGAAGGCCTGCATGAGAAAGAGGCAGATTTTGAACTTGAAAACTTGGAAACAATTGATTATGATCCTTACTTGATCATCCAAGAGAAGGAAGACAAGATTAGAAACCTCCAAGCTAATGTTGAAAGGTCCAATTTTTTCATTAGCTTTCTCAAACAAGAGAATTAGCAGCTGAAGACCAAACACACCTTTGATGAAGTGAAATGCATCAAAGCACAAAGAGAGGAAGAGAAGGCTAAAGCCTTGCTTGAAGAGACATTAGATAAGTTTGGTGAACCTGAAGATGAGGAGGATCAGCCTCAAATATAGAGACCTAGGACTAGAGGGATGAAAAGAGCTCTAGCCCTAGAGAGACAAAGGGAAGGTGAGCTAGTAGACCAACTTACCCTAAATGAACATCTTACCATAGAAATCAGTTATAACAGAGAACCATGGCTTGATAGAACCAACCAGCACTTGGAGAATCTCTTGGAAAAGGCTCAAAAGGACCATGAAATTTAAAGAAAGATGGAAAATAATTGTGCAAGGAGGAACAAAATTGCAAGGGCTAAACTGAAAAGAGCCCATGAAAAAAATGAAGCCCTGACCAAGCAAGAGGAGAAAAGGAGGCTAGACATACTTTCTAAGGTAATAATCCATGCCTAAAACACATGATCAACCATCTTCCCACCAATTTTGACAATTTTTGGACAAATTTTGAAAATTTGTGAAATTCTGTGTTTTTGAGGATATTTTTAGCACTATCAAAGTGTCAAACACGCATCACCTAGGATGTTGTGCTCTTTTTTGGGGCATCTAATGAGAAAATGGCCACCACCAGTAGATTTTGAATGATGATGACATCAACACTATGCATTTCCTAAGAATTTGGAGGCAAACTAGTCAGTGAAAAGGGAAAAAATCCATCAAAAAACCATGTTTTAGCCTCATTTTTGGCCTAGTCGCTGTGCGTTTACCAGTCTTGGGAGAAGAGATTTTTTATAGTGAAAAAGGGATTTTCAAACTAAAGGTAGTTCTTGAAAGTAGACTTGAAGGTATTTCCAACAAGCTATCTTGGAGAAAATTGGGACACCGAGAAGGCACCCAAGTTCAGCCTTGAACAGAGAGGGCATGTTTGACCGGGAAAGGGCGCGTTTCGCAATCTTCTGAAATTTTCTGAGTTTCACTCTAGTTTTGATTTTTATCTTGGGAAATGTTGATTTTACCTTTGCAAATGATGAAACTAAATGTAATTATCATGTTTTTACCTTTTACTAGGGTAAATACATTAGGTGTTTCGGGGAAAATCACCCTAGAGGTTTGTTGGGTCTAAACCTCCACATAGCAGGGCATGCTATTCAGAAGGACTCACACACAACCATACTTGAATGAAAAAAAATAGTTAACAACGATAGCAGAACTCACCCATAGTCCTACGTTCGATGTAGATCCCGCGGGGTCCAAACCCCCAGCAACCCTTCTTCCTCCTTCAACCTGGAAAACAAGAAAGAACGTGCACGGAAACCTAGTTGTACAACATATAATTCTCCTAAACATTAGTGCAATCCATGTGAAACATTATATAAACCATATGCATTCTTGACAATCTTTTCGCATATAATGCTTGTCTTGTAAGTTCGGGGAACAAGATGGTTCTTCATTATCACGAACAACATGTACAGTAGTAAAAGTGGAGAGATCACCTGAATCCTTCCACGATCTTTGAGCAGACCGTCGTCCGGATTCGTCCCGCCCTTGCCCCGCTAAGATACTTTCAAGACTTGTGCACTCGAGATGGCATATAAATGGATGAATATCTCCAAGAAACAAGGGTTTCCTGTATAAATCTGGGAAAGTGCAAGAGGAACGGGGAATCAGACTTGAACTGGGATTCCAACAGAGTATAATGTCTATAAAATTTCTTTCTCCCTTAGGCCATACACATGAGGGGCTTTTATACTCCCTCAAAGTAGTTTCAATCAGTTGGAAACAATTGGCCAGGTGCTGGGGTGGTTGAACTACTGGAGTAACCATCAACCCAGCCCGAAAATAGGGAAATTTAATATATTTTTTAATGATTTTAATGGCATATGCGGAAAAGTAAATATGGACTCGCGTATACACGCGGAAAATTTTGGGCATAACCGCGTATGGGAATTTTAACACTGTTTTTTAGTGAATTTTGTTCAAGTCTGTAGGAATGGGTGCCCAAAGCCATAAAGACAATCATGAATCACCAGAGGGTGAAAAATGATGCTATAAAAGATGCCCCCTAATATATGAGGTCAGAAGGGGTACATGATGGCCGAAATGTATTATGCACATAGAAAGAACTTCGCAAGGACAAGAGAGGACTTCACCAGATTTCAGCCTGCCAAAAACCAATGAAATAAAATAGAGAGTCAACTCATGCTGAGGCGGGCATACCCATGCTCAGTCAAAAAATACATCATGTGGAAAGTACATAATAGATCCAAAATGTATACAAGTATAGCTGAACTGAAAGTACACAATGAATCATTTGAGCATGGCCCAGAAGTACAAGTCTGAATCAATGTCCAAGTATCACATATAGAAAACTGATCAATGATGCTGAAACTGGATATCTGATCATATAAGTAACTGAATCTCCAAGTACCAAATCATAAAGGGTGGAACTCATGGTACAATCACGCAACTTGGGAGCCAACATATAGGATGCTGCTGTGCTGAACTGCAACATATAAGGGTGAACGGTATGACTGGCAGAAACTGAATGGATTGTCAAAAGTGAACCGAAAGACGTTGACGCAACCCGAGGTCTGCACCGATCTCGACGGCACAATTCTACACAATGGGAATAAATGAGCTGAAGTCAACCATGTGAGAAATCGTTGGATTACCGGTCAATGATGAATACCGTTAACCAACGCGAGACAACCCACCAATAATGAAAATGAGTGTCAAGGTGCCCTAGTACAATCTAACAAGTGCGAATGAATGAGTTGAAGTCGAACACTTGAAAGAATCTACCAATCAGGATGCAATGATGAATCCCCACTGTCGATAGCGAAGAGTTTTCCACTGATGACTGCAAACCCTAAGGTACTGACAAAAAGACTCTAGACCTTATTCCCAGAGCAATGAGTCGGAGTCGATGGGAAAAGATCTGCTGGAAGGAAGGCATTAAGGCATCCCACATCAGTTCAGCGTGAGTGTAACCCGCAGGCCAAAATTTGGAAGGAATCGGACGAAGTAGAGTGACGGAACCAAACCGAAGTACGTTTCCGACATGCACAAGATGAAGCTAGTGCACGGAAGAAACCCTCTGAACCAACCAATAATGAAAGCTGACACAGAGGCGAGAAATCCACCGATAGGGTCAAATGGAAATCAAGGTACTGCACGAATCCCAAGTGTGATAATGTATGCTGACGTTGAACACAGGGGGAACCACTCAGTCAAAGACCCATAATGATGATCAAATGCTGAGCACAAGGTCACTTATCAATGATGGAAATAGGGCTAGGGTGCAGCTCTAGGTTTTCTCTCAGAGCAATGTGTCGTAGTCGATAAGAGACAAACCCACCAGCAAGAAGTCAATGGAGACCTTCTCAAACCAGCACGAGCAGAGGACCAAAACATCTGATGTGATAGAACAAGATACTGACAAGATCGGGAAGGCTGACTGAATAATGAGTCAAGAGACACCGCAGAATGGCCGACTCTGGTTAAACTTCCCTTGAACCAAAAGCATGACTCGTGATGACCATGGCAGTAAAAAGTGACACTGTATAAGTCTATTATGCAGGAGGTAGAATAAACTCTCCATATGATTGGAAGAGATAACCAACCGGGGGAGAACTGACAAGTGAAACAAGGTAAAGGCTGAACCTAGGTCAAAACTAAAACCATCCCAAATGGAGGAAATATATATAAGTGTATATGCTTTGTTCAAGGGCGACAAACTGACACTGTACTGCCATCAAATTATGAAGTTACATCCCGTTCCCGCTCTTTTTGTTATATTTGATTTTTTTTGTCTTTTTCATATAATAAGCCTGAAAAAGAATAAAAGAATGCTATGGTACAATGGATAGAATGAGTATCAAGAAACAGATGCACTAGTTCCTGGGATTGGAACGATCCTATGCTCAATGCAAGGTGGCGGAAACTGGTAAGCGATACTCAGAGGAATGTTCCATCCATGGGTAGAGAGGGTGTCAAGTCGTGATAGCTAAGTGCATGCAATGGTTAACTTGTACAGACAGACAAGGTCAAAAGTTGGCTTAAACATTGAGTCCAAATGAAGCCGGCTAAAGGCCAGGATAAACAAGTAGCCAATATGCAATGCAGTAATACAACTCAACAACACTAGGGAGCCTCTAGGGTAATAGCCAGAAAAATGATAGTGAGGAAGAAGAAGAATGAAGCTTCAACACATAAGTCATGGCAGGACTAAAGAGGACTCTCGAGCCTACATAAAACGCAGCATGGGCAACAAGTGATAGCGAGGAACTAACTAGGAAGCCCATGTAAATGAAGGCTCTACCACCAAGTCATGATTAAATAATCGGCGAGTGAAACGGGTGTAATACTCATGACCTAATGGGATCGACCCTATGGCAAGTGATCTGAATGGAGGATAGTATGCAAAATGCAATGGAAAGTGAATTCCCTAACCTATATGCCAGTGAAGATCATATACCTACCATGATGGGTCAGTAGTCATGGATCAAAAACCGGGAAAAATCTCAAATTCGTCAAAATGTACCTGAAAAAATACCAAACTGGGAACTTACAAGCATCCGGGTTATGCAGCTTAAGATAGATTGAAAAAATAAGCATAACAAATTTTTGCGAAAATTTTCAACTTTTTGGGCATAAATAGACAAATTACCTCATATTTGGTTCATTATTACATTGCTGATTTGGAAAAAAGTGCTCTGGAGAAAAAGACTTCTTTTGTCAAAACAGGAGCAACCGACCGTCAAAATCCACCGAATTTCTCAGGTTAGCTCTTAATTCATCCTTGCTATTCATTTTGTCCGTTCATAAGTTAAAAATTAGGAATTTCACCGTTAAAATTCTTGCTAAAAATCACGGTTTTGCGCATACGCGGGTTTGTAATGACCAAGTCGCATATACACGTGACTGTGCACAAATGAAGTCGCGTATGCGCAACCCAAAAATCAAGAATGCGTAGCTAATGAATGGATTATTGAAATTTGACAGGATGACCATATCATGGAGAGAGCGCGAACACAGTGCAATAGACAATGAAGTCATGCAGAACCAAGCATCACTAAATATTCTTCGGAATTGTGGATTACTCAAGTTTTTCAAAATGCCAAATATGAAGAGCAATGTCCGGTTGCTCGAAATGCTTGTGAACTATTGGGAACTGGAAGAGGACTGCTTTATGATAGATCAGATGCCCGTACGCGTTGAAGTGGAAGACATATATTTTATCATTGGACTCTCCCAGAGGGGGGAGCCAGTAGACTTGCACGGTAAGCCTTTGGGAGGGCTAACCGTGGAAGATTACGTCCACGTGTAATGCGTAGAGGGTTCTAAGAAAGTTGGAACTCAAATTGAAATCAAAGATTTAAGGGATTTGCACATGAAAATCCTCCTTTTCACCATTGGCAGGGTGGCAGGATCTGCTTCCCTACACCAGGCATCCAGGACGCAAATGAGCATAGCAGTGGAATGCTTAACTCATGTATATGATTGGTGCACAACCCTACTGATGAACATGAAGCAACAATTGACCTCTATCCTCCAAGCAAAGACAAAACATTTTGGATATGGTACAATTTTGATGACATTCTTCTTCGAGAAGATTCCAGTACTAATACCCAGAGTGATCTCTACCATCAGCAGCCCGAGAGACCCAAGAATTGCCCGCTGGGCAGACATGATGAAGAGATTGGGGGGAAGTGAAGTTCCCCGGACCACTTGGGATGATGAGTTCTTCCAATGGTGGAGAGAAAAAATCATCGCTGTGGACGACTATCCCTATGCCGGGATGGACTTTCGTGGTGATCCAGATCTTGTCCTTCC
>CM076582.1:1650248972-1650334596 GCA_034641835.2 Pinus albicaulis
TAGGACTGTGTCTCCAACTTGGAAATTATTAGCTTTAGTTCTTCTGTCAAAGGTCTTCTTGATGTTGTCTCGTACTACTTGTGTTCTTTTATAAACCTTATCTCTTGAATGTTGTAAATGAATAGTTTGATTCAACCTTCTTTGCATGTCATTTTCTTTTGACTGTACTTCTTGGAGAAGTTTCATGACTGGGACTCCCAAGGATGTTGGGAAGACTGCATCCATGCCATACAAAAACTAATAGGGAGACGTATTGATTGATTTCTTATTGGTTAGTCTATCAGCCCATAAAGCATGAACTAGCTTACTATGCCATGATTTCTGATTTTGTTCCAGTAGTCTTTTGATAATGTTGATCAGGCTTTTGTTGGAGGATTTATCAAGTCCATTTCCCTAAGGGTAGTAAGCTGTGGAGTGCCGTAATGTGATATGATATTTATAGCAGAAGTCAACCATTCTTTTGGATTTGAAGGCAACAACATTATCTGTAATGATCTTTCTAGGACAACCAAATCTAGATAATATGTTGGTCTCAAGGAACTTGATAATGACCGAGTCAGTAGCATTTCTAGAAGGGATAGCCTCTATCCACTTGGTAAAATAATATGTGGTAGTAAGGATCCACTTATGTTGGGTAGATGAGGTTGGGTGAATTTCTCCAATAAATTCTAAACCCCATTGCTGAAAGGGAGCCTCAATACTGATGGGATGCAAAGGTAAAAGTAGGAGTTTTCTCTTGCCATAAAAAATTTGGTACTTATGGCAAGTCATGACTAGTTTTTGGGTATCAGGAAAAAGGGTGGGCCAGTAATAGCTAGCTCTAAGAATCTTGTTTACTGTTGTTTTCCAGTAAAGGTGTCCTCCACACTCTCCCTCATGCAACTCATGCATGATATTTCCTGCATCATTCTCAAGAAAAAATTTAAGCAATATGCCAACAACATTTTTCCAATATAACACTCCATCTAAAATGTAGTAATTTAAAGCTTTCTGTTTCAAGAATCTAGCTTTAGTCTTTGATAAAGAAGGAGGAGTATTAAGATAAATAAGTACATATATGATATCAACATACCAAGATGAATTCAGAAATACTTCCTCAATGTATGGAGCAGTGAATTCTTCTTCTTATTCTAAAACATCAACCATATTCATATCTAATGCTTGGAAATTTGATTCAGCAATGAGTTTTGCTAATCCTTGTCCTTTAATCATCTTGGTAGGCCTGATTTCTAAATCATATTCTAAAATAATAGCAATTCATTTTCCCCTTTTACCATCATGGTCTTGGTTTAGAATGTCCTTGACAACTGTATGTAGGACAAAAGCAATGATATGTGAGTGTAAAATGTAGACTTAGAAATCTTTCAATGCTTTTATCAAGGCTAAGGCATGCTTCTCCATGATGTTATATTTGAGTGGAGCATCTCTTAAGGCTCTACTGAAGAAGGATATTGGTTGTTCTTGGACCATATTATTCTTTTGCAACAACACTGCAGCAATGGTGTGTTCAGATGCAAACGAAAAAATGTAGAAATCCTTGGTGAAACCAAGACTGATGAGAATTGGTGTTTGAGTGAGAGCTTGTTTCACTAGTTAAAATGAATGTTTGGATTCTAAGGTCCATTTAACTCTTGTTTCCTTTTTGAGCATGTTTGTGATATTTCTCAAAAGTTTAGCAAGGTTAGGGATGAACCTTCTCAAAAAGTTGATCTTCCCAATGAAAGATTGCAATTCTTTGAGGTTTCTAGGATGGCTGATTTTCAATATGGCTTCAATCCTTTTGGGATCTACTTTGATTCCTTCTTCAGAAATTATGTGGCCTAGGAGTTTTTCTTCTTGAAGACCAAAAAGCGTTTTCTTGGGATTAAAATATAAGCCATATTTCCTACATTTCTTGAAAACTTTTCTTAAATGGACTAAGTGTTCTTTGTCAGTTTTGGAGAAAATAGTGTTGTCATCAAGGTAAATGATTATAAAATAGTCTATGTCTTCAAAAAAAGCTATGTCCATGGCCCTTTGGAAGGTGCCCCCTACATTCATCAAACCAAATGGCATTTTAACATACATGAATGTACCCCTAGGTGTGGTGAAAGAAGTTTTGTGTTGATCACTTGGGAGTAATAGCACTTGGTTGTAGCCTGAAAAACCATCCAAGAGTGATATTCTCTTATATCCAACCACCTTTTGGAGTATGTGATCCATTTTAGGCAAGGGGTAATTAACTTTCAGGGAGGATTTGTTCAGATTTCTAAAGTCAATGAAAAGCCTAATTTCCCTGGTCTTCTTCCTAATAGATACAAGGTTGGAAACCCACTGTGAATATCTAAGGGGAACTATAATCCCAACATCATACATATTTTTGATCTCTTTCTCAACCAAAGGTAATAAAACAAGGTTTATCCTTCTTAGTTTTTGTTTGAAAGGTTTCTAATTTTCCTTAAGAGGAATTTTGTGTTGAATAATGCTGGTATCATATGATTTTAGATCTTTGTATCCCCATGCAAACACATCTCCAAACTCTTTGAAAAGTTCAATATATTCCTGTTTGATTTGATTAGGAAGAGTGCTAGATAACTTGATCATTTTAGGTTCATCTATGCTGCCTATGTCATGTTCTTCTACATTAGTTTCTGTAGGCTCCATCTTTGGTTTTCTAGCTACATCATTGAAGTCAAAAATCTCCTCTAATGGTGTAAGGCCCCTTGGTATTGAATCATTTTTGCATTGTAAAACCCCAAGGTCCTTTTGATCTATCTTTTCAAGTAATTCTGCCAAATAAAGATGTTCAAATTTGTTTATATTAGCAGCACATGACAACTGTGTTTTAGAGATTTGTTTTTCATTAAAACAATCTTCTTTGCAGCTTGAGCTAGGAGTTGGTACAGAAAAATCATTTTTAGACTGTAGAAAGTCATCAATGTGTTTATCTCCCTCAAACACTTGCAAATAGTTTTCATTGTCAGGGATTGTAGGCCTATTTTTTACTTTGATAGTGAATTGTTCATTTACATGAGGGATTTGACAATTGATGGCAACAAAGGCAAGCTCATTTGCAAGGTTATTTTGAGCTCTAGGGATAAAAGTGAGTTCATATTTTTCAAAAAATTTCAGGAGATCTAGGGCAGAATTCCTATATTCTCTTAATCTTGGGTTTTTAGCTGAATACTCCCCTTTTATTTGCCTAATAATAAGCTCTGAATCTCCTTGGACTGATATTTTATTGGCTTTTAAATATTTGAGTAAATGTAGGCCAAGGAGGAGGGCAACATATTCTGCAATGTTATTAGTGCATTGGAAATCAAGTTTGTAGGAATGTCCTTTCTTTGTATTATGAATCCATACACCAGCTCCAAAACTAGCTTTGCCACAAGAGCCATCAAAGCTCATGTTCCAAAGTGTTTATATCTCATATTCATCCTCATTTTGCTGTTCAAGGCTACTAAAGTTTGGTTTCTTTTGTTTTTCATTTGAGGGCAGATTTGGTTGTTCAAGTGGGCTTAACTCCTTTTTATTTTCATTTTCTTGTGTGTTGATTTCATCTTCATTAAACAAGATAAATGAATCAAGATCTGAATGAATGGAATAAACATGAGTGTTGTTTTTCCTATCTATGTTGCTTACCATATATTTCATATGAGATTCCCTGTATAACATTCTTGTCTGTTTAAAGACTGGAATGGTAGCATAAGACATGTCCATTTGAAGGTTCCCCTGAACTTTCCCCATGATCTAGATAGAAGCATGCCATATTTTGGGGGAATGTCAGCAACTACTATGTCCATGACTAGACTCTTGGCAGAAATTTGTGCCAGATTGACACATAAATCCTTGATTGGACCTAAACATTTGAATTTGCTTGAATCAAAGGAATACATGTCTTTGTAAGGTTTAGTAATTTCTAGGCCTAATCTCTCCGTCACTACTTTTGGCATGAGGTTGTGAGAGGCACCAGAGTCTAGCATGGCATTGTGTAGGATTTTATCATGTATATTTAAGCTGACATAGCATGGAGGGATAGCTCCTTCTTGGTATTTTCCTTCTACTTTAGGACCAAAAAACAATTATGGTTTATCATCTGTCAAGTTTAAGGTGTCATTATCATTTCCTATATTCAAAGCTTTAAAAACTTAGTTTTTATATACATCTCGGGTTACTAGTTCAGCTAGGGGTATGCTAATTTTGATTTTGGAAATTTCTCCCTCAAGGCTAAAAGGGACTAGTGTTTTTGATATATTTACATCTGATTTGTCAAACATAGTCTTTTTAGCAATTCTGATTTGTTGAATTTTATTAGGAATGTTATTTTGGACAGATTTCTTGGGGCCACTAGCAGAAGTACTAGGGCAGCTTGGGTTAACACTTTGTTGGCTGATTTTGTCTTTATTCAGATCAGTTTTCTTAGCCACAGTGTTGGAACTGTTTGCTGTCTTTTTAGGAGGATTTTCTGAGGTTTTCCTAACATCAGTTTCTGTGTTATTGTTGTTGGAGGTCCCTTGGTTCTTTTTTCTCGTAAGGTCATATTGTCTGTGGACCTCCATTATAGCATTTTCAAACCCCAATTGGTAATCTTCAGAATCCTCATGGTTGTTTTTAGTTTGCTCTGAGGAAAAGAATCCTTGTTCTTCTTCAGTGAGGAAAACATCACCCTCACTATCAAATCCTATCAAATTCACATGATTTTCTTCCAACCTCTTTGTCTCCCTTTCTTCTTCTTCATTTACACAATTTTCTTGGAAAGGAGGCCTAATTTTTTGGTCATTATCTCTGTCTATTCTGAATAGGATCTCTTCTGAAATTTTGATTTCTATTTCTATTTTTGGGATTCACTTGGTTCTCCCTAGGAGGCACTCTATCAGTTAAGTTTATCTTCTCCAACATCCTTTCCATTACTCTTACTAAGTTATCAATTTTGGCATCAGATGATGAGGTTGATGCCATTGTTGCATCTCTATATGTAAACCTTTTTTCTGATTTTAATCTAGCTCTTTTCTCAATAATATTTGCTTCTATACTTATTTCTCCCCTCTGCATATCTTCTAAATTCAAGGGGTATTTTTCTCTTAGCTGATAGGCCATGTCTGGGTCAAAGCCTTCTACAAATTTTGCTAAAGCTAAGCCTTGTGGAGGTTTCGTGTTTGGGGGAAGTGCATTGTAAACACTATTGAATCTAGTGCAGTAACCTTGGAAACTTTCCCCGGCATTTATTTTAAGGTTTCTATATTCTAAAAGGATTTGGAGAGGGTTATTTTTAATTTCCCATTTGTTTATGAACGTTTGGTATAAATAAGGGAGATCATTTATGCTATTAGGAGTTAAGCTTTTACACCATTTTTTGGCTTGTCCTCCTAAACTTTGGGCAAAGATTCTCATCTTAATGGTCTCTTCTTATATTTCCATGTAATCAGAGGCATCATCCATTTTATCTACATGCTGTTGGGTAGTAGTATATTCAGCTCCAGTGAAATGGGGAATTCTGGATTGATAATCATTTGGTAAAGGAACCAAAGGTTGTGGTAGCACTAAGGGAGCATACCATGTTGCCATGATAGGAGTAAATGGAATATTTACAAGAGGTGGCTTTGTGGAAGGGAAAATGGGATGAAATGGAGTGTTTTGAATAGTGGAAGTATGGATTGGTGTGGTGGAAGTACTTGGATTAGCAAACTGATTTTGAGCAGATTTTTTATGGAAGGAGCTAAAGTGATGGAGAAGCTGAAAATCAAGAGGAGTGGAAGGAGATGCTTCTCTGTGTTGGGTGTGGAGACTGATTATCTTATTTAATTTGTATCACAACATTGGACCCTTGTACCTTAATGGGGTGGAAAAACCGACCATAATTAAACGCTGCCTAGGGAGTCCAAGGGGGGGTGACTGCGACTTTATGGAGCCCCCCCTTGGCTGGGGGTTTCGGGGGCAGCGCCCCTCGAAGCTAAAAATATATGTCAAATTTCCTTGTAAAAGTATAGTAATTTCTAGTCAATCTGGGCCGTTCATTAGGCATATGATCTGACGGTAGAAGTTATGTTTAGTTTAGTGTTTTTTTCCCTAGAAGGCAACCCTTTGCTTTTATGAGGGTATTTTATTACGGCTGTGCATTGTATGTGTATTCTCAGAGCGAGAAACAGATAGGGAGATTGTGAGAGAGAATAGAGGATACTACATCGGATCTATTGTAGGTTGTGTCTCTTCATTTTGTTGGATAATAGAAATGAAGGACTGGCTATTCGGGGTGGACGTAGCCCAAACTGGGTGAACCACGTATATCTGTGTCTCTCTGGTTTTATGTGTTTTGTGTGCTTGTGTTTTTTCTACATATTTTATGTGTTGCATTGCTCTGTAATATATATGATTTTCTAACAACTGGTATCAGAGTCAAAGGTCTGTTTGGCTGATAAAATCGCATGAATGAAGGGTTCCTGGTTCGAGTGGGAGCAATGGCGGAAGATGGTATGTTCAGGGTCGAGAAATTTAATGGCCAAAACTTCCCGCTGTGGAAGATGTAGATGGAAGATTATTTGTATCAGAAAGATCTGTACCTACCATTGAGTGGAAAAACAAAGAAGCTGACGGCTATGACAGACGCAAAATGGGAGATTCTCGATAGAAAGGCACTCGGAACAGTACAGTTGTGCCTCACGGTGTCGGTAGCCTTCAATATTTTGAAGGAAACAACAACAGAGGGTTTGATTAAGGCATTTGCGAAACTCTATGAAAAAAACTCGGCCTCAAACAAGGTATTTCTTATGAAACGTTTATTTAATATGAAGATGTCGGAAGGTGGATCTGTTGCAGACCATTTAAATGATTTTGATATAGTTACCAGTTAGTCAAGTTCTATAGGGGTAAACTTTGATGATGAAGTTAGGGCTCTTTTATTTCTATGCTCATTGCCAGAAAGTTGGAATGGTTTAGTTATGGCCATTAGTAACTCTGTCTCTGGATCTAGTACTTTAAAGTTTGATGATGTTGTCGGTGCTATCCTTAGCGAGGAAATGTGATGGAAAAGCTCCAGTGAGACATTGGGTAATGCTTTGAGTGCATAGTCCAGGGGAAGAAAAATGGAAGGAGGAAAGAGCTCAGTATATCATAGTAAATCAAGGAAAGGCAGATCCAAGTCCAAATCGAGGATAGTGTGCTAGAAATGCGAAAAGAAAGGACACCTGAAGAAAGACTGTAGATCTCGGAAGGGAAAAGCAGGATACGAACAACAAGAAAACAATCATGAAGCAAATGTGATAGGTGATGTGTTACAAGATGCTCTAATTATTTCTTTCAAAAATTTTACTAATTCCTGGGTGGTAGATTCAGGGGCTTCATTCCATGACACACCTGATAAGAAATATTTTCATGACTATGTTCAAGAAGATTTTGGACAAGTCCATTTGGGTGATGATAAAATCTGTAAAATTGTTGGAATGGGTAAGGTTCTTGTAAAAAAACAGAATGAAAACCAATGGCTATTAAAGGAGGTAAGCCATGTTCCAGATATGAAGAAAAATATGATTTCAACAGGACAACTAGGCAGTGAAGGTTGTGTGACAACTTTCACAGATAAAACTTGGAAGGTCACCAAAGAACTGGTAATAACAAAAGGCGAAAAGGTTGGTACATTGTATTTATGCAATGGTATTTCTAACTTTGTTAATGCTTTAAATTCCAAGATGAAACATTATGGCATCATAGGCTCGGACACATAAGTGAGAAGGGGATGAAGATTCTTCACTCAAGAAATTTTTTGCCAGGTTTGAAGAATGTTGATTTGGATTTTTGTGAGAATTGTATTTATGGAAAACAGAAGAGAGTCAAATTTCTCAGAGTTGGTAAAGAAAATAAGAGTGAAAAATTAGAGCTTGTGCATACAGATGTATGGGGACCTACTTAGGTATCATCTCTTAGTGGCTCTCATTATTATGTTACTTTTATTGATGATGCAACTAGAAAAACTTGGATTTATTTATTCATAATAAATCTGATGTATTTGATACTTTCACGAAATGGAAAGCTTTGGTTGAGATTGAGATAGGAAAGAAGTTGAAGTGTCTCAAATCAGAAAATGGAGGTTAATATTGCAGCAATGAGTTTGATAGGTACTGTTCAAAGCATGGAATTCACAGAGAGAAGACAGTTCCAAGAACACCACAAGAAAATGGTGTGTTAGAAAGGATGAACATAACAATCAGGGAGCATGCAAGGTGCATGAGATTGCATGCAGGATTTCCTTTACAATTTTGGGTATATGTTGTAGATACTGTTGTTTATCTAATAAATAGAGGGCCTTCAAGTTCCTTGTATGGTGGTATTCCAGAGGAAGCATGGATAGGTAAAAAGGTAAAATACTCCTTTTTAAAGCCTTTTGGTTGTGAGGCCTTTGTCCATATTAATAAAGAAAACAGAACAAAGCTTGAGGCAAAATCAAAGAAATGTACCTTTATTGGATATGGTGTTAATGATTTTGGTTATCACTTATATGATTATGAAAATCACAAAATAAGTAGGAGTAGAGATGTGATATTCAATGAAAAGGTCCTGTATAAGAATCAGTTGCAGGAACAAAAATAAGAAAATAAAAACAAAGAATACAAAATTCTTGATGAGATCACAGAAAAAGTAAAGGTGCCCGAAAATAATAATCAACAGCCATAACAACAACAACCACCACAACGACAATGGGCACCTCAAACAACTGAAAGTGGTGTTAGAAGATCTACTAGGATAAGTAGACCCCCTGAATGATACTCTCCTTCATTATATTATTTTTTGTTGACTGATTTTGGTGAACTTGAATGTTATGAAGAAGCAATGTAGGTTGAAATCAGGAAGAAGTGGGAGCTAGCCATGGAAGAAGAGATGGACTCCTTAATGCATAACCAGACTTGGGACTTAGTCAGGCTGCCTGTAGGTAAAACTGCATTGCAGAATAAATGGGTTTACAGGCTGAAGGAAGAAGATGGAGGAAAATAGAGGTACAAAGCTAGACTTGTGGTGAAGGGGTTTGCACAAAAGAAAGGCATTGATTTTGATGAAATATTTTCTCCTGTTGTTAAGATGACTTCAATCAGAACTATTTTAAGTCTTGTAGCAACGAAATATTTACATCTTGAACAGTTAGATGTAAAGACAACATTTCTCCATGGAGATTTGGAGGAAGAGATCTATATGGAGCAACCAGAAGGATATGAGGTCAAAGGGAAAGAAAAATTAGTATGCAGGTTAAATAAGAGCTTGTATGGCTTAAAATAGGCTCCAAGGCACTGGTATCTAAAATTTGACAAGTTTATGTCTAAACATGGTTATACTAGATGTCACTCTGATCATTTTGTTTATCTGAAAAAGAAAAATGATGGCAGCTATATTATACTATTATTGTATGTAGATGACATGCTTGTTGCAGGGTCTAACATGAAGGAAATAAATGTGCTCAAAAGAAAATTGGCAAATTCATTTGCAATGAAGGATTTGAGAGCTGCAAAATAAATCCTTGGTATGAGAATAACTAGAGACAGGAAAAATCGCAAATTAACACTGTCTCAGAATGAGTACATACAAAAGGTGTTGACAATATTTAATATGCAGAATGCAAAACTAGTTATTACACCTTTTGATAGCCATTTCAAACTTAGTAAGGAGATGTGCCCCAAGACCTAAGAAGAAATGGACTATATGTCTAAAGTTCCATATGCATCAGCAGTTGGAAGCTTAATGTATGCAATGGTCTGCACAAGGCTTGATATTGCACATGCAGTGGGAGTTGTAAGCATGTACATGAACAATCCAGGAAAATAACATTGGATGGCAGTAAAATGGATTCTCAGATATTTGAGAGGGACCACAAATCAAGCATTATGCTTTGGTGGTTCAAACATTTCTCTATAGGGATATGTTAATGCAAATATGGCAGGTGACAGAGATAATAGGAGGAGCACTACAGGATATGTATTTACTGTAGGTGGAACAACTGTCAGTTGGGTTTCAAAAATCCAAAGTGTTGTTGCGCTTTCAACAACAGAAGTAGAGTATGTTGCTGCTACAGAGGCTAGTAAAGAAATGATTTGGTTACAAAGTTTTATGGATTAATTGAATAAGAAGCATGGTATGGGCACGTTATATAGTGATAGCCAAAGTGCCATTCATCTTGCAAAGAACTCAACATTTCATTCCAGGACTAAACACATACAACTCAAGTACCATTTCATATGGTCAGTATTGGAAGATGGACAGTTGAAGCTGGGAAAGATACACACTAGCCAGAATCCTGCAGATATGCTAACAAAATTTGTAACCATGGAGAAACTGAGAATATGCTTAGTTTCAATTGGTCTTCAAGGATGACGATGAAGATGAGAAACAACCAGGTCCAAAGAGGAGTCATTGTCCATCAAATGAAGCAACGGTGGAGTTGCTACAATCAGTCTCCAAGTGGGAGATTGTTGGGTGTGGAGCCTGATTATCTTGTTTATTTTGTATCACAACTATTATCACTCTAGTAAAATTTCTATCATAATTATTTAAAACTTTGTAACTTACTAGAGGTAAACAGAAACCTACTTTTGAAATCTAGGATCTAGCCCTCCTAAATTTTAGAAAGGGATCTCTCTTTATGATTTAACTCTGTTTTGGATTAAATTTTAGGCTAGGTATGATTGGGCACTTGTTTTTTGTTTGAAAGGTTTGGTGGGAAATAATATTACTTCGAGACAAATTAAAGAGGGATCTAATGGTCCATTGGGCTATGGAGTCAAGATGTAGCAAGCAAGAATGGAAGGCAAGGCCAAAAGGATGCTAATGTACTCAGGGCAAGTTAGATAACCCTCAGAGATTTTAATAGTTTGATTTGATGAGATGGCTTTCTTTCGGGATAGAGGGCAGTGAAGGATCCTTTGATTTGGAAAAAGAGGAAGGAGGCAGGGGTCAAACGAGACTAGGAGCAATTAAGGATTCCTAAGTCCAAAAATCAGCAGAAAACATTGAAATGATCAAGTAATTAAGATAGGGAGTTTTTTACACTTATCCTGAAATAATGTTCCTAATTAATCATTTAGATTGAACAACATATATGAAATTGAATGAAACTTCAGAAGAGGAAACAATGAAAGTACGAAATCACTTTACTCATTAGCTTATCGCATGAATCCTAAGTTATGAAGTCCAGTTGGCTGTTGTCTAGACCGCTGCTATGAAATCAACACATGATCCTCCAAATTACCAGTAAAATCGTCTATAATAATATCAGAAACTTTATTCCACACAAAATACTTCCAAAAGTGAAGTATTTATAAAAATTCTAAACTAAAATATCTTGAAAAATATCAAAATTGGTTTACAAAATATCTCAAACTGTTTTACATAAATAGAACTTAAGTAAAGGACACTCAAGACTAATTCATCTATTTGGCACTATTTTTTATGGATAGGTGATGACAAAGAGGATAATTCGAATTTGATCCAACTCTTAGTTGATGATGAGGCATCCAAGTCACTAACTGTTTCCTTTCTTTGTGAATTATGCTCTAGCAATTTTGAAAACTTGGGGTCCAATGATATCTTTGTATTTCTCAATCCGAAATAGATATGTAAACAATGAAATGGGTTATTGTAGATAAATATGTTGGTGAGATAAACCTGTTTCAGTTCCCTAAAATTATGCTCCAGCTATCCACAATAGGATCTGCAAAACGATGTGTAAAACAGATTTTTACAAAGTCTGCAAAATAAGTTGTAAAGATGCGCATGTATCTCCTGTTCTGTAATACCTGTACAAAAAGGGAGATAGATTTTTGTATATAGGGCTCTTAGGAACAAAAAATCCTTCTGTTTTGTATGATGTATTTTTGATTGGCCACAATATTCTCTGCAAAATGATTACTTAACAGGAATTTTCTGCAAAAAGTGCTTTCCAATATTGTTTAATATTTCCCAATCCATAATGGCTGTTAGAAAAGTGAGAGAGGTTTTTGTAGTTGGACACCTTAAGAACGTAAAACTCCTTCAGTTTTGAAAAATTAATCTTGGATTGGTCACAATAGTTTCTGCAAAACAATGACTTCAACATGAAATTTCTGCAAAAATGTTCCTTCTTGTTATGTTTTCATCTTTTCAACTTTTTTGTTCTTTTAACTGTTTTACTTTCACTTTGGATAAAATTCATTATTGGTGAAAGTATTTTTCATCTCTTTTTACCATTACTGACTATGTTTTTTATTTTATTTTTTTACTTTGTCTGCTCTGTAACTTTGTTTTAACTTTCACTCTGACTTTTACCTGATACACTTTACTCTAATGCTCTTTGACTATTTTGTTTTCACTGTCATTGTGAATTATGATTTTACTTTTACCATTAGCTGTGAACATTTCATCATTCTATTCTCTCTCCGACTTGATTTTATTATTTCTTTGTATACAAATTGTTTGTTGAATGAAGCTTTTGAATTAAAATCTGAGAATTTGGAGCAAACAATTTTGTCAACTAGTATTGAAACTGATGGCCCAATTAATTTCTTATTCTGATAATAACATGCAAAAATCAAACAATTGTTAATGAAGCAGAGGTATGCAAGGAGGTGATTGAAGGCTTTTGAAAGACCTGTGGAATGAGATCTGTCTGTGGAGGTTTAACTCTGTTTTTAGGCATTATGGCTTCTTCTGTAAGATTAAATGGTTTACAGAAGTAATTTAATTTAAACAGAGGGTAACTAAGCAATTTAGGCTAAATATATCTTCTTTTGGGCTTTTTGGTCAATTAGGTTTATTTGAGGATTGATATTGGGATGAGATAGGAAACAAGGGTTTCCTGAATGGTTTGAGACTGTAAAAAGGAGTTTGGTAGGCCTGAAAAACCTTTTTGTCTTGGAATTGACCTTCTGAGATTTTTAAACTAAGGAAATTGGCTCAGACAAAAGCTTTTATGAATAGAGCAACTTCTAGGAAAAAATTGGCCATGGTTTGGCCTGTTTTGGTCGTTTTTGGCAATTTATCTAGTGGATTTTTCTCATTAACAGACTTCACTTTACTTATAGATGGTTTAACCTTGAAATTTGCAGGTCTGTTTATCGAAAAATACCTCAAATAGCAAGTATTTAAAGCTTTGACAGGGTTTTCCAACTTTTGAGATTGTTCCTGCGGACGAGTCTGAATCATTGGTGCAGAGAATGGCTTACTGGTCTTCAAAATAGAGGATCTATGGTCAAATTTGAGTTTGGGACAAGAAATTGATAGACAAGGGCTTTGAATACAGTCGGGAGGCTTAATACGGTGGGCAAAGCTCTTTTACAATGCACATGCGCAGTTTAAATAGTCGGAATAGTATATCATAAGTTAGAAACTTTGATATTTTAAATATAGATCTTGTCAAAGGTGGCAGGTCGTTTGATTTTTCAAATGTGAAACAAGAAGTGGTTTTCGCATTCAACTTGGGTGGTAAGTTGTTTTTACCCAATCAAATGCGATCAAATGAAAATGCACCACGTCGCATTGGGTGGTTTTAGAATACAACTTTTATCGCATGAATTTGGACAAACGTCGAGCGATCACTTTCAGAGCGTGAAAGTGAACGCACATCGTTGGATTTGCTTTGATCAAGCGAAGGGTCAGGATTATTCTTAAGAGTTGCGGTGGAAAGTCGGGTGGAAATGGGGTTAAATGTAAGTCGTTTGATATGAAAGGTTTAGGTCTACTGGGAAGAATTTCAACATGATAGAAGGGAGGAGTATGGCTGAGAATGGTGGGGCCTGGGGGCTAGATATCGTGTTGTTTCATGACCGTTAGATTAGAAAGGATATGGCTGATCGGGAGGCTATGGGTGAATTCGGAGGCGCCGGGAGAATGAAGGGGATGTGGAATATATCAAAAAGGGTTTATGCGTTTAAACCTTGGTTTAAAACAACATAAGAAACATCGGAAAGGCTTTATTTATTCAATGATATATTGTGTTCTGAAAACTTTCCTTCATATTTTTATTATATATTTATTTAAACCAAATAGGCTTAATAACTATAGGGGGGCAAGATATTTGAGTAATGTTAATTTTAACCAAAGGGGTTTTATTGCGGTGTTTATTTAAAACATATGGGATAATAAACTTTGGCTAAATTTTATAATAGTGGGTTTTAAGGGGATATTTTAGTCAAAAAGAAGTTATATTAATAGGAAAGGGTCATTTATATAGGGAATTAATAAATAAGTTAGAGATTTAATATGACAAAGGGGAAAATGAAAAACACAAAAATACACTAGATGACTAAGTAAAGTGAAAAATTAAAGCAAATCTTATCATTTTATAGTTTCACCACCTTTACTTAGGATATAATGTCTTTTTCAGGGTTTTTATGCTTTATGAGATGTAGGCAGTTAATCAAATGGTGGCTTTATGTATCATTAAGTAAAAATGGAGTATTTACTTATGAAATTTCATGGTGATGAATGCATGAATGGTAGATGATGTAAATTTTGGGATTAACATAGAAATTTAACATTTTCAACTAGCCAGTCATTAAGCCTTGGGTCCGGTCCCAACAGAAGTCAGAGAAATGCTTTAATATATTTGAGGCGAAATTTTTGAATATCTCAAAGTAACTATAGGGAAGGAAATTAGTGATTGTTTCCGGTGACAAATATTTACAATGATTTTCCACAGCTGCCCTTTTCACAATCTTTAATCTAACATTTTTTTCTTCCATTTGTGCAAGTGCATTTGAGCTAGCAACCTTGAACATTTTATTCTTTTGAAAGTAGTAAAAATTATCTAATTATACCTTATTTCTTCCAAGGACCCAGATTAAACTGTTGGGTTCATTTTTACTCTATACCTATCTACTGAATTGTCAGGATTAAACTGTCTGAAAACTCTTTATTCTCTATCTAAAACAAGTAAATTGAAACATGACAAGTCAAGATTAAGCAGTTCAACTCATCATGGATTATGGCATTTATTATTTTCTTATCATTTAAAAGTAAAAAGTAGTGGCATTTGGAGTTGCACACTTTCATGTTTTATTTCTTTTTTCTTTGGGGTATATTATTTTTTCTAAGTCCTTCGATTTTTCTTTTAGGACTTTTACCCTCCTTTTGATTTTCTATTTTGATTTTTTTTCATCTTGGAAAAAACTTTAAAAGCAAAGTACTTTTATATTTTAAAGACTATCATAAGTCAATTCCAAATTATGAATCCTCATTTATAGGACCTAACATTGACTTCATGGGGATGGCATCTCCTTGTGAGATGTCAAGAACACTGTTGACTAGTGGCCTGATCCATTGGGCCAATCCAAAACATGCATTTTTTGTGGCTGAAAATCTTGAACTGAATATAGTCCTTTTTCTGCAAAATAAAATTTGATCTAAAACTAAAAAAAAAAACATACTGCAATTCTCAAACCAAACTGATTAGATCTTAAATATCTTTAGGACCTTCTCCTTAGCTTTAAATCTTAATTAATTATTCCAAAAATAGCTGAGAACTGAATACTAAAAAAAATTCTCATAGCTTTGAGCTTATTTACACTCATCTACCTACTCTAATCTACTGTTAATTTTGTTGAATCAGGTAATATAAAAATGCTAATGAAGCCAGTCAAGTAGTTGTAGCAATGAATGGATAATTTGACTGATTTTCATCAAACTTGGAAGCATAACTTGATCATGTGTATTCATAATCAAATATATTATGTGTAATGGAAATTGCTGATCTATTTGATCCTCATAGATAAAACATGTTTGCAGACTTGAGCTAAAAATAGTCTCCATATAATTTGCTATAGGATCATCAAAATCATAATGTATGATTTGTGCTTCAAGGCTTTCAATGACCAATTGATTAGTTGTATTATTAATATTAAATCCTAAAACTATTTCTTCATTCTTGTGCTTGAAAGAATAATCATCCTCAATCCGCAAGTCAAAAGGTAGTACAATTTCCTCTTACTTAGGAGAAGGAAGATTTTCCAAGAATTCTTTAGGATCTTGGCAATTATAGGACTAAATTTGAGAATGCAAAAGTTTAATGTCATTTTCATATTTTTTCAGAAACTAACTCAAGAACACATATTTTAAGTTTAGGAGAATATTTTCTTGATTTCAAAAGAAGAAAGAAAGCTCTTAGAAAATCCTCATCAAACTGAAATTCTAATAACACATCCTTGAGTTCATTGAAAATCTCATGAGATGAAAGGTTTTCCATAGACCCTGTCATCTTGTATCACCATTAATGATTTGGAATATGGATTTTTGGTTATGGTGTTTCTTCTGAACTTTGAAGTTCTAGATCTTGGACAATGGAGTCACAAGGTGGATGATTTTAACCTTTATATGTCTGATCACTGTCCACCATCATAGATTAGTTCTAAACCTGTAAAATATTTCTGAAGAAAATGTTAGTCTTCCCCAGTATGGTCTCCATTATGTTATCACTCTAGTAAAATTTCTATCAGAAATATTTAAAACTTTGTAACTTACTAGAGGTAACCAGAAACCTACTTTTGAAATCTAGGATCTAGTGCTCCTAAATTTCAGAGAGGGATCTCTCTTTACGATTTAACTTTGTTTTGGATTAAATTTTAGGCTAGGTATGATTGGGAACTTGGTTTTTGTTTAAAAGGTTTGGTGGGAAAGAATATTACTTTGAGACAAATTAAAGAGGGATCTACTAGTCCATTGGGCTATGGAGTCAAGATGTAGCAAGCAAGACTGGAAGGCAAGGCCAAAAGGATGCTAATGTACTCAGGGAAAGGTAGATAGCCCTTAGAGATTTGAATAGTTTGATTTGATGAGATGGCTTTCTTTCGAGATAAAGGGCAGCGAATGATCCTTTGATCTGGAAAAAGAGGAAGGAGGCAGGGGTCAAATGGGACTAGGAGCAATTAAGTATTCCCAAGTTCGGAAATCAGCAGAAAACATTGAAATGATCAAGTAGTTAAGACAGGGAGTTTTTTACACTTATCCTGAAATAATATTCCTAATTAATCATTTAGATTGAACAACATATATGAAATTGAATGAAACTTCAGAAGAGGAAACAATGACAGAAAGAAATCAGTTTACTCATTAGCTTATCGCATGAATCCTGAGTTATGAAGTCTAATTGGCTGTTGTTCAGACTGTTGCTATGAAATCGACACATGAGTCTCCAAAGTACCAGAAAAATTTTCTATAATAATCTTAGAAAATTTATTCCACACAAAATACTTCCAAGAGTGAAGTATTTATACAAATTCTAAACTAAAATATCTTGAAAAATATCAAGATTGGTTTACAAAATATCTCAAACTGTTTTACATAAATAGAACTTAAGTAAAGGACACTCAAGACTAATGCATCTACTTGGCACTATTTTTTATGGATAGGTGATGACAAAGAGGAGAATTCAAATTTTATCCAACTCTTAGTTGATGATGAGGCATCCAAGTCACTAACTGTTTCCTTTCTTTGTGCATTCTGCTCTAGCAATTCTGCAAACTTGGGGTCCAATGATATCTTTGTATTTATCAATATGAAATAGAAATTTAAAAAATGGAAGAAAATATTGTAGATAAATATGTTGGTGAGATAAACCTCTTTCAGTTCCCTAAAATTATGCTCCAGATGTCCACAATAGGCTCTGCAAAAAGATGTGTAAAACAGAGTTTTACAGAGTCTACAAAATAGGCTGTAAATATGCGCATGTATCTCCTGTTATGTAATACCTGTACGAAAAGTGAGATAGGTTTTTGTAGATAGGGCTCTTAGGAACAAAAACCTCCTTCCATTTTGTATGATGTATTTCTGATTGGCCACAAGATTATTTTCAAAATTATAACTTAACAGGAATTTTCTGCAAAAAATGCTTTCCAATATTGTTTAATATTTCCCAATCCATAATGGCTGTTAGAAAAGTGAGATAATTTTTTGTAGTTGGACACCTTAAGAACATAAACCTCCTTAATTTTGGAAAAATTCATCTTGGATTGGTCACAATAGTTTCTTCAAAACAATGACTTAAACATGAAATTTCCGCAAAAATGTTCCTTCTTGTTATGTTTTCATCTTTTCACCTTTTTTGTTCTTTTAACTATTTTACTTTCACTTTGGATAAAATTCATTGTTGGTAAAAGTATTTTCATCTATTTTTGCCATTACTGACTGTGTTTTTAATTTTACTTTTTTACTTTGAATGCTCTGTAACTTTGTTTTAACTTTCACTCTGACTTTTACCTGATACACTTTAACTCTGATGCTCTTTGACTATTTTGTTTTCACTGTCATTGTGAATTTTTATTTTACTTTTACCATTCGCTATGCACATTTCATCATTCCAATCTCTCTCTGACTTGATTTTATTCTTTCTTTGTATACAAACTATTTGTTGAATGAAAATTTTGAATTAAAATTTGAGAATTTGGAGCAAACAATTTTGCCAACTAGTATTGAAACTGATGGCCCAATTTCTTATTCTAATAATAACCTGCAAAAATAAAAAAAAAATTTAATGAAGAAAAGGTCTGCAAGGAGGTGATTGAAGGATTTTGAAAGACCTGTGGAATGAGATCTATCTGTGGAGGTTTAACTCTGTTTTTAGGCATGTTGGCTTCTTCTGTAAGATTAAATGGTTTACAGAAGTAATTTACTTTAAAAAGAGGGGTAACTAAGCAATTTAGGCGAAAGATATCTTCTTTTGGGCTTTTTTCTCAATTAGGTTTATCTGAGGATTGATACTGGGATAAGACAGGAAACAATGGTTTCCTGAATGGTTTGAGACTGTAAAAAGGAGTTTGGTAGGCCTGAAAAACCTTTTTGTCTTGGAATTGATCTTCAGAGATTTTTAAACTGAGGAAATTGGCTCAGACAAAAGCTTTTATGAAAATAACAACTTCTGGGAAAAAATTGGCCATGGTTTGGCTTGTTTTGGGCAATTTATCCAGTGGATTTTTCTCATTAACAAACTTCACTTTACTTATAGATGGTTTAACCTTGAAATTTTCAGGACTGTTTATCAAAAAATACCTCAAATAGCAAGTATTTGAAGCTTTGACAAGGTTTTCCAACTTTTGAGATTGTTCCTGTGGACGGGTCTGAATCATTGGTGCAAAGAATGGCTTACTGGTCTTCAAAATAGGGGATCTATGGACAAATTTGAGTTTGGGACAAGAAATTGATAGATAGAGGCTTTGAATACAGTTGGCTGGCTTAATACAGTGGGCAAAGCTCTTTTACAATGCACATGCGCATTTTAAACAGTCAGAATAGTATATCATAAGTTAGAAACTTGATATTTTAAATACGGATCTTGTCAAAGGCGGTATGTCGTTTGATTTTTCAAATGCGAAACAGGAAGTGGTTTTCGCGTTCAACTTGGGTGGTAAACTGTTTTTACCCAATTGAACATGATCTAATGAAAATATGCCACGTCGCATTGGGTGGTTTTAGAATACAAATTTTATCGTGTGAATTTGGACAAATGTCGAGCGATCACTTTCAAAGTGTGAAAGTGAACGCGCACCATTGGATTTGCTTTGATCAAGCGAAGGGTCAGGATTATTCTTAAGAGTTGCGGCAGAAAGTAGGGTGGGACCGAGGTTAAATGTAAGCTGTTTGATATGAAAGGTTTAGGTCTATGACAAAGTTTCAATGCGATAATAGGGAGGAGTATGGCTGGAAATGGTGGGGCGTGGGGGCTAGATATCGCATTGTTTCATGACCGTTAGATTACAAAGGATATGTCTAATCGGGTAGCTATGGGTGAATGCGGAGGCACCGGGAGAATGAAGGGGATGTGGAATATATCAAAAAGGGTTTATGTGTTTAAAATTTTGTTTAAAACAACATAAGAAACATCGGAATGGCTTTATTTATTCAATGATATATTGCGTTCCGAAAACTTTCCTTCATATTTTTATTATATAGTTATTTAAACCAAATAGGCTTAATAATTACAAGGGGCGAGATATTTGAGTAATGTTAATTTTAACCAAAGGGGTTTAATTATGGGTGTTTATATAAAACATGTGGGATAATAAACTTTGGCTAAAGTTTATAATAGTGGGTTTTTAGGGATATTTTAGTCAAAAAAGAAGTTATATTAATAGGAAAGGGTCATTTATATAGGGAATTAATAAATAAGTTAGAGATTAATATTACAAAGGGGAAAATGAAAAACACAAAAATACACTAGATGACTAAGTAAAGTGAAAACATAAAGCAAAGCTTATCATTTTATAATTTCACCACCTTTACTTAGGATATAATGTCTTTTCGAGGGTTTTTATGCTTTATGAGATGTAGGCAGTTAATCAAATGGTGGCTTTATGTATCATTAAGTAAAAATGGAGTCTTTACTTATGAAATTGCATGGTGATGAATGCATGAATGGCAGATGATGTAAATTTTGGGATTAACATAGAAATTTAACACTTTCAACTAGCCAGTAATTGAGCCTTGGGTCCGGTCCCAATAGAAGTCAGAGAAATGCTCTGAGCCTCTTTGACTAAAATTTTTGAATGTAAAATAGCTATAGGGGAGGGGAAATTAGTGATTGTTGCCCGGTGACAAATATTTACAATGATTTTCCCACCTTCTTCTACCTACCCAATCTTTAATCTAACATTATTTTCTTCTATTTGTGAAGGTGCATTTGAGCTAGCAACCTTGAACATTTTATTCTTTTGAAAGCAGTAAAAACTATCTAATTCTACCTTATTTCATCCAAGGACCCAGATTAAACTGTTGGGTTCCTTTTTACTCTATATCTATCTACTGAATTGTCAGGATTAAACTGTCTAACAACTCTTTATTCTCCATCTAAAACAAGTAAATTGAAACATGACAAGTCAAGATTAAGTAGTTCAACTCATCATGGATTATGGCATTTATTGACACTCTGCCATAATCAGCTGCAAAAAGTAAAAAGTAGTGGCATTTAGACTTGCACACTTTCATGTTTTATTCATCTTTTTCCTTTTGGGGTATATCATTTTTTCTAAGTCCTTTGATTTTTCTTTTCGGACTTTTACCCTCTTTTTGATTTTTGATTTTTTTTATTTCTTTCAAAAAATGGGAAAACAACTTGCAGAAAGCAAAGTATGTACATATTTACAATACTATCATAAGTCAATTCCAAATTATGAATCCTATATTTATAGGACCCTAACAACAACATTGGAACCTTGTACCTTAATGGGGCGGCAATGCTGCCCATGATTAAAAGCTACCTGGGGGGTCCGGCGGGGTGGTTGTGATTCTATGGAGCCCCCTTGGCAGGGGGTTTCCAGGGTAGCACCCCCAAAGCTAAAAACAGATTTAAAATTTCCTTGTAAAAGTATAGTAATTTCTAGTCAATCTGGGCCATTCATTAGGCAAATGATCTAACGGTAGAAGTTATGTTTAGTTTAGGGTTTTTTTCCCTAGAAGGAAACCCCTCACTTTTATGAGGGTATTGTATTGTGGCTATGCATTGTATGTGTATTCTCAGAGTGAGAAACAGATAGGGAGACTGTGAGAGAGAACAGAGGATATTACAATGGATCTGTTGTAGGTTGTGTCTCTTCATTTCGCTGTATAATAGAAAGGAAGGACTGGCTGTTCGGGGTGGATGTAGCCCAAACTGGGTGAACCATGTATATTTGTGTCTCTCTTGTTATATGTGTTTTATGTGCTTGTGTTTTTTCCGCATGTTTTATGTGTTGCATTGCTTTGTAATATATATAATTTTCTAACACTCTGCTCGGACTTTGTTGCAAATATATGGGCTCAAAGTCATATTGGTCAATATCACTATGTGACTTGGTTCTAAATAATTTCTTTGAATGGCACAAGTCAAACTAAGGATCTTTCAAGACTGCAAGGTTTTCAGGGAAATATCTTGTTCTTTGAATGGTCCTATTGGTAGTTAAATTTCCAGCTCTATAAGTTTTCCACAAAATGTTTTATGGATCATCAACTGTAGTAGGGGGATTAGGGTCTGGATGAGATCTGGTATTGATCCTATGTGAAGCCATATTTCAAACTCAAAATTTGGAGAGGCTGAAAGTTTTAGGACTTTTTTCAGAAGGTTGACATCTCACAGTGTTTAGTAAAATTCTAAAATATGGGACTAGGCTTCTAAAATTCTTAGGGCTGATTTGACACAATCCTAAGAGAGTCTAAAGCGAACTAGTGAAGTAATAGGTCTACTGAGGCTAGTGGAGTCGCCAAGTGGATATTTTTAGTCGTTCTGAAGATAATGTGTATGGTCCACCACCAATACTTGACAAAAAAGCAATCTAGGGATGTTTTTGGGGTTTTCTGAGTTTCCTTTATGTATTTCTAAGGTTTATAAGAGTACTCTACACTTGAATCATCATTTAGCTAAGATGGTGAAAAAAACAAAGTCTAATCTATGGCTATCAGATGAGTTTTTTATGATTTGATAATGGTTTCCAGAGTCCTAAGGTGTACTTAGATTGTCACTGATTCAGAGTGTCCCACGGTGATCGCCAAAATTTTGGTTATAGCGATGAGGTGGCAAATTCACTAGATTTTCCTAAGTATAACTAAGGGTCTAATGAGTCGTAAGAGTTATTCAGGAAACTATGTACTCAGAAGGTCCCACCGTGATCACTAGAATGTTGGTGTCCCATGATCTGGCATATTGGTATACCAAATGACAAGGCAACATGGAACTAGTCTTTGGAGCCCTAGGACCTAGCCTTCCTGGACTCATAGAGGGATCTCTCTATTTTTTTGCAAAGGATATGAACTTGTTTGCTTTATATGATTGATTTTAGGCTAGTTATTAAGTGTGAGGTTTTGTTTTTTTGTTTTGGTTTGGCATAATGATCTAGAAGCATAGGTAGAAAGAGGAAATCTCTAAGTCATTGTGTAATGGAGTCAAATGGAAGTCATGATAAGTTCATTAATAGATCGAGGAGCATCATAGGGAAAATATAACTTGGTCAGTGAATCTTCAAGTTTTAATGGTAATGAGATGGACATCAATTTTAAGAATGAAAAGTAGGATAAAGGGCAATTAAGAATCCTTTATTATATGTACTTCTCAACAGAGGGATTAAATATCACAAAACATGAAGAGGAAATCAATATATAGGGCAAACCATAAATTTTACAATCCACACTTCATCAAATAATAATTCAAGACAAACTTTTCCAATGAAATATAGAAGGCGAGAGACTCATTTAACTTCTAGTGATTTCACCTTCAAGGACAGAAAACACTTAAGACACACATATAACTATAATCAGAGAAGAGGGAACTCCTAAAAATCCTTGATTATAGTTATGAAGATCTATAAAAAAATTAGTTAAGTAAGTACAAAGGGTATGATCGAAACAAAACCTCTTTGGTAGACTTTAAAGAATGGTACTTTAGAGAGAGACTTCAAAAACAATGTTTAAGTGGCAACAAGTAAGCAGGGAAAACCATAAATCATGCTTGAAACCAACTGTATTGAACTATTCATGAAATAAACAAGCTTAGGGGGGTCTAGAGAGCAATCAATAATTATTTAAAATTTCTTAGTAGAAGAAAACATTAAGGCAGTGAAGATTAAATAGAACTAAGGTGCTTTCAGAAGACATTTCTTAGCCTAAAATCTTTATTCTACTGCAACATATAAAGGTGTGAACATAATGAAATAGGAAATAACAATAAAATATTAGAAGCACTTCACCAAAAACCAAGCTCAAGGATCCAATGATTTAGCCTCCTCCATCAACAAACAAATCAGGGCATCCACAAGTTCCAAGGCTTCAATTTCTTTTCAACTTCCAAAAGACTATGTATTACCTCAAAGAGTCATCAAATGCCAACAAGATAATGAGTTCAGATGAAATATTTATGCTGCAAATGAGGAGGTGAAGCCTAAGATAGGGTTTGAGTATCATTTATTACAGAGTAAGTGCATTCCTAACCTTGAAGACTATGCAAGGCTCAAGGCAGGAACATCTGCAGCTACTTCTCTGTTTTAATAACTTCTATCTTAACTTATAAGGAAAAATAGGTGAGTATGTTGACTTTAAGGCCTATGCATAACTTTTACAATAACTTTTTGATAGATAAAATATCTCTGACTCAACTTAATAACTGTCTAATGCTTTATTGAAGGAAACAAAGCACTTAGGTGGCTAAAAATTATCTTTGGGAGGAATAACTGTTGTGAGCTGAGTCATTCGAATTTTTCTTGGGTTAATCTGTCCTTTGTTCTATCTTTAATCTCTGTCTTAAGCCTTGAACTCTGTCTTTATGCTTTGCTTTTTTCTCTTTATCATATTTTCTTCAATTTTTTTTGATCTCTGTTCGGTGCATTTAATTATTTATTTTATTTCCTTTGATATTTCACCTTTATCCTTTTAATCATTGCCTGCCTTAACTTTATGCCCTAACCTTTGTTTTATGAATTAATCTCCTTGATTTTCCTTTTGATTTAGATTTAATTCTTTAATCTTTATTTCTTTTCTTCACTATTTCATGACTATTCATGCCCTCTGTGTGCAGGGGCATGTTTCCTTGTGTGCTGAAGGGTTTATGATCCATTGATGATCATGCTTCATCTTCGATCAAACCCTTAGAAGGCCTTTGATCTCCCCAATTTTGGATTAAGACCCTTGGATAGTCACCCAAGGTTTAATCCATCTTTTATACTGTATGAGGGCATTTGGACCCTTTTCTCCATGAAAAGCCTGCATAAAACACAAAACTTTAGAAAAAACCATGCGGGAGCAGGCTTGACTACATTTTTAGGGGTTTCAGGAGATGGTTGCAGAGGGAGAAATGGAGCAGAGGCGAGGTTCCGGAGGCGGAACTAGGAGGAATTCAAACGGAGGCGGGAAGAACTTTGAATTTGACGCGGAGATTAAAGGTGGTTTTGATAAACCGAGGTGGTTTATCGCATGGATTGGAGGCGGTAAGTGGTTTGGGGAAAAATGGATGCAATACCATATAGCGACTACCACGTGGCAGGCAGAAAATAGCCTATTTCGCACGGGTTGTGAATCATCATACCCATCGCAAATTTTTATGCAATATGCATTCAGGGTCGTCGGATCTCAGGTAATGAGATCGTTGGTGCATAATGATTTGAGGAGCGATGAGCAGATTTGGGGGGTGGAGCATGGGGACAAGTTGCGCAATGTGAATGGAGTCAGGGGGTAGTGGAAAGTGGGACCCAGGGCGAGGTGACGTGGAGATATTTATCGGGAAGCGTGGAGTCATAACAATGCGTGGCAAGGGTGGGGATGTGACAGCCGTTGGATCAGGGGAACAAATCCCGACTAACGGTGGCGATGGTTTGATGAAATGAAAGGCGGGGTGAGGGAAAGCGGGCCCGCATTTTAATATTTCAAAGGTTAGGGGCCTTTAGAATAAGGTTTTGAGGGGTTAAAAACAAAAAGGGGTGGAGGCATGATTTATACGGGGAGGGGCTAAGAATAAGCAGAGGCCGAGGTTTTATGTGGTCAAAGGAGCTGGGGTTTAAGAAGAGAGGGGCTTAACACCTGATTTATACAAAGAGTGGGCTTTTAACATAAAGAGGAATTTATGATAAATTTCAAAGGACCCGATAGATAAGAACTTGACTTTAAACAATGTAGAAAAAGAACTTTTACATTGTTTAATATGTTTTTAAAGGAAAAATGATGGATGAAGAGATCTTATGAGGGTTTTGAGCAAGGGAAAAAGTGGGTTTTTTAGAGGGAGAAAGGAAGTAAATGAGAGTGGGATGTGGGGAATAAAATGAAATTAGCAGGCCCAGAAAATGGAGTTTCCTTGGAGTAGTGGGGTAAATTTTAGAAGGCAAAAGGTAGATAAATTTAGTGAAATAGTTAGGCTTAGGATAATGAAGGCACTGAGATTTCTATAACTCACAATATTTCTCAAATGTTGTTTCTAGAAATATAGGATCATAATTTAGTCATCTTTTGATATCACCAAAAATTACTGATGACTAACAGAATCACACTGTCTTACTAAAGCTTTGCATAAATATGGCTGAAAAGACAAAGAAATGGTTGTAACTTCTCCTTACTAGCTTTCCGAGTGAAAGGTTGGTCCTTTCACTAGGAAACTAGCTCATAAACAGGGGTTTTGAACCTTCCAATGCAACACCATGAAAAATAATGTAGTTCCTCAAGGAGACTGTGTTGGAAATGTTGTCATTGATGGAAAAGGAGGCAGCAGAGGCAGAGACATGAAAAGGACAGTAGCAGAAGCAAAGGAGAAGAAAATAGGTAACATTTAGAGGGAGCATAAGAAGAACAGAAGAAGAGGCAGCAAAGAGAGAAGCAAAGTAAAAAAAAAAAAAAAAATGAAACCGTCTAGCAGCAGAGAGCATGAGACATGAAGCAGAGGCAGTTGTATAAGGGCCATCGAACTGAAAATCTAGCTAGGACAAGCAGTCTTATTAAGGGAAACCGAGCTAGAATCACATTGAGTCTTATTGAATTAGATGCATCTGTGCAAGGCATTGGCAGCAAATTGAATTTGGGGGTTCACTGTCTAAAGAAGGACCTTGGTTTTGGTTGAGGGTTCTGAATTATATATGCGAGCGTGGGTGAATCAGGCTCGTGAAGGAAACGGAGAAGTAACTAGTGGAATTGTAGAATTTGCGCATCAGAATCATGGAGTTATATGAGCTTCGAAGGCGCGGAAGTGATATGAAGGTCTGAAGAGAATCGATGAAGAATAAAGCTCGACTTGGATCAATTTCCATTCCATTGCAGTGAACTAGCATTATATACTTCATTTTTGAGGAGTCGAGCTTAGGATTGGCAATAGATAAATGGCACGCAGAGTCTACAGAATCGTCGAGGGCTTTCAACTTACAATTAAGGGTGGAGTTATGTTTAAAGCCTGACAGATAAAGAAATTATATGCCACATCATTAACATAGAGAAAGACAAGGTCGAAAGAAACGAAACCTGGAACCGTGAGTAAGAGGAATTGGAACCGTGAGGAACAGTGACAACGGGTTTTCCAAACCAACCCCACCCATATCGCACCGCCTTTGTACGATAAGTGGTATTTCCAAATCGAAATCAATCAACGCCATTGGTTGACACGTGGCCTTAAGCGGTTTGGAGAACCTGCTCTCATCACGAGTTAAAGCCCGTGCATCTAACTCGTACGATTGCCGTAGGATCAGTGGATGAGTGCGCGATAAGCCTACAACCGTAGGATGAGAAGGGAGTTAAGCATTGGGACCGGCTCCATTGCGTGAACTCGGAGAATTAAGTGACGTACACCTTGGTTGCACGATGATTGTCGGATCATCGAATGGTATGCGGTAAAGTTTGCAACCATCGATTGAAGAGAATGTAGCGCCTTTTAAACAAAGGGACAAAGTATATAGGTATACATATATACATATACGTGAAGTAATATATAGCCCGGGCCTAATATAACCAAAGACTTAAACTGTGGGACCCTCACCAATCGCATCAGATCAAAGTTGATAGCGGAACAGATTAATAAAAATTGCAATTGCGATGAAAGTCCGGACCCAATGGGCTTATAAGCCATGATTGATATATGGTTGAGTTCCTGCATAATAGTGAATCATCGGAATTGGAGCATTGGAGCATCTGAACAACGGATCATAGGAGAATCGTAAAACAATGAACAATGAACCATTGGAGCATCGGATCTCACAACTAAAAGTTGTGATTGCGATCAATTGCAATCGGAAGTGGTCAGTTGCGATTAATCACATCGGCAAATAGATTAAGGGTTTAAAACATTTGATTTGAGGAAATATCAAAATATGTTGATATATATTATGGTTGGCATGTAACAATAAAGTTGTGAATATATTTGAGCATGATAAGTTGGGAACATTATTATATTAAGTTGAGATAAAAGCCAAGGGAGAAATTAAAGTGAGCCGGCGTGAGAACCAAGATGTAATTGGGTCAAAGAACTTTGAAACTGGTGATTAATATGTTGGGACCCTTATATGAGGTTTTAATAAAAAGCTTTTGACCGTGGATGGATAAGCTACCGCATACATTTATTCAAATTTCCAGCGCAGGGAAAGCAAATGGAGAGGCATTTTTATTTGCGCCACACTCTAATTTTATTTGGGGTATTTAATCAAATTTCCAGATCAACAGTTATATATATACAACAGACACACAATTGCAGTGAACAGGTGAATATGCACAGGAATGAAAATGTGGGTTTGACAGGTATACATGCACAGGTGCATAGAGTTGCAGTAAACAGAGGTATGCAGGATAGTTGCACGACAGCAATAGAAAGGACAAAACCAACAAGCCAAGGGCCGAGCGAAGTTTATGTATTGAAACTAAAAATGTAAATTTTTTATTGTTTTTATATTGTTTGTGATCCAAAGGAAAATATGCTAAGGAAAAGAAAAATCCCACTGTAACATGGAAACTTGTACATATTGTTATATTTTAAAATGAGTTGGACAAAGGAATGACAAGACAGAAGCCAAAGAGTCATGGTTGTTCACTCCAAATTCCTTGTGGAATACAAACAGTCATGTGATGAACTCTATATATAATATCAACTTGATATGCATAGTGAAGTGAGAGAGAGTAAGGATAGAGAATGCAAAGTATAGAAGATTGAGGCATAGAAGATAAGGAAGAGAGGAGCAGAAAGAGATGCTACAGAACAGAGCTGATATCTGGGGTAAATTAGCAAACATTTCTTTTAATAAATTGAGGAAGTTGGAGCTTCCCTATCAAGTTGAAGCTTGATAGCTATTAGTTGTAGCTGACTGAGGTTGGAGCCTCCCGTAGGTTGGTGCCTGCAGAAAATTGAAGGGATTTGGAGCTTCCTTGCAAGTTGTAGCTTGCAGAATTGAGGTTGGAGCCTCCTGTAGGTTGGTGCCTACAGAAAAACAGTGATGAGAGGGAGTTGGAGCTTGCCTTTGCATCACAACAATAATAAGATGTGGTTTTCTCCCTTTATGGGTTTCCACTTAAATCTGTTGTCTCTATCTGTGTTGCCTGTGCGCTGAGATGATTTACCAAATCTGCTTAATGTGTGCTGCTCTCATAATAAGTTTGATGTCACATTAATTTAATACTTGCTGCAACATATTAAGACTGTTCATATACTAATGTTGACTATAAAAGTAAGCTGTAAATTAGCTGATGAAAAATTTAAAAAGCTCATGTATGTGTTAAACTGATTCACCCCCCCCCCCCTCTCAGTTTAACTAAGAATTCAACAGACTATGTTGTGGCTGTAGGTGAATGCTTGGCCCAATGCCAGATGGTGGAAATGAAGCTCAGAATACTCCTCTTGGATTGATTTCCCAAGTCCTCCAAGAAAGAGTGCGGAATTCCTGCATGGAAATTCCCTTGTACTAAACAGTACAACAAACCTAACTAAACAACTGAAGCATGCAATAAGTCATAAGACTCAAACATAAACAATATTCTAAACCCCTCTCATGGCTGCCATCCCTTCCCTTATATTCTTGGTGAGCTTCCTCACCCTTGGCCCCACTCATTTATGAGGTTACCTCCATGCAAAGACTCCTCCTCCAAAATTGCATTGTCCCCACTAGCTCCACTCTCTTCTTTGGTAGCATCATTGATTTGGTCAACCTTGATCTAGTCTACATGCATTGCTCCCTTTCACACCCAAGATGGATTTATTTTTATTCTCTAAACTAATCCACATTCACATTGGAAGTGTTTTATTCCTACTAAAGAGATTTAAGGGTCTCCTTACGCCATTTATTCTTCTAGACTGAAAATAGAAGTAACATATAATATTCCAACTAGATAAAAGCTAATTGGGAATATTACATTCCTCCCCTCCCAAAATTTTCTTGTCCTCAAGCAACAGTAAAGAAGGATGTCGCAAAATCTTCTCTCCCTCCCAAGTATCATCCTCATCAGGAAGATTCCTCCATTGAATCAGATATTCTTTGATCACCCTGCTCCTTAGCTGCCTCTCCTGAGTATCCAAGATAGCCTCTAATTGTAAAACTAGATGGCCCTCATTATCAATAGGTGGGAGATCCATAGTGGCAACCACATGTTTTCCAATGGCCTTCTTGAGGCATGATACATGAAAAATGTTATGGATCTTGCTCCCAATAGGAAGCTCTAGCTCATATGCTACTTCTCCAACATGACGGATCACCCTGTATGGTCCATAGAACCGAGGTTTAAGCTTCTCAACTCCTTTCTCCTTCAGTGTATATTGTCTGTATGGCTGAAGACGAAGATAGACCAAATCATCTACCTCAAACTACCTCTCTATCCAACCATGGTCTACATACATTTTCTGTTGGTTTTGTGCTATAATAATTATGTCCTTGAGGGCTCAGAATATATCCCGACTCTCTTGAATCCACTCCTTTTCTCTAGGAGCTTTGCTTTCCCTAAAAATCACATCAAAAAATGATAGTGCATCATACCCATTAAGGGCCCAAAATGGGGTCATGCCAATGGACATATGAAAATTTTTGTTGTAGGAATACTCCCCCAAATGGAGCCAATGTAGCCATGCTCTCTGCTGCCCCGAAACATAGTTCCACAAGTAGCCTTCCAACCACTTTTTCACTATTTAAGTTTGTCCATCGGTTTTGGGTGTTAGCTGGTACTTGGTGTTAACTCAGTACCCACTAACTGAAGAAGCTCATGCAAAAATCCACCCATGAAGTGGCTATCCCGATTATTAACTATGGTTTTTGGAAGACAATGGAGTCTAAATACATCCTTGAAGAAAATATCAGCTACCTGTGAAGTAGTATATCATGCAGAAATGGAAAATAAATGTGAATACTTTGTTAGTCGATCAACAACTAAAAATATACAATCCTTACCCTGAATTGTAGGTAGACCGGTGATGAAGTCCATGGAAATACTCTCTCATTTCCCATCCGGAATAGGGAGTGGCTGCAATGGTCCTGCAGGATGGTTGTGCTCTCCTTTGTTCTGCTGGAAAACTACAAACTCCTTGATGTTTTGGACTACATCCTCCTTGAGACCCTTCCATGAGAATCTCTCCCGAAGAGCCCGATATGTCTTAGTGAATCCTTGATGCCCTGCAAGTGGGAATCATGTGACGCCTGCAAAATCTTCTTCTTGAGCTTAGAATATCTAGCCAAGAAGACCCGATATCAGTAATAAATGACCTCATCCATCACTTTATACCTCTCATTGGTCACCAATCCATCTAGGATCTCACATGCAAAGTGGTCTTTAGAGTATTCCACTAACAACTGAGCCTTCCAATCTACATCCATGCTCATCAAGGATAGTGCTGCTGGCCTTCGAGATAGAGCATCTACCACTACATTACTCTTCCCTTTGACATATTATATGTCAAATTCATATTCTTGGATCTTACTCACTCATTTCTATTGCCTCTCCTGAAGTTTCTTCTGCTCAAGAAATAATCACAGACTATTTTGATCAGTCTTCACTCGGAACCTATTTCCCACCAAATATTGTCGGAACTTGGCTAAAGCATGCATAATGGCCAGCATATCCTTATCATATATGAGGTATATTCTCTCATGTGGTAGCAACTTCCGGCTTTCAAAAGCTATGGGGTGTCCCCCTTGCATCTATACTACTCCAATTCATTATCCTGAAGCATCACATTCCAACACAAAGGGTTGGGTAAAATCAAGTAGGACCAATATTGGGCAGCTACTCATCAGCTCCTTGAGCTTATCAAAAGTTCTCTGCGCTGTGGTTGTCCAACTAAAAGATCCCTTCTTGGTTAGATCTGTAAGTGGTGATTCTAGTTGAGAGAATCCTTTTACAAACTTCCGGTAATAGGTAAAGATGCCTACAAACCCCCGAAGTTCCATGACATTATTTGGTTCAAGCCAATATCTAATGGCATGGATCCTATCTTCATGGACTCTTACCCCATCCACTTTAATGATTTTTCCCAAGTAAATTATCTTTGTGAGCCCAAACTCACACTTAGAGAGCTTAGCATAGAATTGATGCTCCTTAAGAATGCACAATACTGCCTCAATATGCTGTAAATGCTCCTCCCATGTGCGGCTATAAATAAGAATGTCATAAAATAAGACCAATACAAAATTCCTTAAGTGACCACAAAATATGTGGTTCATGTAATATTTGAATCTTTCCGGAGCATTGGTTAGCCCAAAAGGCATTACCAGAAACTCAAAATGTCCATAGTGACACCAGAATGATGTCGTGATCCCTCACCTTGATTTGATGATACCCCGATCTCAAGTCAATCTTGGAAAATAATTCGACCCTCTTATCTCATCCATAAATTCATCAATCCTGGGAATTGGGTACCTATTCTTCATGGTCTTCTTGTTCAAAGCTCTATAATCAATGCACATTCTCAATGTGCCATCTTTATTCTTCACCAAGACCACTAAAGAGGCAAAAGGACTGGTGCTAGGCCGAATATGTCCCAAAGCCAAAAGCTCCTGAATGGCCTTTTCAATCTCATTTATATAGGCTTTGGGATGCCTATAGGGTGTGGTGATCACTTCTTGGATCCCTTGCTCCAACTCAATAGTGTGCTCAAGACCTCGGTCAAGAGGTCTCCCAGGTGGAATATCTCCAAACACTGTAGAATATCGATCCAAAATAGATTGTACATCTGGATGTACTAATGAATCCTTGCTTCCTGCTTTTGAAAAACGCAGTTCTACTGCAAATTATATGTCCCCTATGAGAAAATTTGCTTCCATCCCTTGAGCTGAGACAATATGGGGTGGATAGGTGTGTATGCCTTTTATTTTCTGATGTTTTCCACTCCCCTTTTATGTCCATTCCATCTCTAAGGTTTCCCAATCAATGGTAACCTTCCCTAAGGTGATTAACCATTGGACACCCAATATCACATTGGTATCTAGAATATCAACCACAAAGAAGTGGTTTGTCAATGTGTAGGTTCTCATAGTGATGGTTAACGCCGGAACATATTTGGTACACTACATGGTTCTAGCTCTCGGAACCAAAACTGAGAAACCCTCAAAGTATTCTATGTGAATGCCCCTCCTTTGCACCAATTTTGTATCAATAAAGTTATGGGTAGCTCCACTGTCTACCAATACCGATACTATTTGTCCCATAATAGTGCCTCTAACTCTCAAAGCTAGATACTTGGGAACTCCTCACAAAACTTCAAGAGTCCCTCCCATTGGAGAAAATGCCTTCACTACATCTCTTATGGGTGGTGCACCTCCTTCTTCTAATACAACGTTGTTCTCCTTATCCTCATCAGAAAATATCTCAATGAAATGTGCTTTCCCTACAACACAGTCGTGGTTTGGTACCCATGGCTCCCGACAAGTGAAACAAAGTTTTTTCTTCCTTAGATCTTTCTGATCATTATCAAGAGATGTCTTCTCCTGATTCTCTTTTGGGCAAGAGGAGATATTTTTTTAGAAGGGGTATTTGGCCTTGGGTAAAGCATACTGCAAATCCCTAGCCTTCTCCATAGCTTCTTGGAGCGTAGTTGGTCTAGTGGATTTCACCAACCCATGCAATGGTTCAACCATCCCATCCATAAACATGCATACTCTCCAGGTCATAGTGAGGTCAGATACCATGACTGAAAGCTTCATAAACTCAGAGATATAGGTTTCTAAATCTCCCAATTGCTTGAGCTTGGTTAGCCCAACAAAGTGTTCCTCTGGATCCCTGGGATCAAATCTCTCCACCAACCTCTTGGTGAAATCTGAATATGATGTGATACTAGTATGCCAAAGTGTATATAACCCATGAAACCACCACTCATGCGCCTCACCTTCTAGGTGCAGCACTACTATTTTGATAGCCTCCAATTCAAAAACTCTGTTGAGTTAGAAATAAGTATCCAACTTCTCTTCCCAAGCCTTGGTTGTCCACTTGGGTGATCCATCATAAGAGAGCAAAAAGAATCTATCCAAACTACGTTGTAGATCTAAGTTCTACATATAACCTCCCTTTTTATGGTGATTGAAGGATCTCATATCATCCTTGATCTGACAGAACTCCTGAAAGTTCAAATGTTCCTTGAATCTTCGGGACTGAGATTCATATTCCACAAAATAGTCACCAAGGGTTTCATCCCTCAAGGGCCTTCCTTCCTCACCTTCCAAATATAGAAATGTGGGCATAATGGAGCATTGTGGAGAAGGTTGTGCTACTGTTTTCTCCCACCACAAATGTGAGGTGGCGGAGCTTTCTCCATGGTGAAACCCTCTAGGGGATTCCTTCTGTCTTTCAAATCTCATCCCTTTGATATCTTTTGCAATGTCCTGCATATTCTGAAGAAGAAGTTTTGGAATCTCTATCTCCTCCATGGATATATATGTATTTCCCCCACAAGCTGAGCCAAGATTAGAGCTCTGATACCACTGTAATATTCCTAATTTGGAAAAACATCAATGGAAGCACCAAAAATGCATTATTAAGAAAATTACGTTATAAAAATCAATAAAAAACCATAGATCCATTAGTTTATGTATAATAGCAACCAAATATACAATGGGATGAGAAACAAATCATTCCAACTTAGTTAAACAGGCCTCCCAAGCCCAAAATAGCCCAAAAAACACTACAATCCCATGACTGTTGCAACACAGAAATTCTGAAGCATATGACAGTGGGATCCAATGAGGGTTACTGCTAAAAAAATAGAAAAGCAAATGGATCTACTAATATATTACTCAAAAGTGCTGAAAAATGGAGATCTAGTCTCCTTTACACAATCCCAAGATAACCCACCAAGGGTTTCTTGAAAGGAATGAGATATAAAATGTATAAACTGTAGATATGTGGCTAAATCACGCTGTCTTACTAAAGCTATACATAAATATAGCTGAAAATACAAAGAAATGGTTGTAACTTCTCCTTACTAGCTTTCCGAGTGAAAGGCTAGTCCTTTCACTAGAAAACTAGATCATAAACAGGGGTTTTGACCCTTCCACTGAAAAACCATGAAAAATAACGTAGTTCCTCAAGGAGTTTGCACTGTGGCTATAGGTGATTGCTTGGCCCAATGCTGGATGGTGGAAATTAAGCTCAGAATACTCCTCTTGGATTTCTTTCCCAAGTCCTCCAAGAAAGAGTTGGGAATTCCCGCATGGAAATGCCCTTGTACTAAACAGTACAAAAAAACCAGCTAAACAGCTGAAGCATGCAATAATTCATAAGAATCAAACATGAACAATATTCTAAATCCCTCTCATGGCTGCCATCCCATCCATTATATTCTTGGTGAGCTTCATCACCCTTGGCCCCACTCATTTATGAGGTTACTTCCATGAAAAGACTCCTCCAAAACTGTGATGTCCCCACTAGCTCCACTCTCTTCTTTGGAAACGTTGTTGATTTGGTCAACTATGATCTAGTCTACATGCATTGCTCCCTTTCACACCCAAGGTGGCTTTATTTTGACTCTCTAAACTGATCCACATTCACAATGCAAGTGTTTTATTCCTACTAAAGAGATTTAAGGGTCTCCTTACCCCATTTATTCTTCTAGACTGAAAATAGAAGTAACATATAATATTCCAACTAGCTAAAAGCTAATTGGGAATATTACGATGTTGTAATCAAGGCATACACCTTGTTATTCTTGTTTTCCCATACGACAAGCTCTTTGTTAGAAGTGGGTTTCTAAGGTGGATTTCTTCCCTCCCCTTCACAAACTAATTTACACAACTCATTAAAAATTAAGGTGTGCTTTATCTTCCTCGACCATTCATGGTAGCTCTCTTTTGTGTTGAGAACTACTCCCACTATGAATATGTGTGAATGCATCATAAAACATATTGTCTACTTTCGATTGAAAATCACAACATTTCTTGATATATTCACAACATAATCCTCACTCATAAGATTGAATTCAATAGAAGCCAAGTGACTCCATGTACATGTGAAGATAAAGTAGGAAAATATCCACAATTCTTGAGATATTGGAGGGAAATACTCCTCTTTTCAAGGGAGTTTCCATCACCTACTTTTTTGTATAAATAAACCAGCTGAAAGGCTCATTAGGATTCGAATTTTTCTTGCAGCTAAGAGTAGTAATTGAGCTTAGTGCTTGAAATTGTTATTCTTAACTTTCATATTGTATGAGAGTATTATTTTCTGTTAATGAGAATTTTTCCATTGATTTGCATCTAAGTTAGTTTTATAGGGCTGAAACCCTTGTGTTTGGGCCCAACCTAAAGGCTTCAGGGCCTCTTTTGTATTTCCTTCCTATTCTTGTTTCAAATAATTTCATGTCCTTTTCTTCTTTCAATAGATGTTATGTTATAAACACTTCTGATTGAAGGCTTTCCCATCACCTCTCTTGTGGGAATAGTGATTCGAAAGATTTACAATGACAATTCAAAAATATTTTTTTATGATTTCTTGTAAATGGATAGATGTTAGTTGTGATCCTTTTGTGTGCTTATTCTATGAAAATTAGGATTTAGTTTCATTAGTTTAGTAACTAGAATAGTGTTGTGAAATGGAATATATTTTAATCAAATTATACTCATCTTTTCCATGTTAATTTATTTCATTGTGTTATTGGTCACTTGATGCACATATTGGCTAGTTGCATGGACTGCGTTGATCTGCAACGATGGGAATACTTTCCCACATTCACCTGGAATTTTCCATCCTCCTCCTAGGAACCTCACACTTATTCCAACCTCTATCTCCAAATTCACTCTGTTAAGGCAAATAAAGGACAATGTGAGCATCAACTTTGGTGCAGAATAGATCTTCAAGGGGTACTAGTCTGTGCAAGGAGATCCCACAACATTCATTCAATACCTTCTACCTTCATCCACATTCCTCCATCTCTAAGACACCATTTCCATCCTTAAAGGGCTCTCAGAACCATTCCTGTAGAAAACCAAGGTCTCATGTAGCAATACCATGTAGCATTCTTCTTTTTAACCAATTTTTCTCCCCACTTTGATCCTATCCTATTTAAGCTGAATAAAGGCCCCCAACTTATGATTTAATTATTAAGGAAAAATATAAGACCAATCCAACCTCATCCTTTCCTCCTTGCAACCTGTTGTAGCTGCTACAACACCACCCAAAATTTTGGGTATATTTAAAATTTCGGGTCCCCCTGCTCGCTTAGCCATTAAGGTTTTTGACCTGGCTTGTAGTCTTTGAACCTTCTCACCATCATGACGAGATTCTTTCGCTGCAGCCATGCCATGTGTGGGAGGATCATCAATGCATACACTCGAATGAAAACTTCTCTGTGCACTAAGTATATTCGTTAGAAGCCCTCTCACCATGGATCATTAGGCATTTTGTTTGGGTACTTCATTTAAGCTCATAAGCTCATGTAGATTAGTTGAGGGGCATCATCCTCTAAAAGGTAACTGCAGACTAACATATATTATAATGTCTCATGTAGGACAATCCCACGGATGGTAAACCCAAAAATTTCATCACCATAGCAAGGGAAGGAAGATGAGACTAAAACAAAAAGGGCGCAGTTGAGGAATATGACAATTTTTGTACCCTGTCCATATGAGGATGAGAACTAGGGCTACAGTTGAAGACCACGTCAAGGTGGATGACAAGGGTAGAGGTGGTCAGTGCATAGAGTGGAAGCTAGGGTCTTCTCTGGCAGACAAGGTGGATCATTTCAAAGCTTGAAAGAACCGCAAAGGTACTAAGTCACTTTCACGAGACAGAGATGGAGGAAAAGAAATCTTGCTGCGAAACCCAGAGAAGGTCGCAAATTGCCCGAGGCCGCAGGTCACAAATTTCACAAGGTCGCAGGCCGCAAGTAACCCCTAGGTTGCAAGTCGCAAATGGACAAAGTCGCAAGTCGCAAATTCCCTCAGGGTCACAAGTCATAGATTTCCCAGAGTTGCAGGTCGCAGATTTTTAGAGGTTGCAGGTCGCAAATTTCACAAGGTCGCAGGCCACAAATAACCCCTAGGTTGCAAGTCACTAATTCTATCAGGGTCGCAAGCCACAGATTGCCCAGGGTCACAGGTCGCAGATTGCCCAGGTTCGCGGTCACAGGTCGCAGATTGTTAGAGGTCACAGGTCGCAAAATCCAATGAAGTCGCAAGATCGCAAAACAGCACATCCGAAGGAGGCTTCAACTGTTGTGACTACCCGACTGTGCGACCTTCATCGAGTCGTGAGGCAGTCACGGATTTCTTGAGGTCGCAAGTCACAAAATCCAGTGGGGTCGAAGGTCACAAGAGTGGCCGAGGTCGCAGGACGTAAAATATACTAAGTCGTGAGGTAGCCCAACGGTCAGGAAGATGAAAAGTCAGGGAAGCCCAAAAGGAAAATCCCACAGATGGTAAACCCAACAATATCATCACCATACCAAGGGAAAGAAGATGAGACTAAAACAACAAGGGCAGAGTTGCAGAATATGACACTTTTCATACCCTGTTCATATGAGGATGAGAACTAGGGCTATAGTTGAAGACCACGTCAAGGCGGATGACAAGGGTAGAGGTGGTCGGTGCGCAGAGTCGAAGCTAGGGTCTTCTCTGACAGAGAAGGTGGATCATTTCAAAGATTGAAAGAACCACAAAGGTACTTAGTCACTTTCACGAGACAGAGATGGAGGAAAAGAAATCTTGCTGCGAAACCTGGACAAGGTCGCAAATTGCCTGAGGTCGCAAGTCACAAATTTCACAAGGTCGCAGGCCACAAGTAACCCCTAGGTCGCAGGTCACAAATGGACCAAGTCGAAATTCATAGATTCCGTCAGGGTCGCAAGTCGCAGATTGCCCAAGGTTGCAGGTCGCAGATTGCCCAGGGTCACGGTCGCAAATTCCCAAAGGTTGCAGGTCGCAGATTGTTAGAGGTCGTAGGTTGCAAAATCCAATGAAGTCACAAGGTCACAAAACAACACATCCGAGGGAGGCTTCAACTTTTGTGACTACCCGAATGTGCGACCTCCACTGAGTCGAGAAGGTGGTCACGAATTAATCGAGGTTGCAAGTTGCAAAATCCAGTGGGGTCGCAGGTCACAACAGTGGCCGAGGTCGCAGGTCGCAAAATCTACTAAGTCACGAGGCAACCCAACGGTCAGGAAGACGAAAATTCAGGGAAGCCCAAAAGGCGAGTTTTGTTATATAAATACTTCCTTCGGGAGATTGTAAAAGGGGATTTTTGTTTGGGACTCAAAGAGATATAGAGCATTGTATAGAAGGACTACATGTTTTTGAGTATGAATACAAGCATGTGTTAACTCCATTTTTGGATCTGATGTTGGTCAATGTGTGAACACTATGAGTATTCTGTTTTCAGTTCCTGACATCTTTTGATTAGTGAAACTGTGTCTCCAATTACATCATTTATGCATTATAGTTTTCTAAATATGTGTTAATGGTGCTAAGTTTATTTCGCTTTCTCAATAAATGTTAATAACTTTGTTTACCGGTATTTATCTTTTCTCCAAAAAAATTTAAGGAAGTGAAGGGTAATCCCGCCATAAATAATTGTTTCTTCTATGGTTAGAATAGTGTTCAAGCATGACCCTAATGATATAAGCCAAGGACAACATTTCCTTTGGTAGTGTTGTACCTTAAGAAACAATTCCTTGGCTGTGAAAAGGAATCCGTGCTTAAGACATTTTTATAATTATGTCACAGAAATATTGATCCATGTTTAGTCACCTCCAGAGTTCAATCATTGAATCTTCCAAATCAAATGCTATAAACGTCCCGCAATGCTATTATTTGCTGATATAGAATGAAATGTTCAAAAGAAGAATGAAAGGGAAAAGCCCAAAACGATATGCTGCTATACAGAATCTATCATCTCAAACTTTAGAAGAATTACAAGAAAAGAACAATTAAAATGAAGGAGCGCCTATTAAGGGTTTTAACTCTTATTTACACACGCAAAAAGAGACCTGCTGCTTCGATACTTCATTTTATTCAAGGATTGAAAATACATTATGTAAACTAGGAGACATATCAATATCAACAAATGCTAGAAGTTTGTTTTTCCTTCATTAATCACTTGAAATATCAGTACAAAGATCACTCTCTGGAGATCTGAAGAAGAAAAAAACCCCCTTTTGCTCCTCCTTTGCCCTCTGCTTTTATGTATGCCTTCTAATGTAACTTCCTCACTGTTATGATCAGTTATAAAACTGAATCTTGAAAGTCTTGGAATTATTAAATTTACAAAATGCCTGTTTTAATATTATATATATAATATATAATACAAAACCAAAAATCAAATCTTACGCTAGTGCAAGTGAAAAGAACAAGTCATACACTTTGGGTCCCATTACACCCATATGTTTTAATGACAAAGTGACCCATGGTTTATGAAAACCAATAACCACCTGCGGGAGCATTGACAGCTGTTTCTGAGAAATAACTACGAGATGTCGTAATGCATCATAATTGTAGATCTTGTAAACAATGGTTTAAACCAAACCATTTGCGGGGGTACCATCTCTCATAAATACCGTTTTTTTTATTTTGGCCAGAGGTTCCTGTGCACCCTACGTTTCTGGATTCATGACAATCATGTCCATTGGAGGATTCCCATCTTTTGTGGAGGTTATGAAGGTTTTTCAGCGTAAAAAGGTTCAATAGACACTACGGAGTGCTTGCATTTGTCATTGCCAACACGTTGTCTTCAATGTCAGACCAATTTTCATCTTCATCGTTCTCATCCTCTTCTAGGAAATTGACATTTTCTTCACCTGCTTCCTCATTCATAAAATCCTCTTATGACTCTATTATCAAATTTCCAATAGTTTGGACAGACGCCATTGCATCATGGGAAGATTCCATTTGTTCAGACTCTGTTTCGTTCTGCTGAGAATGAGCAATTGCATCTGCTGATGGTGCTTCTTCATTCTCTCTTTCATTCTGGTGTTGATGCACAATGGATCCAGAAGCTCAAAGACTGCTACTTTTGTGTTGAGCATCTTCATGGATTTGTACCGGTTCCATAGTTAAGGACTCTAAGGCTTTTACAATGCCATTTGCAATCTTAACACACTCAGGATGATATAAATCTAGATTCTCAAGTGTACAGGACAAGGCCTGAATCACTCCAACATCAATTAGTGTTTTGGACACTTCTGTTGAGATGTTTGACCCTGAAGGTGAGCGCGCTGCAAGAACATCATTTATCAGATCTATAAATGCAACCATATGGCATTCTGGAGGTTTGAAGCCACCTACATGAGTACAGATAGATGCGTTGAATGAATGAACAATCTCCACAAATAACCTTCTCCGTCCTTCGGCTGAACGAACACATATTGCCATCAAAAACTAGCTGGCCTTACTTGAAAGTTTCTGCCCCCATTCACTATCTACCTGCTTTTCTTTTATGTGCCTCGTAGAGTATGGAAGAAGTCTATGAAGAAAATAGTATAAAGGCCCGTTGTGGCCCATGCCACTGGCCCCTCCTTGTAGGGGCACTCTAGGATGGCTGCTTTCAGCATCACGACGGAGAATAACATTTACTGCTAATGGATACATTAGAACTATTTCAGTTAGTAGCTTCAAAATAAAAGTTGTTCTTGCTAAAGCAAATCAAGATTTTCCATTTAGTTCCATGTTATCTCTGCCAAAAACAGCCTTTCCCTTCTCCTCTGATGGAATCTCATCAACATCCATATCAGCAACAGAACCAGAAGGTATAAATTTCCCTCGAGGGTCATTTGTCACAGGGAGTGAATATTGAGTAACTGAATCCAAAAGTTGTTCAATCATGCTTGCAAAGCTATGTGTTGGCCTCTTGTGTCCTTGCACAGACTTATCTCCACCTCCCAGCCTATCTTTCTCTAAAACCTTTTCCTTCTCTTGATCTTTTGACAAAATTACATAAGGTCTTTCTCCAACCATTTCGACCTGACAAACTGCTTGTGCAGCAAGCATAAAAACAGCAGGGTCTCTAGAGATAACAGGAGCCAAGTTTGAAAGAAAAGTACAAGCACTCACCCTTCCATTCATACTTCGATTTAAGGCTGCTACAAGACTGTGCCGAATTTCTGACTCTATAGCTGCCTGCAGTGTGTGAGGATCCTCAAGAATATGTCGAACAATAATTGATGCAACACTGTCAAACTCTGAAAATAGGAAACTAGTAGGCAATTTCAGCAAAGCAACCAATCCACCTCTATCAAGGAAACACAATGCAAGTGCATGCACCCTTGTAAGCCTTCCACATAGCTGGAGCAACCCCTGCAATGTAATTACATCACCCAATAACAAATTTCTTAGGCACAGTGTTTCAAATGCCTTTAAAACATTTTGTTTGTCTCCTTGAACTTGTTCCACTTCGACAATTGTTCCTCAGCAACCTTAAATTGCCCAGAGCTTCTCCCGACTTTTTGCTGAGTAAAATTATGCTACAACATCTGGCTCCAATTGGGGACAGTATTTTGGTAACAAAGTGCTGAGAACTTGTAGATCAGTAGCCTTTATTGGGCATGGAGTCGAGTCAAACTGAATTTTCTCTCAATCCCAAAATATCTGAAAATTTCAAACTTTTCTGAAACCCCTCTTCTTCTAAGATCTTTATTCTTGAACTGAAAATGATAAACTAGGAATACTACAACTGGAAATGCTCAACTTCTGAGCTTATTTATGTACAACTCCTATATATATAAGCATGGTTGAACTTAATCAAGTGAATTCAACCTTCCAATGGAACCAATCCATCATCTGCTTGTCAGATTTAATACCTTCATACTGCTGAAATTTAAAAATCAAAAGAGGAATGTACCATGAAAAATTTTCATATACAAAATTTTGTACATACCCTTGCATTAAAGCCTGTTTCTGACCGAAGAAATTTGCCATATATTCAGCAACTGGATCATAAAAATCATGAGACAAAACTTTGGTTATCTTCTTTTCTTGAACATTTTGCAGACGTCTTTGAACATGGCGGCTTCTTTCATTGTTTAACTTTTCAATTAGGAGCTGTGTGTTAGGAACTTGACTGCCATTTTCTATAGGCAGGCATTCAGGCTGAAAATAAAAATCCAAGGTTTGCTCTCCGTAATGCTAATGCTCTTCGCATAACAGCAATTCATGATGAAAATCTTCCTTTTCTTGTAAACATGTCTGAGAAACTGCACTATTTCCCTCACTACTCAAAAAATTATTGCAATGATCTTCCATGCTTTCGTAGTGTAGTTCAGTTGTTGCAACTAAGTTGTGGCTAGAATCTTCAAAAGGATTAGATTCTTGTTCTCCAACAATACAGGAACTTTTTGACACTTTCTGGAAATATTTATTCGCCTCTGAACTTACATTCTCTTGTAAGAAAATTCCAATGTTTCCTTCACAAGCCCTCTTATCTTTGACAAAACTTGGACTTTCTACATCGCAAGAAAAATTTCTACAAGCCCACGCATTATCTTCGATTTCTTGTGCATGGAGAAACATCAGCTTCAGATTACTAGGCTTTCTCTCCTTGAGATAAAAAGCCAAGGCAATAGAAAGAGCTTTCAAATAATAGACCATAGCTGCTGCTTCTGGAGGTCTAATCTCTTCTAGCATGTTGAAATAAATTTTTTGAAACCTCCTATTAAACTCAGAAATTGATTCATTGTTTTTCCTTTGGATAGAATACAATTCCGAGAGGTGCTTTTCATATGACTTATTCTCGCCCCAATATGTAAGAAATACATCTTGAAGATCTTGCCAGGAATTAATTGAATTTCCTTCCAAACATTGAAACCATTGTTGAGCATCTTGTTTTAAAGAATTACAAAACATCCTTAAAGCTACGTCTTCATAAGTAATTTGAAATTTGTCCATAAAGTATTCAAATTCCAAGATATGTGATTTAGCTGAAATTTCCTTCTCCTTCCCGAAGAAACTTGGCAAGGACTTGAATCCGTTTGAAGGATATTGATGGAGAATAGCGGGCAGCTTCAGGGGTTTAAAGATTTCTCTGTTTTTGAACTGAAAAACAATCAATTTCTTGTGAAGCAAAACATTATCATCCAAAGATGATGAATCATTACTTTTATGCCCAGATTATGACTGATTATCTTCCGGGATTGTGATACAACAATCATCCCCCCTTTCATGTCTAGGAGATACACCTGTGTCAAGATTTATAATACAAGCAGAAGCAAAATCATCTTTTTCCAATAACAAATTTACATTTTGGGCCTTATAATATTCTGAGAAAATAAAGTAGGAAACAATCCTTTTAATATAAAAGGGAAAATAAACCACTAAACTGACAGTAAAAAATAGAATCTCCTTTAAAAAACAGAAATTCTAATACATGTTTTTTCCATGATACTTTCTCATCTTCTTGCTAGAAAAATTCTTCATCTAATAAAACCTTCATCAGTGGAGTCGTCAGGTGAATAATAAACAACCAAACTTCAAATCTGAATCTTGTTCACCATCAAAAACAAGGGATTATGAAACCTTCCGCTGCAAGGTATTTGACCTCGCGTTTGGTTTTTTGAAAATGAGAATTCTATAAAAAAGTAAAGACATCCAAAAAATTCCTCCTCACTGAACAACCAGAGGAAGTAGAAAGAAAACCCAGGGAAATGAACTTCGCTTCTTTGATCCCCGGCAACGGTGCCAATTAATGTTGTACCTTAAGAAAAAATTCCTTGGCTATGAAAAGGAATCTGTGCTTAAGACATTTTTATAATTATGTCACAGAAATATTGATCCATGTTTAGTCACCTCCAGAGTTCAATCATTGAATCTTCAAAATCAAATGCTATAAACATCCCACAATGCTATTATTTGCTGATATAGAATGAAATGTTCAGAAGAAGAATGAAAGGGAAAAGCCCAAAACGATATGTTGCTGTACAGAATCTGTCATCTCAAACTTTAGAAGAATTACAAGAAAAGAACAGTTAAAATGAAGGAGCGCCTATTAAGGGTTTTAACTCTTATTTACACACGCAAAAAGAGACCTGTTGCTTCGATACTTCATTTTATTCAAGGATTGAAAATACATTATGTAAACTAGGAGACGTATCAATATCAACAAATGCCAGAAGTATGTTTTTCCTTCATTAATCACTTGACATCTCAGTACAAAGATCACTCTCTGGAGATCTGAAGAAAAAAAACCCCCCTTTTGCTCCTCCTTTGCCCTCTGCTTTTATGTCTGCCTTATAATGTAACTTCCTCACTGTTATGATCAGTTATAAAACTGAATCTTGAAAGTCTTGGAATTATTAAATTTACAAACTGCATGTTTTAATATTATATATATAATATATAATATAAAACCAAAAATCAGATCTTACGCTAGTGCAAGTGAAATGAACAAGTCGTACACTTTGGGTCCCATTACACCCATATGTTTTAATGACAAAGTGACCCATGGTTTATGAAAACCAATAACTGCCTGCGGGAGCATTGACAGTTGTTTCTGAGAAATAACTATGAGATGTCGTAATGCGTCATAACCGTAGATCTTGTAAACAATGGTTTAAACCAAACCATTTGCGGGGGTACCATCTCTCATAAATCCCGTTTTTTTTATGCCACCGCAAGACCATTGGATCTGAGCTGGATGATCCAAATCGTCGATTCAACTGCAATATTATATGCTATACTGTTATTTTGGCCAGAGGTTCCTGCGCACCCTACGTTTCTGGATTCATGAAAATCATGTCCATTGGAGGATTCCCATCTTTTGTGGAGGATATGAAGGTTTTTCAGCGTAAAAAGGTTCAATAGACACTACGGAGTGCTTGCATTTGTCATTGCCAACAAGTTGTCTTCAATGTCAGACCAATTTTCATCTTCATCGTTCTCATCCTCTTCTAGGAAATTGACATTTTCTTCACCTGCTTCCTCATTCATAAAATCCTCTTACGACTATATTATCAAATTTCCAATAGTTTGGACAGACACCATTGCATCATGGGAAGATTCCATTTGGTCAGAATCTGTTTCGTTCTGCTGAGAATGAGCAATTGCATCTGCTGATGGTGCTTCTTCATTCTCTCTTTCATTCTGGTGTTGATGCACAGTGGATCCAGAAGCTCGAAGACTGCTACTTTTGTGTTGAGCATCTTCATCGCTTTGTACCGGTTCCATAGTTAAGGACTCTAAGGATTTTACAATGCCATTTGCAATCTTAACACACTCAGGATGATCTAAATCTAGATTCTCAAGTGTACAGGACAAGGCCTGAATCACTCCAACATCAATTAGTGTTTTGGACACTTCTGTTGAGGTGTTTGACCCTAAAGGTGAGCGCGCTGCAAGAACATCATTTATCAGATCTATAAATGCAACCATATGGCATTCTGGAGGTTTGAAGCCACCTACATGAGTACAGATAGATGCGTTGAATGAATGAACAATCTCCACAAATAACCTTCTCCATCCTTCGGCTGAACGAACACATATTGCCATCAAAAACTCGCTGGCCTTACTTGAAAGTTTCTGCCCCCATTCACTATCTACCTGCTTTTCTTTTATGTGCCTCGCAGAATATGGAAGAAGTCTATGAAGAAAATAGTATAAAGGCCCGCTGTGGCCCATGCCACTGGCCCCTCCTTGTAGGGGCGCTCTAGGATGGATGCTTTCAGCATCACGACGGAGAATAACATTTACTGCTGATGGATACATTAGAACTATTTCAGTTAGTAGCTTCAAAATAAAAGTTGTTCTTGCTAAAGCAAATGAAGATTTTCCATCCAGTTCCATGTTATCTCTGCCAACAACAGCTTTTCCCTTCTCCTCTGATGGAATCTCATCAACATCCATATCAGAAACAGAACCAGAAGGTATAAATTTCCCTCGAGGGTCATTTTTCACAGGGAGTGAATATTGAGTAACTGAATCCAAAAGTTGTTCAATCACGCTTGCAAAGCTATGTGTTGGCCTCTTGTGTCCTTGCACAGACTTATCTCCACCTCCCAGCCTATCTTTCTCTAAAACCTTTTCCTTCTCTTGATCTTTTGACAAAATTACATAAGGTCTTTCTCCAACCATTTAGACCTGACAAACTGCTTATGCAGCAAGCATAAAAACAACAGGGTCTCTGGAGATAACAGGAGCCAAGTTTGAAATAAAAGTATGAGCACTTACCCTTCCATTCATATTTCGATTTAAGGCTGCTACAAGACTGTGCCGAATTTCTGACTCTATAGCTGCCTGCAGTGTGTGAGGATCCTCAAGAATATGTCGAACAATAATTGATGCAACACTGTCAAACTCTGAAAATAGGCAACTAGTAGGCAAGTTCAGCAAAGCAACCAATCCACCTCTATCAAGGGAACGCAATGCAATGGCATGCACCCTTGTAAGCCTTCCACATAGCTGGAGCAACCCCTGCAATGTAATTACATCACCCAATAACAAATTTCTTAGGCACAGTGTTTCAAATGCCTTTAAAACATTTTTTTTATCTCCTTGAACTTGTTCCACTTCGACAATTGTTCCTCAGCAACCTTAAATTGCCCAGAGCTTCTCCCGACCATGCTTTATAATTCATCTTGTTACGCATAGTGTTGTATGTTCATTTAATTCATCAATCATGTGTCTTGTATCATCCGAATAAGCGTGTGTCCGCAGGTTTATAGAGTCCTACTAAGACCCAAGGAAAGGATAATTAAGCGGTAGTCGGACCCACACCCCGGACGGGATCCCTATTCCAAAACATTTAGAGTCTAGTTGGGACTTTTTACCGAGGAGATCCCCTATTGTTGGTCGTACAGATTTTCTTGTCAACAGGATTGGCGCTAGAAGGAGGGCCTGATGAAAAGCCGAGCCCTTAGAGCCTACAATTAATCTCATATCTGTAATGGCTCATCAACAAATCATTATCTTGATATGTTTGTCGGATTTCTATGAGCCTCGATGCTCAATCCACGATGAACTTATGTATCACTTGTCCCAGTTAAAATTCGATGGTGAAAATGGAGTTTCCATAACCAAAAACCTTTTAGATTTTTGTGACTTTTGTTAGTGCTACGAAATTGACAATGAAGGGTTGAATTGTATGATTTTCTCCCTCACTCTTGAAGGTTGTGTTAACCAATGGTGTTGCACGTTTCCGGAAGCTTCTATCCATTCATATGAGTAGCTCACCGGTGAATTAAAACAATCTTTTCACGGGTACAATTTTCATAATGTGTTAATAAATTTAAATGACATTAGAATGGAACCTCAAGAACCTCTAGATGAATTTCTATCATATTTGTTAATTATTGTTTTGAGTTCCCTGTAAAGGATATTGATTGGAAATTTTTAAGTGAATAGTTCAGGTATGTGATTCTCGTTTCCCTTGAACAATTTCAATTAGCAACCCAGCCTGATCCTAGTGTTCCCTATGACGACCCGCAAGTTGCCAGCTGTTTATACTTTGTCCCTAATGTTTCCTTGTCCATCTCCTTGAGTCCAGACCACATTCAAGCCTCTAAGGAGAGTATTAATATTTGTGATATTCCCGTTCATCCTCCTAAATTGCTGTGTAGTGGAGTTGTGACCTCGAAAGTTCTGAGCGATGATAGACGTGTGCAAGAAGATAAAACCTGTTGTGCCAGCTCTGAATCTTCCATGAACTGTGTCGAATTAGAGCTTGAAAAAAATAGTGTCCCATTATCTCTCCCGTTTCATGAAACCTATCTCGAGTCCACTGAATGTTTCCCTGGACACAGTCCTAAATCTTATTCACATGCTAATAATAAATTGACTCTTGTCCCTGATAAAGTCGACTTTACAAAATCATTGGACTGTCCTAGGCATGCAAAATCATTGACCTCTCTGGATGACACTGATGTGCGAGATGAAAGTCCTTGCACGGTTGATACCCCTGCATCTAAATCGTTTCATCCATTATTCTTTTATTTATTTCATGAGCCTGCTGCACCAGTAATTTCTTCAAGTCATCCAAAATTTTCTTGTACTGGTATTGTTGATAATCAAAAGCAAGCGGGTGATGTTTCATAATCAAGTTACAAAATTGATGAATCTCTTAGATCTATTATTTTTCATTCCTTAATCTTTAAACAACCAAAGGGGTGACTTCCTATCTTGGCAACCTCAAGATATCTCTTTTATTGATCCATACCAATTTTTAACTCTCAGGGAGCCTAACGTGCCAAGCACCCAGCTTGATCGAATCGATAGCTCCAGTGATCACTACTTATCTGAAAACATATTCACTCATGCCACTGAGGACCGTCATTTGTATCTATTTTTTAACCATATGAAGCCACCGAAATTTAATGATCCGCTTTTTGAATATTCAAGGAACTATAAGGAAATCGAAGCAATTCAGCTTCTATTGGCTATTACCTCAAGTTCTTCCGATCCTGATGAGACCCCTCAAATAGATCCAACCACGGTTTCTGAAATGATTATTCACACGCATCACACTCCTCTCAACATAACCACTTCGGATATTAGCTCATCCAGGCGAGTCTTCCATTCGAGTGATGTTTCCCTGAGCACATATTCCTATCCCCTAATAGATGGTATGCAACAACCAATATACCCTAATTTATTCACTAGAAGGAAAGCACTAGCCATGGTATCTAATATTTTCAGTTTTTTCCCAGCAGTATCATTTGCACTCAGGCGCAAGCGTGTTATGTTTGGCAAACCTCTCTACTGCCTGGAAATCTTCCAGTCAGTTCACCCCATCCTGGGAAATCTAAAAAATATGATACGCTAGATTGTCAATCTGTTAGTGCGCAAACATTTGGCCAAATTGATACAAATCCCACTGACATTTTTCAAATCACCACAATTGACTATCACATCCATTCGCCTATTGATCTCGCCAAACCATCAAAGTTGGGAAGCCCCCCGCTCAAAGGTCCAGAGTTTGTTCAAGACGGTGAGGAATTTCAGCCTCCACTAAAGGTTGATTCAGATCCTCATATCCTCGATAAAACCCAGGGACAACTCCGAAATATGGTTTTTAAAATTAGGGTTTCTGCTCTTGGATTTGCAAGTATCTGCAATTCGCCTGGAAGACACTTATTTTGTCCCTCCCATCAAATTGATCATCCTCAACACCATGATGAGGTTTCTGGTTGGTTCGTCGGATCCTATCTGGTGGATATACCTTCGAATAGGAAATGGATTACCCCTTTTCCATCAGACCTAGGGTTATGCATGGATGGGTGTGTGTCATTTATAAATGAATGTAAGTTTCAAAAAAATATTTTTGTGTAACAGGATGAAAGTGAAATTCAGCTTGCACAATCCATTCTGGCATGTTCTCCAGTAAGTAGCCATGACCTTCTTGTTGTTACGCATGCTCTTCAGGTAAGTCTTGTTGATGGTGCACGATTCTGTATGTAGGCTCTGATTGCGAACATTGTTGTTCTTGCAGGGCAGGAACTAATGTGGTGGCTGCACTGGAAAGCTGATTTTACATAACCTAACTGCTTCTTTGGTTAAACTAGGGTTTTAGGATTAGGCTAGCTAGGATCTTCAAATAAAGTTTTGTTTGTCAAGTTATTAATTAGGTTTACTTGCTAAGGTTTTTCTTTATGGTTAAGAATTATTCTTGCTGTATTTTCTTGCGTTCAGTAGTTTTATGCATTATAATTTTCCATTTATTTTTGCATGCATACTTTTTCAGTTTTCCTATTGCTGCATATTATTTAGATAATCACTTCATGTGCTTTGCCTTGTTTCTCTGCCTGCAACTAGTTTATATTTCTCACACATGGAATCGCATTGCGTCATAAAGCCTCGCCTATTGCTTCACGTTCTACGCATTCTTCCTAGCATCATTTGCACTAGTTGTTGAGATAGTCGTGAAAGTTTCTGTACATTGCATACCACTACCTGAGCCCTTTTTAAACCCGGAGCCTTGAAAACCTCAATGCCCCAGACTAGCCTTCTTACCCCATTTGCATGGTTTCAAATACAGATGGATTGATTTTACCTCTTTGCATGTATCGAAATCCTGATGATATTTTCTACTTGTTTTTCCCTGATTACTGAAATAATAACTCCATGGTTTGCGGGAGGTCACGGTGGTTACCTCAAAAGGCAGCTTCTCTCATAAAAGGTCACTGAAGTCACATTCTCAACATGATGAGTTTAAATTCATTAGCCAGGGAGATATGAGCTGGTTTCTTGTGGGGAACCTTAACGTGTTTGAATGGTCTATACTTGTAACCTGAGCCTTGTGCCCAACATAGTCTCGAGCATATTAATGATTTGTTTTTCACATTTCGCCTATGGGTGGTAGATGGGAATGGGGACAAACCCAAATCAAGATATCTTTTAGTTTTTGTCAAACAAGAAACAACCTCTCTTGCCCGTAAAATAAGTCAAGATCCCTCATCCGCCCATGCAAAATAAGTTCCACGAGCACATAAAATAAGTGCTTCAAGCACATGAAAAAATAAGGGTAAAGGATTGAGAAAGGCTTCTTGCGTAGAGAGGTAACGCAATGACTCCGTCGGGGTACTAACCAGGCTTGCTGGCAGCGGAGCAACTTTTGTGATTTCTTGAAGTGACTCTGCCGGGGTACTGTCCAGGCCTGCTGGCAGCGGAGAAACACCAGAAACTTATTTTAAAAAATTCTGAATATAATAAGCCCGCTACCTTGCTCTCTACATCATTAACCAACCATTGACATCCGTGAAATTCCACTTTTATGCGTTCTGATTAACGAGACCTAGCTATGGCACAAGGATTGGGCATATCCGAAAAGGTTGAAATAATACAAGGGTACCATCAGAGCTTATTCAATATTCCCTTGCATCACTTCCTGGACTCAGACAATTTTTGGGGTGTTGACAGAGATGCTGGATTCTACCAGTGGTTCACCAATTGTTGTAGCCGCTACAAAACCACCCAAAATTTTGGGTATATTTAAAATTTTGGGTCCCCCTACTCGCTTAGCCATTAAGGTTTTTGACCTGGCCTGTAGTCTTTGAACCTTCTCACCATCATGACGAGATTCTTTCACCGCAACCACGCCATGTGTGGGAGGATCATCATGCATACACTCGAATGAAAACTTCTCTGTGCATTAATTATATTCGTTAGAAGCCCTCTCACCATGGATCATTAGGCATTTTGTTTGGGTACTTAATTTAATCTCATAAGCTCTTGTAGATTAGTTGAGGGGCATCATCTTCTAAAAGGTAACTGCAAACTAATGGATATTATAATGTCTCATGTAGGACAATCCCATGGATGGTAAACCCAACAATATCATCACCATACCAAGGGAAGGAAGATGAGACTAAAACAACAAGTGCGTAGTTGCAAAATATGACACTTTTCGAACCTTATCCATATGAGGATGAGAACTAGGGCTATAGTTGAAGACCATGTCAAGGCAGATGACAAGGGTAGAGGTGGTCGGTGCGCAGAGCCAAAGCTAGGGTCTTCTCTAGCAGACAAGGTCGATCATTTTAAAGCTTGAAAGAACCACAAAGGTACTTATTCACTTTCACGAGACAGAGATGGAGGAAAAAAAATCTTGCTGCAAAACCCAGAGAAGGTCACAAATTGCCTGAGGTCGCAGGTCGCAAATTTCACAATGTCACAGGCTGCAAGTAATCCCTAGGTCACAGGTCACAAATGGACCAAGTCTTAAGTCGCAGATTCCCTCAGGGTTGCAAGTCGCAGATTGCCCAGGGTCGCAGGTCGCGGATTACCCAGGGTCATGGTCGCAAATTCCCAAAGGTTGCAGGTCGCAGATTGTTAGAGGTTGCAGGTCGCAAATTTCACAAGGTCGCAGGCCGCAAGTAACCCCTAGGTTGCAGGTCACAATTAACCCCTAGGTCGCAGGTCACAAATGGACCAAGTCACAAGTCACATATTCTTTCAAGGTCGCAAGTCACAGATTCTTTCAGGGTTGCAGGTTGCAGATTTCCTAGGGTCGCGGTCGCAAATTCCCAAAGGTCGCAGGTCACAGATTGTTAGAGGTCGTAGGTCGCAAAATCCAATGAAATCGCAAGGTCGTAAAATAGCACATCCGAAGGAGGCTTCAACTGTTGAGACTACCCAACTGTGCGATCTCCACTGAGTCGCGAGACGGTCACGGATTGCTCGAGGTTGCAAGTCGCAACAGTGGCTGAGGTCACAGGTCGAAAAATATACTAAGTCGCGAGGCAGCCCAATGGTCAGGAAGACGAAAAGTCAGGGGAGCCCAAAAGGACAATCCCATGGATGGTAAACCCAAAAATATCATCACCATACCAAGGGAAGGAATATGAGACTAAAACAATAAGGGCGCAGTTGCGGAATATGACACTTTTCGTACCCTATCCATATGAGGATGAGAACTAGGGCTACAGTTGAAGACCGCGTCAAGGCGGATGAAAAGGGTAGAGGTGGTTGGTGCGTAGAGTCGAAGCTAGGGTCTTCTCTGACAGACAAGGTGGATCATTTCAAAGCTTGAAAGAACCACAAAGGTACTTAGTCACTTTCACGAGACAGAGATGGAGGAAAAGAAATTTTACTGCGAAACCCAGAGAAGGTCACAAATTGCCCAAGGTCGAAGGTCACAAATTTCACAAGGTTGCAGGCCGCAAGTAACCCTTAGGTCGTAGGTCACAAATGGAACAAGTCACAAGTCATAGATTCCCTCAGGGTTTCAAGTCACATATTGCCCAGGGTCGTAGGTCGCGGATTGCCCAGGGTCGCAGTCGCAAATTCCAAAGGTCGCAGGTCGCAGATTGTTAGAGGTCGCAGGTCGCAAAATCCAATGAAGTCGCCAAGTCGCAAAGAAAAACATCTAAGGGAGGCTTAAACTATTGCGACTACTTGACTGTGTGACCTCCACCGAGTCGCGAGGCGGTCACAAATTGCTCGAGGTCGCAAGTCGCAAAATCCAGTGGGGTCGCAGGTCGTAATAGTGGCTGAGGTCGTAGGTCGCAAAATCTACTAAGTCACGAGGCAGCCCAACGGTCAGGAAGACAAAAAGTCAGGGAAGCCCAAAAGGTGAGTTTTGTTTTATAAATACTTCCTTCGAGAGATTGTAAAAGGGGCTTTTTGTTTGGGACTCAAAGAGATATAGAGCATTGTATAGAAGGACTACACATTTTTTAGTATGAATACAAGCATGTGTTAACTCCATTTTTGGATCTGATGTTGGTCAATGTGTGAACACTATGAGTATTTTGTTTTCAGTTTCTGACATCTTTTGATTAATGAAACCGTGTCTCCAATTACATCATTTATGCATTGTAGTTTTCTAAATATGTGTTAATGGTGCTAAGTTTATTTCACTTTCTCAATAAATGTTAATAACTTTGTTTACTGACATCTATATTATCACCAAAAAAATTTAAGGAAGTGAAGGGTATTTTTCCATAAAGAATTGTTTCTTCTATGGTTAGAATAGCGTTCAAGCATGACCCTAATGATATGTTGTTGACAACATTTCCTTTGGCCCCATTCTTTATAATTCAGCTTGCTACGCATAGTGTTGTATGTTCATTTAATTCATCAATCATGTGTCTTGTATCATCCGAATAAGCATGTGTCTGTAGGTTTATAGAGTCCTACTGAGACCCAAGGAAAGGATAATTAAGCGGTAGCCGGACCCACACCCCGGATGGGATTCCTATTCCAAATGGTTTAGAGTCTAGTTGGGACTTTTTACTGGGGAGATCCCTTGTTGTTTGCCAGACAGATTTTCCCGTCAACACAACCATCATATAGAAAAACAAAGTTATAACTAGTATATTTATTCATAGGCATGTTAAAAATTAGATTCCTTCTTTTCAAGCAATTGTGAAGTAGATAAATGATGCATAAAAATAGGTTACTGATTTGATTAAATGTGAAAATTAGAGTAGCATGATTTACTTTTGTAAGTAGACTAACCATTTCTCTTTCATGCAATGTCAATTGGAATTTACATTTGAATGAATGGAATATTCACTTGCGTAGTTAGAATCATGTTCAATTATTCTTTCATAAGAATATTTCACTATAGTTAGTTGGAGGAATGGTCTCTTAACACCTTGATATTATTTCATGATTGAGAATGACATGAGTAAAACCTAAACTATTGTGCATATAGCCTTGTCACATATAATTTTGTACGAACCTCTGGTTGATAATTTGAGTTGAGAATACCTTGGAAGTTGCAACATTCTTGCTGAAATAACAGGGCTCATAACTTTTTGGTGTCGTTGTAGGGGAGGTGTCTAAGTAGGTGTTGTTTTTTCTCAAGAATTTTTTGTTTTTTTGTTTTGAATCAATCTTATTTCTTTGAAAAAGTGAAAATTCAAAAAATAAACTTGTTCTTTCATGTCTCAAAGGAGTATGGATAACCAAGGAAAACTCTTAACAAAAACCCCCACCCCCTCAAGCAGCCAACCTTCATTCTTCTTCAGTGGTTGTGAACTTTTGTCTCTGACAATAGGGGAGTTAGAAGACACTCTAGGTGAGAGACTTGGAAGATTTAAAAAACCTATAAGAGAAGAAGAACCTATCCCACCTACCCAAACTATGTTAAAAAATAGGAACATTGAGCTTTTCCCTACTAGAGAAACCAACGGAGAGGCTGGAATGGTGAATATAATCCCTGCTTCCCTTCCAAATTTCCATGGCCTAACTTATGAGCATCTTGACACCTTCACATTTGAGTTTGATGTTTTTTGTAGGACATATGATTATGCCTCTAATGAGCATAAGCTGAAGTTGTTTCCTTATACCCTTAAATATGTATTCTTGCACTGGTTTATGGGTCTACCTAGAGCCAAATGAAGAAAGCCTTCAATGAAAAATACCGATATACTATAGGTCCAAAGAAAAAAATTAGAAAATATTTAGGATGACTCTTGGACTTGATGAATCCATAGAGGACTATGAGGAAAGATTTTAACACAATTATAGGAGGGCCAACTGTACCCTTAATCCCGAGTAACTAAAGCTAGTTCTTCTTTGAGGTATCAATGAATATGTGATGGAAAACCTCAACATGCTATCTAGAGTATATATATACCAATTACCTTATGATGACATCAAAATTGTATTCAAGAATCACTTTAGGGCTGCTATGGAAAAGGGTAGGTCTAGCCAAAGCTTGGTCAGTTCCTCTCCCTCCACAACAACCATCAAGCATGAGATAGGGAATATGTTGGAGGACTTCAAGGGTGAAATAATGCATACCTTTTCCCTAAAAATGGATATTATGCAAACCAAAAGGAATCAAGAGGAAGAAGAAAGAACACTGGCTATATTTTGACCTCGATGTACTAAAAGACATCCCAGGAATGAATTCTTAATGAATGTCATAAAAGTTTTCCTAGTCTGTGAAGAGAATCATGCAATAGACAAATGTCCCTCTTTAATAGACAATTATCTGATCTTATGCTTGGGAAGGCGATCTCCCCAACGTACCTAGACATTGGTAGCCCAGTAGTGGATGTGCACTTCGATGGAATTATGGTCCCTAGTACCTTGTGTTGTAACATTATTTGGTTTTGATAAGTTAGAACATTAGAAAAATTAAAAATAAAATAAAATGTTAAGTTAGGATATGAATAGAAGAAGAGAAAAATAAAAAAATGTTAGGACTATGGCTATTTTCTTATTCATATCAATAAAATGTTAGAAGTAGATTTCCCTAAAAAATGAAGGAAAAATAAAAATGTTAGGAAAGCAAATAAAAATCAATGCTTTAGCTTTAAAAAATAAAATTTTAAAAGGCTGTTTTTTCAAATGTGCCACAAAAATGTCATTACTATTAATTTGTGATTGATTTTCTTAATGAAGCATTTATCTTTTTGTAGATTTTAGATTTCCGTGGTGAGAGTTTTGAGTTTCTGGGTTCAGAATCTCCACAATGAACATTTATCTTTTTTTTTTATAATCAACATAAACATTTGTAATTCTGGCACATGTTTTTATTATAAGATTTCTAAGGAAAAAATTCATTTGTCGTTTGTAATATCAATCATGTAACTTCCAATGACAAATCTCTTCCCAACTGAGATCAACGGCGGGGAAGCTTTTCGCACACCCCTTGTCCATTTCTCATTAACACAACTGGGGGGGGGGGGTTCCGAAAAGTAGTATTAATGGATGATGGGCCCTCCTTACATTTTTCCCTCACATCACTTTGAACCCCCCGCACGAAACCACAAACCATTCACTACCCCCCCGAAAGCCACTTATCCATTGTTCATGGTTTTTTTTCCACCAATGGGAAAATAACCTCTGCACTTGGACCATTATCCAACTTACAACTATATGGCACCACCTCATCTTCCCGTTGACACTGTGTCCCTACCGTTATGCCTTATTGGTCCATTGTAATCCCATTCCCAGACCATTGATTGACTGTTTCCTCACGACGCTCCCAAGCCATTAACTGCTATGGTCACTAATCAAACAATTACCATATCCTTCTCAACTATATAAATAAACCCGAGTATGCCAATTTATCAATTTTTCTTAATTAATTTATTGTTTGTTGCAGGTTTACAGTTTCCATCGCGCACTGTCTTCAAGCAGTTGTTATTGCTATCACAGTGGATATTCATTCTTTCCATATGTCACCCTGTTCCCATTTATTTTTCTTTTTTTGTCAGCATGGGCCCCAAAGTAAAAACCAGGAAGCCAACTTCATAGGAGAACCCTTCCACTACTACCTCGTTCGACCTCGACCATATTCAACTTGCAGACTCATACTACAAAATTGCTGACACAGTGCGAGTTCGAGTTTCATGAACTGCGCCTATGGTTGAAGAACAATTACCTTAATAATCAAGATCAAATTAAACTCTGGGAATCCCTTCTGCCCCTCTTCTATTTTCAAAAAGCCTATGATTTTCCAGACCTAGTTATTTGGTTCCAAACCAGATATGATCATGTTAAAATAGCAGTAGTGGCTTAGAATGGTGACATTCTTATTTCCATTACTGCTAAAACCATAAAAAACATGCTTCTAATTCCCCAATCTGATTCCTTGAGCCTATTTTCCCAAGAAACCATTATGGAACTGTACCATAAGATGGCCTTTCCCCAAAGAACTCATATTTTTGAGACATTCTTACCAGATGATGCTGAATTTCCCAAGAGAAATCCACCCTATCCTTCTTCAATGTTCCCTAAAGCCGCTAGACACATCATCTCCCTACTATCCTATTTTTTAGGTTATCCAGATGATAAAAATATTGATGAATCCATTCTTGGATTATTTTCTATATTTTCTAAGGATCAACAGCCTGCTTTCATGTATAATTACATCCATTTTTTGGCTGATAATATGAATGAGAAGTTTATGAATTTAAATACATAAGGGATGTTCAAGGACACCTCTGTACTTGTTCACATGTTTTTATTTAAGTAGGGAGACACACTACCAATCACACTCAGCAAACAAGATGAATAGGGGATCAATCAATCATTCATCCATTGTGTTGATTAGCAGTTGTCGCTGATGTCAACCCAAGCAGCACCAAGGGCTACCCCAATATGGTATGGGATTTTTTACCTACCAAATTACCAAATTTTGGGTCAAGAATTCTTTTGATGATTTCTAGTTGTCGAGATGTTTCCGTTGATATATGGCATGCCATGTAATTCTTCAAGGTTTGAGAGATATTCATGTTTGAAGTTTGTAACCCCAGTTAGTGGGATAAAAACCCATGGGGTTGTGGCATGTGTCATTGAAAAGTCAATAATTAATAATTTTTAAGCTCCTAAAATCCCTCCCACGTTCACTTGTTGAAGCCCCTCTCAACCTAAGCATTTATATAAATTGTGATCCTCATATCCTCCTTATGTAGGGATTTCACTATCTGAAACAGGTCATCGTGGATTTTTTGCTCTAAATTTTTTTCTAAGAAGGTTCAGAAGCTGAAATTTTTATGAGGTGAATCTGAAATCCTGGGGATGTGCCTGTAAAAATTTCAAATCAAGGTGCACAACACTTTCAGAGATATGATTTGTGGAAGTCAGTATTTTTGCAGGCTCCTGAAATTCATCTCAAAGAAGTGACCTTGGGAAAATTGTCATATTTCTCTCTCTGAGTATCAGATTGGAATTCTGTAAGAAGTGGAAGATATTAAACAGACATTAGTTTGAGATGTGTCAATTTCAAAGCCAAATAAATAAAACAATGACATGTGGCACGCTGTAAAAGTGGAGTCTATGGAAACAGTCCATAATTAGGGAATTGTGAGAGATTGGGCATAATTCTCTCTTGAAGAATCCAAATTGTGTCAAACATGTGGCATTGGAAATAAGACTTAGAGGAATAATACAGGGATAAAAATCACATATTGGGGATCTGAAATAACAGAGATACACTAGATTCAATATCGAGCTCCTAGAAGGAAAGAAAAAGCTAGATCATGTGTTGTTAAGGGTAGGACCAGGATTTTTTCGGGATGGATTGTAGGATTTGCATCGCCGCAAATTCTAGTTCCTCTAGTGCTGCAGTGTCCCTATCCGGCCTGGCTACTCAAGGTGGCCTCAGTTCTCCCGCAGGGTTGCTCTTGCGCAACCTCACCTCTAGAAATGGCAGTTTGTATTACGGTGGCAACATAGTCTTCCCTAGTTCAATCCATCTTGGTTTTCCCTTGGCCTTCCTAAATGCAGCCTTCACTACTTTCATCCACGAGGAGCAGTTGGATTTTGTCGCTGTTTTCTGCTCTGGACCTCCTCCCTGGCGCCTGGTGGCTTCTTTTGAGCCTTATAGTAGCTCCCTCTGCTCTAGCTGGCTCAAGCTCCTCCTGTGCTGCTTGTTGTACCTTAAGAGACAATCCCTTAGCTGTGATATGGAATCAATGCTTAAGACATCTATCTGATCATGTCACGAATGTATATATTTTTCTCTGTCTTATCAACCCTCAAATATTAAATATTAAACACTTAAATATCAAATATATGAACATTCTGCAATGCTATATTTAGCCAATGTTGAACGAAACAATTAGAAGAAACAGAAGGGAGAACTTCAAATTGATATGCTATTTTATACAGAAAATACCATTTCAAAATCCAGAAGAAGTATATGAAGAAATAGTTAAAACAGAGGAGTGAAAATTAAGGTTTTTTAACTCTGAAATACATAAGTATAAAGAGGCCGGCTGCTCATAACTCTGTTTCATTCATAGATGGAAAAAACATAACATAAACTGAGAATACATTTCAACATTAAAAAAATTATAGAAACTTGCATACTCATTCATTAACTTATTAATCTCTGAGTCCAAAAATTAGGCTTTGAAGGTCTAAAACTCGAAACCTTCCTTCCTCTTGGAAATTACATTAAATACAATAAAAAGCAGTTTGGAACTGTTGTAATCAATTCTAACTACCAAAACTACTTCATGACTTTGAAGGATGTCTATTACATGCCTTGAAAATGTCTTTTACAATTACATTGACTTCAGAAAATAACATAAAGTAAATATCCTAATCTATAAGAATTGCTGATGAAGTGGCTTCTTTTCCTTGATCAACTAATTTGTCTTTATTTGTTGCTGATCCCTTTGGCAAGTCAATAGTCCAAGCTCTGCACTTTTTCCATATTTCTACCTTCGTCTTGGATGAATGTGTCAGATTTTAATACTCCAATCTGAATGCAGTAATTCGGTCATAAGATGGCCTTTCAGAGAAAAGAGTTTTTATCATCCACAAGAGTTGAAAATGTCTTTGCAAGAAGTTGACCATTGTCTCTCCTTTAAGTACCTGAGTCTTCTCATGGCTATTGTCAATCTTTGTTTTTGTCATCACCAGTAAATTCTCATAAGAGCTCCATGGCAGAAGATTCCCCTCAGCTCCCGAACATGATGGTAGGCCTACTCTTGTCATTTTATCAAAAGATTTATCAAATTCATTTACTGCTTCTTTGATTTATATTAACCTTTTTTCTGCAGCCTTTATAAGATCATTCTTGATAATCATTTTATTAATTTCCACTACATACAACATTCTATCCTGCATATCGTTCTCCTCTAATTCCTGATCTGATTTGGAATTGATATAATCAATAAATTTTCTAGCCCAAATTTCTCTGTTAATCCCTTTTTTCTTATTAGACATAATCAGTTCTTCACACTCCACATTTTGGACTGTTAAGGCTATTGAATTGGCCTTTTCCAAGTTCAATTGTTTGATAACTTTCCCTAACATTTTTTCAGATTTAACTGTTATTGCATTTGTCTTTGTGAGATCATTAACAATCAATTTCCCGCTCTGCATATGCAAATTCATTTTGTCCATTGGTGGAATATTTTTAACATCCATAGTCACATTTACAGTATTAAAAGTGTTTGAGGACCCAATTGACATTCCTGTGGGATGTGACAGAGCAATCCTAAATTGATCTTTTTCAAGTTCCATTACAGTCAACAACCTTGTCTGATCGGTAATAACCTGATGTTCTGCTTGGGCCTCCATGCTGACCTTCATTCTCTGATTTCTCTCCTAAATTTGCGAAAACACATGTTTGATTAAGGGTACTTGTTTATGAGAGCATTCATGACCTCCAGGGGAAGAGGGAGCATTTTTCTCTTCACCCAAATGCAAGAAAAAACCAGGTGAATTAGAGGAATGATCCTCAGCGAATTTTGTCCTTTTCTCACCTCCTAGTGCCTCATCATCCAAGTCAATAACAACTTCTTTACCTCTTTTATTTGTTTTCTCAGTTATAATAGGATTTTGAATGCTTGTATATATTGAACTTATCTCACCTTTGTTTTCCACCTTTTCCTGCTCAGGTCTACTTTCATGAATGAAAGTTGAGTATCCGTTCTCAATTCTTCTCTGTGAAATTATTCCATGGGGATCATAAGCCCATTTTTCTCCTAGTAGAAAATGTGTTTCCTCCAAAAATTTTGTTACTTCATCAAATGCCTGCCTCATATTAACTATGAAAGGTTCCACACTCATAGGAAATGTATACATATAACCCTTCTTCATAGGGAAAAAGTGTACATGATCAACATTCAGGCTCTGTCTGATAAATCCTAAGGCAAAAAGCCTCATTGGTACAAACGTTGGGAGCCTGTAAGGTTCAAGATTTTCTCCATACAACCTTATTTCTAAATATTCTTCAAATGCAAACTAGTCCCCAAATTTACAGCTAGTTCCTAAATGTAGAAACTCCTGGGCTTTGGGTAAAAAACAAGGGGAATGAACTCCATTTAATATTTTTATGCAATGGGCATATACTGAGTAGCAAAATCAAATAACCCCTCTTAATTTTGCTCCCTTCTGATTATATCTATCCAGAATACAACTGACTATCTTTGCTTGTTTACATCCATTATATTTAGACCTAACTACATGAATTCTTCAACATTTTGGTATAAAAATAAGTAGACAATCAGTGAGGGAAATTTAAAATAAACTGTCAGTGAAATACTCATCAATTTCAAGTTCACTGCTTCTTGCCAAAAGGATGGAATATCTAGGACCATGCCTAGCTTCATCATCATGGAAAACATTCCTAGGACTGACCTGTCCACTGTAACGTCATCTTCTTTGCCCAATATTTTAGCAATGCTGCTTAATACAGGTCGAGTATCTTCATTGAAAACTCCCATATTAAATTAACCACATTCTGGCTGAAACTGCTTCATATTGGGCTTCAAATGGAACATAAACTGATTGAATTCTTCTCCTGCAAGGCTTTCATAGTAAGTAACCAGTGAATCTTCTGAAAATTGAACTGATGATTTGGCTTCAGGAAAACACAAGGCTTGGCGGATTAATTGGGTAGACACCTGCATAACGTTTTCCCCTTGGGAATTCATCACGAAAAATTTTCCGGGATACGATGTGGAACCAACCAGTAGATAAAATCTGGGAATAAATGTGTCTTCGAGATTCAGGCAGAAAGGACCCTGGATTTTTTCATGGCGGAATAGATAGGGGAATTATCATTATTCAATACAACTTGTTGGTAGAATGGAAGATGAATTACTGAAGACGCAGTATCTTGAATGTCTCTCTCATTATCCATGAGAGGAATGTGGCTCGATGAACCAGATAAATAAGACCTTTTATCCATGATTAGAAGAGGTGCTAAAGGAAAACTCTTGCAAGGTGACTAAAACAGAAAGGTGACGGGAGAATGCAATAGGTAAAAGCACAAAAAACTACAAAGTATTTTGAAAATGAAATGAAAAACACCCCTAAATAGATGGCACGGATTTTGTGTTAAATGCCTACGCAGCGTGTCACTTAACCATTGGACTGATTTGACACAAAAAAACAACTGTTCTCCATTCAACATATGACGTCACTACAGGGTGTCTCGGGGTACAGCTGAAAACTCCGGCTGGTGCCCCCACAGTTGATATCCACCGTTGATCTTCATCGCCTCCACAGTCAACCCAGTCAATTGGGGGGGCATCCTTTCCGTTAACTCTTGTGCTATTAGTGCCCACGGGTTGGGTCATCCTATTCAGACTTTGAATATCAGCACTCTCCGCCGATTGAATTGATCTTCCTTTAATATTTTGATACGAAACCCACTTGTACAAAGTTTAAAACAGTTAAACTTTAATACATCAAACTAAAAACATTTTCTTTTTATGCCAAAGTATAAAACTATAATAATTTAACATATTTTCTTTTTCTTTCAATTTCAGATTTTTTTTGTATTTTTAATATAAAATTAAAAGGATCTGCAAATGATCCACAACATCTTGCTCCACTTGGGGATAGTTTTTTTTGCCACGAAACACTAAGAACCTGTAGATCAGTGCCTTCACTTTGGGCATGGAGTCAAAAATTGCTTGATGAAAAATATACAATGATAAGAAACCAGATATGTACAATGATGAAATGACTGCTTCTATTGTTGGAAATAGTGTTTCAAATACTTCCCGTTCATAGGCAGTTCTACTACTTCTCCATCAAGAATTTATAACATGAAAGAGTTATTTGCTCTAGCTTCAATGATTTTATATGGACCATGCCATAAAGGATCAAATTTTCCATGCTTCCCTTTATCCTCTTTTCTTGTATCCCATCTCAGTACCAAATCTCCATTTTGAAACATGATTTCTCTTGCTTTCCTGTCGAAAATGGACTTCATTTTCTCCTGATAAGTGACCAAATTGTCCCTAACCTTATTTCTTCTTTCACTTAATTCCATCACTTTATTCATTCTTCTAATCAAGGCATTAGGTTCCTCTTGAGCATCTTGAAGGAAAGATATTACTGGCCTTACTAACTGTGTGGGAAACAATGCCTGGGTACCATACAATAATTCATAAGGTGAATTACTAGTGGATCTCCTAGTAGTCATCCTCACTTCCCATAAAGCAAAGAACAGCTTTGAATCCCAATTCTTCCGGTTCTCATTTATTGTCTTCTTCAAGATTTTCACCAACGTTTTATTAGAAGATTCCGCTAATCCATTTCCTTGAGGGTGATATGCTGTAGAATGGGACAATATCACATTATAAGTTTGACAGAAGTTTACAAACCTGACTAAGTTGAAGACTTGAGCGTTATCTGTCACAATCTTCATTGGACATCCTAATCTGCTAAAAATATTTTCTTCCAAAAATTTCATTCCAACCAAATCATTTGCTCACTTGAAAGGGATTGCCTCTACCCATTTTGTAAAATAATCTATTGCAGTCAAAATCCATTCAAATTTCCTGCTTGATGGTGGGTTGATTTCCCCAATGAAATCCAATCCCCATTGTCTGAAATGTTCTTCAACAAAAACAGGGAGAAGAGGTAAAGGAGCTAACCTTTTCTTTTCTGCAAACAACTGGCATTTTTGACAAATTCTAACAGTCCTGTATATGTCCACAAATAAAGAGGGCCAATGAAAACCTGATTTAAGAATCTTATGAGCAGTTACTTTCCAACTATAATGACCTCCACATAAGCACTCATGATACTCTTTAATCACTTCTATGGTTTCCTCTTCTATTAGACATAACAACAACACACCAGCAGGATCTTTCTAGTACAACTTAGCTTCAATTATAACATAAGGATGAGATTTAAGTTTCAAGGCTATGTACCTAGCTCTGTTAATTGAAGGTGGAAAAGAAAGGAAACAAAAATAATGAATAATATCTTTGTATCGGTTTGAACAGAGGAATTTATACTTAATTGCTACTTTTGTCTGAATGTGATTTGATTCTTCAGTGACTTCTTCTACAGGTGCAAGTAAACTGATTCCCAAAGCTTGAAAATTAGATTATGTTAACAATTTATCCAGTCCTAGTCCTTTGACTAGCTTTGTTGGTTTGATATCCAAATCATATTCTTGGATTTTAGCAATCCATTTCCCTCTTTTCCCTTCAACATCACTCTGTACTAATACATCATTTACAGCTGAATTAGGCACATATGCTACAATTTGAGAATGAAGTATATAAGTTCTGAAAGCCTTCAATGATTTAACCACATCATATACTTTTTTCTCCAAGATATTATACTTAAGTTTTGCATCTCGAAGAACTTTGCTAAAAAATGCTACAGGCTCCTCACTTCCTTCTTCATTTTTTTTTAGTAGCATAGCAGTAATTGTAGAAGAAGATGCAAATGAGAAAATTTGAAATGGATTCAAGTAATCTGGAATGATTAAAATAGGAGCTTCTTGGAGAGCTTCTTTAATTATTCTAGAATATTCCCTTGCATCTTTGTCCCACTTTACTTCAGCATCCTTTTTCAATATATCTGTTATTTTCCTAACAATCTCAGCATAATTTGGAACAAATCTTCTCAGAAAATTGATTTTTCCAAGAAATCTTTGAATATCCTTCTTACTTTGAGGCAGTGAGATTGTCTGTATGGCTTCAACGCTTGCTGGATCAATCTTCACTCCTTGATTTGAAACTATATGGCCCATCAATTTTCCTTCTTCTAGAGCAAAAAAGGAATTTTTAGGATTCAATGATAATCCATATTTCCTTCATTTTAAAAAGGCTTTCTCCAAATGTTGTAGGTGTTCATCATCAGAACTTGAAAAAATTGTAACATCATCAAGATAAATAACTACAAATTTGTCCCCTACAAATGCAATATCCATTTCCCTTTGGAAAGTAGCTCATGCATTCATGAGGCCGAATGGCATCCTGGCATACATGAATGCTCCCCAGGGTGTAGTGAAAGCAATTTTATTTTGATCTTCCTTCTCCATAGCAACCTGATTATACTCGGAAAAACCATCAACCATGGATAACCTGTATGCTCCAGTTACTTTCTGCAAGACAAAGTCCATCTTTGGCAAAGGATAATTATACTTCAGTGAAGTTCTGTTCAAGTTTCTGAAATCTACACATAGTCTTATCTCTTCATTTTTCTTCTTGACTGGTACAAGATTGGAAACCCAATCTGAATATCTTAGAGGAACTATAATCTTTGCTTGTAAAAGTTTCTTTACCTCTTTTTCAATTGGAGCCAACAATAATGGGTTAATTTGTCTAAGGTTCTATCTATGAGGCTTAATCCCATCTTTCAATGGGATTTTATGCTGAATAATACTTTTATCATAAGTTTTTAGATATTCATATGACCATGCAAATACATCCATAAACTGCTTGAAAATATATACATACCTCTCTTTTTATTCCTTTGGAACTCCTTTGAACAATTTGACTATTTTAGGCTCGTGTTGAGTTCCTAAATTGTAGTCCTCCATTTCTCCATCTTAGGATACCTTTTTCTGGTTTACTGCCACATCATTAGCATCAAACAGTCTTTCAAGAGATACCAAACCTCTGGGAAAAATATTATCTTTCAACTGAATTATCTTCTGGCCTCCAATTGACTGCTTTAGATTTTTAGACATTTCACCTTAATCACTTTCATTCACTTCTAAATCAATTTGACTGTCTTCAAAATTTCCAATCATCATCAAGAACTGATTAATCTGCTTATCATCCTCAAAGACCTACCAATGATTTACATTATCAGGAATTGAAGGTCTGTGTCTTAACTAAATCTCATACCTCAACCTTGGATTGATTAGTGGTTTGAGGGCTGCAACTGCTAACGAATTTGACATTCTATTGTCCTCTCAATGTCTGACGTATTTTTCTCATCCTTTCTATAGCTTTCTCTCATATTTCCTGTATGGATGGAAATTTCTTTCCTTTTCTAGATTCAAATCTCCATTTTCCCATGTTTGTTGTGAATAATTGTGTAATTTCCACACACTATTATTTATCAACGAAATAATGTTTGTTTTGAGTTTTCTACAATCGAATTTAGACACTGGTCTATTTTTTGACAACAGAAGCTCGATCAATATATAGGATTGATCGAGCACTAGAGCCTTACGGTTTACCCTTAATACCATTAATAAAAGTTAGTAAGAGCATTGGTAGGTTAGAGTTTTTAATGGCTTGATTGAGCCTTTCAACTCAATCAAGTCGCTCGTTAACCACATATATCTCTCAATCGAGGGTTACTTTAACGCTCGATCAAGAAATTTGAATTTTGAATTTAAGTGCTCAATCGAGCATTTAAAGTGCTCGATAAAGCTCTTGAAGCCCTAAATATTACTTAATCACCTCTTCTATATATTTCTCTGCAACCCCATTTTGTACCCTATCAGATTTAGGGCAGAATTTGTCCTTAAGTGGTGGAGTTGATCATGCTGAATTCGTGAAAAAATCCTCTAACCAATGACATATGAATTTGACACTTTCGAATTCATATGATATTTTTCTTCTAATTTCTTTTAAACATAACACTGGAGTTTGTTTTGGGCAGTTTCAAAGGGGTTGAATAAACAATCAATAACATAAAATATATACAATGAAAAATTTTCAAAAAATACCACTATCTTCATTTGTGAGTCCTCTTAAAAAGGGTACTCTTGGTTTTAAATTTATTTAAAGATTTTAAAAACTATTATGTTAACACATGTGTCTCCAAAATGCAATTAAAATATTAGTTTGCCAACTTCGAAAAAAAAAATTGCATACAAAAAAATCAATATAAAAAAAATTAGTTCTCTTCATATATATATATATATATATATTAAAAACACACATATACCTCTTAAGTTTGATAAAAATTTGCAAGGCCATTTATTGCATTTAATGGAAAATTGAGAGATTATACAATATTAAATTTTTTTGCAAAAAAAAACATTAGGACAACAACATAATGTGGTATGCATCCAGCTGACAAATTAGAAGAAAATATATATCAACGACTTAAAATTAGCCTCTTCGAGGGGTAAACCTCCTTTACATTACATAAACGAACAATTCTTGGATGATTGAAATGAAAAAAACCTCCTTTCTATGTATAGGAGTCTAAGGGCTCACAATATAACCAAATCCCACATAACAATAATAATGTAAGGGCACAACAATAACAATAATGGGCTTCTATGGCGCACAATAATAATAATAATATGGGCACTACATTGGCACAACAATAAAAATAAGGGGTCTACACTAACAATAATAATAAGGGGTTACACTAGTATTATAGGGAACTAACATGCTCCTATCCTTCAAAAAATTGTTGTCCTTGATGCATGAGTATTTATGGATGCTTCTATATAAAATTCTCATCCTCCCATGTGGAATCTTCATCGAGTAATTTATTCCACTTGATGAGATACTCTGAAATTGATCAATTTCGTAGCTATTGAGTTCCTTTTTTCGTGACTGCTTAAGGTTCTAATATGTTTTTTCCTTCCTCATCGAGTTCTGGAAATATTGTTTGAACTGGGAGCTTGTCACCTATAACCTTTTTTAAGCATGAAACATGGAAAACTAGGTGCACTTGGGAAGATGCAAGAATCTCTAATTTGTATGTCATAGTACCGATATTTTGCAACACCTTGTAAGGACCTGTTGTGCTATACAACAACCCCGCCCATTTATTTTTATAAATAGGGACCCTTTAAAAATAAAATAGGAAATTCGTTTTATTTCCTAAAAATAAAAAACTTAGAAAATAAAATTTTTGTTTTTCTTTAAAAAGCGCATCACATTTTACATATCTTATTTCAAAAAGAATTGTAAAACATAGGATATGCAAACTGCGAAGTGCACTCGAAGCCTTTCTAAAGTAAATAATTAAAAAACCTTGTAAAATATCAAAATCACCGTTTCATCCTTCCTCTTTCGCATCGCATTTTAATTAATCAACAAAGCCATAAGAAGCAAATGATATAAGTTGCGATACCCACAGACCCAACATACAGATAAACTAGGTAATATAAAACCTTTTGCGATCGCGTCCACTTTAATTTTTTCGCATTTTTCATCGCGCACAACTTATAATATACATCCAAAACGTTATCTTATAAAATTTGTGATCTGCGATTTGCGCAGATCGTATTTCGCAACCTTTAAAGATTAAGTATCACAAAATATTATAATAAATAATTGCAAAATGAGTATTAAATGAATTCAGCGTGTGAAAACAATTTATGTCATATCAAATGAAATTTAAGATCTTAATGGCTTTAAAATGATTGATATATCTAACGTGCGAGGCCATGTGATATATTAAATTAGGAATTATGAAAGATGATTGATATATTGACATCTTCTCGCGTGCATTAGAAATAATTGATTGATTTACTCTTATGAGACTCCTTATATGTTAAATTTTCTCTGCTCTCAGGAAATCAATTATTTGGTTGAAGAAGTTCAAAATGAGCAAAAGAGGCAAGGAAAATTCTCAAACATCTTCCACAGAAGACGTAGATATGTCTTCATTATTCTCAGACACTGTCTGCAACAAATACTGTGGTAGTTCGTCATGGGAGGCAATGTACAAACTCTTCGAAGATGAAGGACCAAGGGTGATAGACAAAGCTTCTGCTACAGGCACTAATTCGACCTCTGATGCAACCCTTTTCGATGTTGCATGCTCGCACATTCACAAAATAGCAGCGAGACCAAATATTCTTCCTTATACAGATATGATTAAGTGGGTAATTGACAACTTAAACATTGAAGATAGAATTTTCAAGAATTCAAGAGGAGAGATTATGGGTTATTTCAAGGTAGAGGATTTAGTAGCAATGTATCATATACCAACCCCGCAGCAGAGATACGACAATAAGTATGTGCAGAATTTCAAAGCAAAACATCCAGATCTTATCAAAGTCATCCATGAATGGAAGGACATTGAAGGGAAATTGAAACAAGACAAGTCTGGTACGTACCCAATTGCACAAATTCCCAATCCTTATTGTTATGCCGCTGGTATGTTGTCTAGAATATTTTCCAAACCTGATAGTACTAGATTTTCAAGAGATTGGGTTCCCTTAATTGACGCAATCGCCAATTTATCTATCCTAAATTGGGAAGACATTCTATCCAATTGCCTATCCAAGCATATCACTGAATATAGGAATAAAAGAAGTTCGATCAAAGAAATACCTCTATTTTATATGTCTGCTTATGTCATGGATGCCATTTTTTTTACTTCTAATTTTCCTACCATGGGTTGGAAATGGACCACCAAAAACCCTACCCCGATTCATATCTACCATAGAGAACTCTGGGATTCTGAGTTCCACTTACACTTCTATAAAAGTTAGAGTGAAAATGCCACGATGACTTGTTTCTGATGGCGAAATCCCTTGCCTAAGGAGGAAATGAAGATCACAATTTATATAAATGCTTAAGTTGAGAATTTCAAAGTGAGCGTGCCATATATCAACAGAAACATCTCGACAAGTATAAACCATCAAAAGCATTATTGACCCAGAATATGTTAATTTGGTAGGTCAAAATTCCCATGCAATATTGGGTTAGACCCTGGTGCTGCTTGGGTTGACATCAATGACAACCGTTGATCAAAAATCTCCCCCTTTGGAATTTATGGCAACACAAGTACTCCCCCTGCGATCATGATACCTCTTCCTACAACATTCTCTCCCCCTTTGACATCAATGGAAAATGGTAACTCCCCCTGAAACACAACCATCTTGCGGACCTGTACACACTTCCACTCCCCCTGACACACAACCGTCCTGCAAACCTGTAATCTAATTCCACTCCCCCTTTATATTCTAAAAAAGGAAAATCTAATGAGAACTTGGGAGAATCCCAAGCTTCTGGCGAAGATATTCCAATGCTGGCGAATATTTAATATGTGATTCTTTTGGTGCTGCTTGGAATCGTTCTACTTGTCCAACTGCTTACATAACATCTAGTTGGGAGGCTATTACATATAAAAGAATACTAATCATATATCTGTACAACCTTTGATCCAGATCCTTAGATGAGTCGTCTATGCTCAATTTGCAACCTGTTACCATTGGAGTAAGGATGGGTTTGAAATATTCCATTTTAAATTTCTTGAGCATTTCCTTGATGTACTTGGCTTGAAATATAAATATTCATTTCTCTTGCTGAGATATTTGAAGCCCTAAGAAGTATGTCAGCTCACCAAGTAAAGACATCTCGAAATCACTTTGCACCTTTGTAGAAAACTTCTTACTTAGTCGATCATCATTGCTACTAATTATTGTATCATCCTCTTTAGCTATTAGACATGCTTTAGTTGCTTCATCCAAAACATATATGTCGTTTGAATCTCAACTTGTTGTAGCCACAATTTCACCAAACACACCTTTGCCGATTTCACATTTTGTGGAGTTGAATAGTATTGTGTGTCCTTGATCACACATTTTTCCAACACTGAAAAGATTTTGATTCATGTTTTCAACCAATAGAACATTCTTGGCTAGAGCATCTTTTCTTCTGAGAGTGAAAGTACCTGATCCTATAACATTTGAAGATCCATCATTTCCAAAGGACACAGTTCCATCCTTCTTATCTTTCAGAGATACAAATTTATTTCTATCTCCATTCATATGCGTTGAGCAACTTCTATCAACATACCACACATATTTGTTCTTTTGAGCCTTGAAAGCGAGAGCAAAATTATCATTCTTTTTCTTCTTCCATGTTCGTTCGTTCTGTGGCTTTGAAGATTCCTCTAGAGGATTTTCAAGTCTGCAGTCTTTGGCTATGTGTCCAAAGTTTCGACATTTGTAACATTCAATATTATTTCTTTAATGTTAAAATCTATTGATGTTTCGCTGAGCCCTGGGAGGTTCATATTCGACAGATCTCCTGGAATTGTATTCGTTCCTAGGGTACGTGCGACATTCTACAGCTTTATGACCAAATTTTCCACATGAATAACATCAGCCATAAAAAATATGTTGGTACCTGGATGGAAATTTTCTTCGAGGAATTGTCTTCCAAGGCCGTTCTTGTGAATCTTGTCCAGTGAAGTCTACATGCATGTCAGATCTCATAGGTTCATTGTATTTTGTTTTAGAAGGTCCTGCTTCTTCTTCTTTGTAACCGATGCTAGTTTTGTCGTTGTAAGATCGTTGATTGTTGATGAGTTCTTCCAATGCCCTTGAGCTATTGGCATAGTTTTGGATTGTTTTTCCTTTCTTAACTTCCTCACGCAGCGAGACTACTTTGGCTTCTAATTCTTCCCTCTTGGTTGCTTTCTTCCAACTTCTTTTGAAGTGAATCTTCAATGCATTTGTGTTCTTCAACTTCAATTTTGAGACCTTGAACTTGTTCTTCAGGAGTATTGGAATGGATCTTCTCTTCCTTGAGATATTTTATAATATTGATTGCTTCCTCATAAAATTATTCTATGGTCCATCCTTCTTCTTCGTTGTTTGATACCTCTTGTTTATTGTGCTTGGGTTTATTGTGCCTTGCCGTAAACAATACTCTGTCATTGGATTCTTCTTTGATGTCACTTTCTTCATCGGATGACGAGCTATCTTCTTTAGAGAGAAAGTTCCTTTTGTATCCTTGATTGTTGAATTTCCTAAAGCATTTCTTTCCTTTTGAGTTTCCATCACTTCTGTGTGGACATTTTGCTGCAAAATTCCCAACCTCATTACAGCTGAAACATATCAATGGAAGTTTACCTTTGAATTTTTCCTTACCAACTTTTAGTTTTCTCGTGAAGTAAGCATATTCTTCATCTGAAAGACCTTCTTCATCATCTCCCTTTTCTTCACACTTACAGGTGCTTGTCTTTCAATTGAAGGTTGTTTATCCTTATTGTTTTTCTTAGATGCAATGAACGCAGTTTCTAGATGCGAAGTACCCTCTTCTTCATCAAGTCTCATTTCATATGCTATGAGAACTCCATGTAATTCCTCTTTCCTTAGTTTTTCCAGATTTGCACTGTATTCTAAGACCGATACCTTTGGGTTGAATCTCCCTGGTAACTTTCTAAGAATTTTCCATATAATATTCTTCTCGTCAACTGGCTCTCCCAATCCTTCCAGAGTATTGGTTATTTCATCAACATATTGGAAGTATGCAACAATGTTACAATCTTCTTTCATTCTGAGTTGCTCAAATTTTTCTCTATAGATTTGAAGCTTTGCTTCTTTGACATTTGAGTCACCTGCATATATATTCTCAAGCTTGTCCCATACATTTTTGGAAGTTTTAAAACCCAACACCTTATGATAAGCAGATTCAATAAGTCCACTAATAATAATATTCTTTTCTTTTGCATCATTTACCAAATTCTTCTTACCTTGTTCATTCGTGGTTGATGTAAATCCATTTTGAACAGTGTCCCATACTTCGTAACCTTGCACCAAGAGATAGACCTCCATTCTTCCTTTCCAGAGTGCATAATTATTTTCATTGAATAGAGGTACACCATTCTTGGTATGCTCCATGACCTCCTTCCAGTTGTTAAACTGCTACTGAAGGAACCAAGCTCTGATACCAATTGTTGGAAATACTTAGAGGGGGGGGGGTGGTGAATCAGTATTCCTTTCAATTAGATAATTATTTAATCTTCAATTATTATCAGTGTTTGTACAATGATAGAAGCAAACAAGAGGAACAAAAATGCACACATTTTTTAAGGTAGAAACCCACTCCGGGACAAAAACCACCTAATTCTTTTCTAATAATTCTTTAATATTCACCTCCAATTGAAAATGAAGCTCCAACTTCCTAGAATCTAGAAAAGCATTCTTCTCTAGCTCCCAATGGATGGAAGCTCCAACGCCTGAGATTCTTCAGTAGTTAACTGAACGGATGCCCCAACACCCAATGAGATACAACTCACCCTAGCACCACCCCACCACCCTAAAAAGAATAAAATAAGAATGGACTCCCGTACCAGGGAAAATGGTCCACTTTACAATGATATAGAATGATATAGAAAAATAATATATACTAGACAATAACCCTAACTTTGACACAACCACCTAATGATGATCCTAGACCTCCCAACACTGCCTCTTCAACCCTTGGCAGATAGACACTAGTACAATTTTTACAATAATGTATTTACAATGACTTAGTACAATGATACCTTTACAATTATTGTATGCAGTGCTGCCCACTTGAAGACTTCATAGGATGAACTTCTTACTGTTGTTATGAACCTTGGTTGCTGCTCTTGTCATGTTACCCTCTGCTACACCTTACTTTGATTTTTTTCCGTAGAAAGTCTGGTCCTTTGCAACCCTTGACAACACATGATCTAGCTTTTTCTTACCTCCTAGGAGCTTGATATTGAATCTGGTGTATCTCTGTTATTTCAGATCCTCAGTATCTGATTTTCGGTCATGTAGTAGTCCTCTGATTTTTCTTTCCAATGCCACAGGTTTGACCCAATTTGGATTCTTCAAGTGAGATTTATACCCAAACTCTCATAATGCCCTAATTATGGACTATTTCAGCAGAGCACACTTGTATGACATGACACGTGTCATTTTTTCTTCATTGGGATCTGAAATTGATAAAGCACAAATTACTGACTGTGAGCTATCCACCACGTTTTATGGAATTCCAATCTGATACTCAGAGAGAGAGTTATGACGAATTTACCAAGGTCACTTCTTTGAGATGAATTTCAGGAGCCTGCAAAAACCCTGACTTCCACATATCATATATACAAAAATATTGCACACATTGATCTGATATTTTTACAGTAGCTTTCTTAGGATTTTGGCTTCGCCTCATAAAAAATTCAGCTTCTTAACCTTCGTAGAAAAAAATTTAGAGCGAAAATTCCACGATGACCTGTTTCTGATGGCAAAATCCCTTGCCTAAGGAGGAAATGAATATCACAATTTATATAAATGCTTAAGTTGAGAGGGGCTTCAACAAGGGAACGTGGGAGGGATTTTATGAGCTTAAAAAATATTAATTATGACTTTTCAATGACCCATGCCCCAACCCCATGGGGTTTTAGCCCACTAACTGGGGGTACAAACATCAAACATGAATATCTCTCAAACCATGAAGAATTACATGGCATGCCATATATCAACGGAAACATCTCGACAAGTAGAAACCATAAAAATCATTATTGACCCAGAATATATTAATTTTGTAGGTCAAAATTCCCATGAAATATTGGGTTAGCCCTTGGTGCTGCTTGGATTGACATCAATGACAACCGTCAATCAACACCTTTGCTTTGGCTAATATTGGCCATACATACAAAGAAGTTCCTAAGATTCATTTGTTGATATTGGCACTTATGGCAGGAAGATATATGATCCCAATGATGTGATTAAAAATTACATCACAGAGCTAAAAATGAAGCCTTTTGTAAAGGAAGAAGATAAATTTGATGATTTCTTCCAAGGCATGGAAAATTTCTTTGATGTTATCAAATTTGTTTCTAGTCAATTAAGTCAAGAAGATGCTGAAGCTTTTCAAACATATAGAAACAACAGACTAGAAAAGGTTCCTTTGAATCTGTTAACTATTGGAGATAAAAAAGAAATCATACCAGCCTACCCTACATATTAGATAGTTCTGCAGATTGAAGATATTCCGTCATTAGACATTTTCTACAGTCCTAGCTACAAAGTTGTGGTTAAAAGGAATAAGAGAAGAAGGATTAATGAAACAACTCCACAACCAAAAAATGAATTAGTTGATGTACTTTGGAAGGATTCATCAGATGATCCCACTGAACATCTAACCAAGTTATCACAATATACAGGAGCATATGCCACCGCTACTGTTGATAAAGATACTGAGCTTAGAATATTGTTGAAACAAAAGGATGCCAAAGTACAAGAATTAGAACAGTTGTTAAACGAAGAGAAAGCCAAGTCCATTGAGCAGATAAAAATAAGCACAGCTCAGTTTCATAAATATATTGAAAACCAAAAATTGAAGTCTCAGACAGAGCTTAATGAAAATAAATCACATCTGGAAAAAGCAATGGCTGAATTACAGAGTCAACCACAGTTAGAACAATTCATCAAAGAAGCACTTGATGTAAATACTATGTTAAAGAAAGAACAAGAAATGTTTTGTCACCAAGCTTCCATGATTGATCCTTATTGTGATTCCAATAAGATAATGATTCAGAAAATAGCAATTCAGAAATTGGAGTGTGAAAATACTTGAAAATAAAATCGAAGAACAAATTTAGTGGCAAATTTCAGACACAGGAAAACAAGCGAATCTACCACAAATAGATAAGCTACACAAAGAATTTTTATTCACAGAATGGAGAGCACAAATTAATCAAGCATATAAAGCAGCAACCAAGACATCTAAGAAATCAAATGAGATTATTCAGTCTTTATGTGATCAATTATTTAAAACAGAACTTCTTAAAGAAAACACGTCTGATGTGTTTTCAAGAACAAAGGAAGTAGAATTAAAGTGGATACAGAGAGAATATATACAAGAGGAATTGATCAAAAAAGTTGATAAGTTTGATAAGGAAAATTACTGGAATTTTCTGATAAAACCTTACAATCAACATGAAACTCTTCAGTCTCTTACATATTCAGCAAAAAGATCTCAGTCAATAATTTCAAATGCTATTTTCAAGGGACATATTTGGTCACGGATATTAGCGCCGTCTCAGCTTAAAGCAATGCTAGATATTTCTCAACTTCGTGATCACACTCAGAAAGAAAGGCAGGATTCTCAAAGTTAGGATTGTTAGTTCAAAGTTCCTAGATTATTGTTTAAGTTAAGTTTTTAGAGGAAGATTGTTTGAAACCTCCTCTACATTTTTGTAATAATTTAATTTTAGTTTGTATCTAGTTTAGTATTTAAACCCTTCTCATGCATTTAGAGAAGGGTCCAGAATTTTATTGAGAACATTTGCTATGAATGCTTAATTGTAAGTAAGTTTGTGAATGCCTTGATAAAGTAATGGAACATGGCCTTTTCAGTTATATATATCATTTTGTTCATCAATGTTGATGCACATTTGTATTCTTTGAAAGACTTATTGGTAGAAGAGTTGAATGTGGCCTATTATCACTGGTTAGACGAACATAGCAGTACACATCTGGTACTATTATCATGTATGCTAAATATGTTTTTGAATATTAGTGATGAATTCATCTTTCATGAATTATATATGAAATTTATTGTTTTTTATCTGAAATATTAGTTGCACTATTGTACGATATAAAGGTAGAAATTGATATGTTTTATATATGATCATCAGATATATGCGATATATTTCTCATTTTCTTTTGATTAACTATTTTTCAAGAGAATCATCTTACAAAATAATAATTCTATTAAATCTGTGATGATCTTCATGATCACAGATTAAATAGATATCATTTTAGATCGCATCAAACTAGTATTATCCCGAATTAAATTAAATTAGGCTTAAATTTAAAATTTTTCATTTTAGAATAATTTTTTTTTAGTTTTTAGTAATTCTTCATGCAAAATATTTTGAGAGAAACCCAACAATAAAAAAAAAACCCAAATCTCGGAAACCGGTCCCATTATATCCAGTCGAAGCCACTATTCCAAATGGAAAAGGAGTTTTCTTAAGGTCCGGACAAGGTTGTTATCCCCCTTGTTGTTTCCACATATTTCTGAGGCCTCAACAGGACCATAGTACTTTGGAGATAATTTATTATCCTTCTTATCCTGATTGAGAATAATTTTTTTGTATGGTTGTAACCATAAAAATACCTAGTCACCTATATCAAAAATTATTTCACTGCGATGTTGATATGCTTATTGTTTCATTTGATTCTGCGCCAAAGTGAGGTTATCCTTTAAGAGTTGGAGAAATTTTTTTTGATGCTCCGTGTGACCTTCCACTACTTGAACCTTATAATTTTCTCTTAAAGACGACGTGGTGGATGGTGGATGATATCCATAAAGTGCCATAAATGGGGTCATTTTTGTTGTAGTATGGAAGGAAGTGTTATACCACCATTCAACCAGAGGTAAGAACTTGGCCCATTGTGTTTGTTTATCAAATAAAAAGAAACGAATATATCCTTCCAAACATTTGTTCACTATCTTATTTTTCCCATGAGATTGAGAATGATAAGATGATGTATGAGCTAATTGAGTATCCAGACAAGAAAATAATTCCATCCAAAACTTTTCAATGAAAATGGGATCTCTGTTGCTATCAATAATCTTTGGGTTTCCATGTAGCTCTTGAATTGTTTTCATAAATGAAGTAGCAACTATAATGGCTTTAAATGGATGAGATAATGCACAAAAGTGTGCATACTTGGTAAGTCTATCAACTACCACCATGATGACACTCTTTCCTTTAGACTTGGGTAAACCTATGATAAAATCCATTAAATCCTCCTCCCAACATTGACTTGGAATGGATAAGTGTTGTAACAAACCCAACGTCTTAATTTTCTCAACTTTATTTTTTCAAAAAACCAAACATTCTGCCACAAAATTTTGAATATCATATTTAAGGCCATCCCAAAAAATTTCCTCCCTGGCCCTGTGGTAAGTTTTTAAAAATATCGAGTGCCCTCCTAAGGGAGAGGTGTGCAATTCCAAAATAATCTTTTGTTTTTATTGGGAATTCTTACAAATACATAAGTAATATTTTTTACCATAATGAATCATTTTTCTAGATAAATGTATAAGATGTATTGGGATCTTGCTACAACCTTTGAATGAGTTTCCACACTTCTTCGTCATTCTTCCATTCATCCCTTGCTTTGGATATCTAATCTAGTTATATAATATAAATGTAGCAAAGAAATGCTTCCACATCCTCATCCTTTCTTAAGAGTGCATCTGCAACAAAATTTTCTTCCATTTTTTGTAGATGATTTCAAATCCATAACCCAACATCTTGGTGACCATTTTTTTCTTCTCTTCTGAAGATAATATTTTTTCCAAAAAATATTTAAGACTATCATGATCTATTTTTACCTTGAAGTGTCTTCCCATTAGGTAAGGTTGCCATTGCTTTAGCGTATGTAGTATTTACAACATTTTCTTCTCCTAAATAGGTTTGGGTAAATACTTTCCTTTGATTGGAAAACTTTCAAAAGCAATGGGTCTTCCTTCTTGCATTAAAACAACACCAATTCTATTTCTTGAGGCGTCACATTACGCAAGAAAGTTTTTTTGGAATTCTGACGTAGATAATACTGGTGCTTGGTACATTTCCTCTTTAACATGTTCAAAGGACTTATTTACTTCCAGGGTCAAAGAAAATGCATCTTTCTTCAGTAGTTTTGTTAGAGGTGTTGATATTCTCCCATAATTCTTAAAAGACTTGCAATAATACCCCATCAACCCGATAAATCCTTGCATATGCTTTATGGTTGTGGGGATTTTCCATTCCTTAATGGCTTTAATTTTGTTAGGGTCTACCTTAAAACCATCATGAGATATAATATGACCCAATTATTCCACTTCATGTACTACAAAGAAACAGTTGGAGGTTTTTTCATATAATTTTTTCTCCTCCAATAGTTTGAGCACCCTATCAACATGTTAAACATGATCCTTCCAAGACTTATTGTAGATTAGTATATCGTCCAAAAATACTAACACAATTTTTATAAGGAGGGGTTTTAAAATCATTAGAGGAAATTTTAGCCTAAAAGTGACCATGAAATTGTAATGTTCCCAAAACGGGACAGCTAGCAATCCATGGCTGGAAAACACATTTTCCAGAAATGGAGGCAGCAGGATTTGAAACTAGGACCTGGATCCCTTAGATCAATGTTTCTAAGAATTAAATCCAATAGATGGCTCCAAATAAATCCTTATAAGGTGGTTAAACAGATCTACCACACTTAGATGTTCTCAGAAAATGCTCGGTGAGGGACTGCAGCAATGTATGAACATACAATGGAAAGATAGCGTTATTTTACTAAGCCATGGCACAAGAAGAAGTAAATAGCTAATAAATGAATAATATAGCAGTAAATGTGTACAATTATTTGAGGATTCAATCACTCAAGCTTGGCAATGAAAGCCTTAACAAGACAAGTACATGAAATGTGACAAAACACTGCTATGTAATTATGCCCTAGATATGACTGCGCAGTTATGAATGGAGACTGCAACATAAAAAATGTCAATACAATGTTATATCAATATCAGCTCAAATAAATAGGGGGAGCAATATCTCAACCCCTGAAAACACTAATACAATTCTGCAGAAATGCCGGAGTTGCTGGGCAGCAGTTGCAACTAAAAATAAAACAATATGGAGATGGCTGAATAAGATGTCCAATATGCAGCAAACCTCCTCCAATATATTTCCAAAGTACAAGGTTGATCCTAATACTGGAAATTTTTCCCTCCAAAATGCCGGTGCAACCTCTCACTGCAGATGCACTCTAGAATAACGCAGTCAAGGCACTGGACTTCATTGTAAGAGATAGAGAATGATTGTCCTGGTGCCAAAGATGTGCAATCAACTCATAAATCCCTTTCACTAACCTCCCAGAGCAAGAGAAACTCCCTCCTCTGAAATATAATCCAAAGAGAAGTGTTGTGGAACCCTCCACTACAATGCCCCAGCAACACTGCGTTATACTTGAGCAGAAATAACGCAGTATCTGAAGAATGGATTTGGCCTTGAGCTAAGATGTGGAGAATATTAAGTGAAATCCTCCAAGAGGCCTCTCAAGAAGGAGAGGAAATCCTAAATAGGAATCCCTCGTGCTAAGCAGCACTGCAACTCTACTGAACAGCTGGAGTGTACAATTTGTTTGAATATACAAATAATCAAATGATCCAAGATATCCCTCTATGGCTACCTCCTCCTCTTCTTATACAAGTGAATGCTTCTTGGCCATGGACCCCACACATTAGGGTTTCATCCACAAGGAATATTTCTCCCTCCAAAACTGTGTTGTCTTCTTATGCAAGCTACACCTCTTTAGGAAGCGCTATTGACTTGGTCAAACTTGACCTTGTCCTCATGCATTTTCCCCTTTTCACAATGGAAGGTGCAAAATAAAGCTACTCCATGGATCCTTTTCACACTATGAAGGATCTTATTCCTACTCATGGGCCTTTTACCCATTTTATTCATCTCCTTGATGCAATAAGAAAAAATTAATGTTCCAATTTCTTCATGAAAAATTGGGAAAATTACAGTCCTCCCCTCTCAACGATTGCTTGTCCTCAAGGAAGTGCAAGGATAGACTAAGTTATTTTATTATCCTCTCCCTGTAGCATCCCTCTATGATGATATCCTCCAAGGAAAGTGATGTTATCTCATCAATCAAATCTCCACAATGCTCCTCCACAACTTGTAAGTCAGCTATCAAGCTATCATCATGTGAAAGTGCAATACTCAAGAGGATAACAAAGTGATGTCTAGAGGTCCCTTTGAAGAATGAGATCTGAAATAGAATGGGAACTATATTTCTCATATGGATCCTCCATCTCCAAGCTATGAGCCATGCAAAATGAGTCACCCTCCAGCTAGGCAACTCCTGAAAGCTATCATCCATGTTTGGCTCGGGCAAAGTAGGTGGGATGAAAATATGCACATGGTAAGCAATGTAGCCTACCCCACGCTATCCATCTCTCCACTTATGATAAGTGTATATTTCTGGCTGTGCATGGGCTGCAATAAGTTTTCCCTCAAGTGGCAATATGAGGACTATACCTCCAAAGATCCCTCTTCCAACGTTGTAAATCAAGCTAGCCCAAGTATCCCCATATATGATGAGTTGGAAGTCATCATCATATGGAATCTCCTCCATCATATGGCTCACCTCATAAAGAGAAAAATGTGCTATCAAGGTGACCATATCATATCCCATGTTCCCCTTAGAACATGTAGTGCAAAAAGTGTGATGAATCTCTCCCTCAAAGGACACATCCACACAATGTGTCTCTCTCCCAAGCATGCTCCTCATAAAGACAAAAACAATAGAACCATAGGGAGCAAAGATGAGAATCATGCTTGCTGCCATATGCAACAAATGTGAAGGACAATGGTCCCTCAAGTGCAACCAATGCAGCTTGACCCTCAAATGCAATGGAGACTGATAAAATGAGTGGCTTCTCAACCACTTTCCTACTGCTCTAATCTTTTCATAAGTATGGAGGAAGTGAATAATGCAAGGTGTACAATGAGCATGTCCTCCATAACTCATCTCTTCCCCAAGTCCTCCTAGGGAATGGCCATCAATCATTCTTATGGCCTCATCTAAACCATGTGGTCTAGAAAAAATAATGCTCCTCCTTGGAGCATCATCCTACACATGTATGGTTAATGGACATATACATACATCATATAAATGCTCATGTAAACAACAATGAATACCCTTACCATACTCTCTGCTCATACAAATGGAGTGGCTCATAAATGAGTCTCCTCTCATCCTCAAAGTGGAAAGAGGTGGTTGTGCTAACTCTCTCAAAGAGTCATGTCTCTCCTCCATATCCATCTAGTCCATGCATCTACTCATATGCTGATGTATCTCCTCCTCAAAGCCCATCCAAAAATACCCCTCCATGATGGTGTGGTATGCTCTCATAGAACAAGTGGGGCTGAAAAGGAAATCCTCATAAGCTACTTGTAGCAACTTCTCCTTGAGCTTGGAAGCTCTAGGAAAGAAGATCCTACCATGATAAAAGATGACCCCATATCTGACTCAATACTCCTCCAAGTGCAACTGGCCATCCAAGATCATGCAAGTAAAAATATCCTTAGAATACTCCACCAACAGATGGAAGCTCCAGTGTGGATCTATCCTCCATAGTGACAGCGTTGATGATCTCTTATGAAGAGCATCTGTCATATGGTCATCCTCCTCTCTGACATCTCCTATGCCAAAGATGAAATTTGGAAGGCTACTATCCTTCCCCTGTTGCTTCTGCCACAACGCAGAATCTAAAATGGAAGTGGGTGATGCTGATGTTGAGAGAATTCTCTCTCCCTCCTTGAGTCTACCCCAGACTCCCAGCATTGTATCAAGCTCTCTCCAGGTATCCAACCTCCTGAAATCAATGATTGGTGCCTCAACTAATGAAGCATCCATCCTCCTCTGCTAATCCAATGGTCTCCTCGGCAAAATGTCTCCATGCAATGAGACATCATCATCAAAAGATGACTGAATAGATGAATGGAGATAACCCTCCATGCTTCCACTGCGCAATCCAATCACCTCCTCAGGTGCATCAACTTCCATAGATGAATCAGGATGTGTACTCATCATCTCATGATACTAGGTCTTCTCCCTACTTCCTCCTTGTGTCTCCATGGCTCCACACCTCTTCAACAATGGCACATATAAGACTTGAGTTGTGCCTTGATCTCTACACATGAGATCCTGGGAACCTTTTTGCAAAGATGCAAGCATCCCTCTATTTGGAGCAAAAGCTCCTCTTTCCTCTACATGAGGCACCATATCAACTCCAGATCTAACAACATTTTTTCCCTCAATCTCTGCAAAATGAGTGGGAAATCCTCCAATGATTAGATCCCTCTTTGAAAAAGAGACCCCCATGCCTCTTTGCTCAAAAGTGTGAGAAGAGAGTTTCTCCTCCGGCAAAGTATGGTGCAAGTTTTCAGCCTCCCTCATGGTTCTCTGAAATAGCATTGTGTTTCTATGCAAGGGTTTTGTTTGAGTTTTCTGATTCAGCTCCTCCATGTGTGGCTCATGATTCCCTCTATCAAATCTTTTCACTAAGGCCTTAGTGAAATTTTTAAAAGATGTAAAGTTTACATTTCTTAAATAAAAGGATTCAAATATCCACCAGGCATAAGCCTTACCTCTCAAATGCAGCGCTATAACTTTGATGGCTTCATCCTCCGGTATTTGGTGCTGCTGCAAGAAGGTCTCTAACTCTTCAACCGAAGCTTTGGCTGAACATACAGGTGAACCCTCAAAGATAGATAGATGAAATCTATCCTGCTTCTCTTTTCCATTCACCTTCATCTTGCAAAACTCTAAAAAACTGAGATGATCTCGGTATGTCTGAGTTTGAGAATCATAATCCTCCAAGAAATCACTAAGGGTTTCCCTCCTAGCAACCTCTTCTTCTCTTTCCGTCTCTCTTCTGGCAATCCTGGGCATGTGATTGCGTTGTACAAGATGGTGTGTAGCTGCATGCTCACACTCCTCCAATCTAGAATTTGCTTTTGAATCAAACTCTCTAGGATATTCCCTATACTTCCTCCAGATCTCCTCAAACTCTTCATGGATCATATGTACAGATTTAGGAAGAAGTTGGGTAAGATTATCCCCTTTTTATTTTTCTTCTCCAAAATATGGAGTCTTTCTTCTGCTTATTTCTTTGTCTCCTTGATGAGAATCGGAAGTGTAGGGCTCTTCCTCTTCTTTCTGCATATCCTCCTTGGGGAGTTTCTTCATGGATCTGAAAATACATGATATCAAGCTCATCTGCTTCATCATCTACTTATTCTTATTTCTTGGGCTTGAAGGCCACAGGCTAAGCCAAGAAAGGTGCTCTGATACCACTGTAATGTTCCAAAATCGGGACAACTAGCAATCCATGGCTAGAAAACGCATTTTCTAGAAATGGAGGCAGCAGGATTTGAAACCAGGACCTAGATCCCTTAGATAAATGTGTCTAAGAATGAAATCCAAGATATGGCTCCAAATAATTCCTTCTAAGGTGGTTAAACAGATCTACCACACTTAGATGTTCTCAGAAAATGCCCGGTGAGGGACTGCAGCAATGTATGAACATACAATGGACAGATAGCATTATTTTACTTAGCCATGGCACATGAAGAAGTAAATAGCTGATCAATTAATAATATAGCAATAAATGTGTACAATTCTTTGAGGATTCAATCACTCAAGCTTGGAAATGGAAGCCTTAACAAGAAAAGTACATGAAATGTGACAAAATACTGCTATGTAATTATGCCCTAGCTATGACTACGCAATTATGAATGGAGACTGCAACATACAGAATGTAAATACAATGATATATCAATATCAGCTCAAATAAATATGGGGAGCAAGCTCTCAACCCCTGAAAACACTAATACAACACCAATACACAACCCTTAGAAGGATTGGCTGCAATACATGTACAAATGGCAATTCTGTAGAAATGCCAGAGTTGATGGGCAACAGCTACAACTCAAACTAAAACAATATGGATATGGCTGAATAAGATGTCCAATATGCGTCAAACCTCCTCCAATAGATTTCCCATGTACAAGGTTGATCCTAATACTGGAAATCTTGCCCTCCAAAATGTTGGTGCAACCTCTCACTGCAAATGCACTCTAGAATAACGCAGTCAAGGCACTGGACTGTGCTATAGGAGATAGAGAATGATTGGCCTAGTGCAAAATATGTGCAATCAACTTAGAAATCCCTTTCACTAACCTCCCGGAGCAAGAGAAACTCCCTCCTCTGAAAGATAAGCCAAAGAGAAGTGTTGTGGAACCCTCCACTACAATGCCCCAGCAACACTACGTTATAATTGAGCAGAAATAATGCAGTATCTGAAGAATGGCTTTGGCCTTGAGCCAAGATGTGGAGAAGATGAAGTGCAATCCTCCAATAGGCCTCTCAATAAGGAGAGGAGATCCTAAACAGGAATCCCTCGTGCTAAGCAGCACTGCAACTCTGCTGAACAGCTGGAGTGTGCAATTTGTCTGAA